>CAWUFW010016059.1:0-328694 GCA_963921515.1 Calotriton arnoldi
GGGTGCTGGATGCCTACCACCACCCTTAGCCAGGGGGGCTGGATGCCTACCACCACTACCACCCTCACCCAGGGGGGCTGGATGCCTACCACTACTACCACCCTCACCCAGGGGGGCTGGATGCCTACCACCACTACCACCCTCACCCAGGGGGGCTGGATGCCTACCACTACTACCACCCTCACCCAGGGGGGCTGGATGCCTACCACTACTACCACCCTCACCCAGGGGGGCTGGATGCCTACCACCACCCTTAGCCAGGGGGCTGAATGCCTACCACTACTACCACCCTCACCCAGGGGGGCTGGATGCCTACCACCACCCTTAGTCAGGGGGGGCTGGATGCCTACCATTACTACCACCCTCACCCAGGGGGGGCTGGATGCCTACCACCACCCTTAGCCAGGGGGGGCTGGATGCCTACCACTACTACCACCCTCACCCAGGGGGGGCTGGATGCCTACCACCACTACCACCCTCACCCTGGGGGGGCTGGATGCCTACCACTACTACCACCCTCACCCAGGGGGGGCTGGATGCCTACCACCACCCTTAGCCAGGGGGGGCTGGATGCCTACCACCACTACCACCCTCACCCAGGGGGGGCTGGATGCCTACCACTACTACCACCCTCTGCCAGGGGGCTGGATGCCTACCACCACCCTTAGCCAGGGGGGCTGGATACCTACCACCACTACCACCCTCAGCCAGGGGGGCTGGATGCCTACCACTACTACCACCCCCACTAATAGGATGGACAATGCATGACACAACCAGCACACCACAACCTAGGGAATGCAAGAAGAAGACATCCCCCAACACCATGACAAGCGTGTGTAGACTGTGTCAAATGCCTACAACACCGAACATGACTTTGAACATACAATGTGACCCCCTAGCACATGTGCCACACATATATGTGTGTGGCACCCACAATGCAAGCAGGCCATGACCATTGTGGCAATGGGGTCCAAACCCCCATCATCACAGTGACCAAAATGTAAGTGTGGGGTCCATAGCTGAAGCACATTTTGAACATTGTGGCAATGGGGTCTAAACCCCCATCACCACAGTGACCAAAATGTAAGTGTGGGGTCCATAGCTGAAGCACATTTTGAACATTGTGGCAATGGGGTCTAAACCCCCATCATCACAGTGACCAAAAGGTAAGTGTGGGGTCCATAGCTGAAGCACATTTTGAACATTGTGGCAATGGGGTACAAACCCCCATCATCACAGTGACCAAAATGTAAGTGTGTGGTCCATAGCTGAAGCACATTTTGAACATTGTGGCAATGGGGTCCAAACCCCCATCATCACAGTGACCAAAATGTAAGTGTGGGGTCCATAGCTGAAGCACATTTTGAACATTGTGGCAATGGGGTCTAAACCCCAATCACCACAGTGACCAAAAGGTAAGTGTGGGGTCCATAGCTGAAGCACATTTCGAACATTGTGGCAATGGGGTCCAAACCCCCATCATCACAGTGACCAAAATGTAAGTGTGGGGTCCATAGCTGAAGCACATTTTGAACATTGTGGCAATGGGGTCCAAACCCCCATCATCACAGTGACCAAAAGGTAAGTGTTGACAAAGAAAGAGGTGCAACTGCCAAACTGCATGGATGATTCCTGGTCACAGAACAACAAACACATCAGTGGCAAAGTAGTGTATGTGTCCCATTGCAACATAAATTGGGGGAGCCAAATACTGCAGTGCAAATAAGACATACCTTTGGCCATGTGCAGACAAACAACACCCATGGGGGCTGACACCGTCAACAATCATCAATGACACAATGACAGAAGTGACCATCAGAATGCAGACCCACATATTTGCACCAATGGGCACACAAATGCAGATACCCTGTGGAGACTGCAGATGTGAGGTGAACAGATACCATACCATGGCAGCAATGGGACACACAAACCATGATCATTGTGCTGACCGATGACCTAGGAGTCCCAGGGACAGCAGGGGAAACCCACCAAACTACATACAGCCAATGGCACACCCAAGATATGCCAATGCAGCGGTGCAGATGCACAAACACAAACAGGCAGACCCACACTGCACATCATACACAACAGGTGAGGGGGGGTGCCAGTGTCCCCAGGCAACCACACAACACATGAGGAGACCTGAATACCAATCATACAGATGTGCATACAGTGCCACACAAAGGTAACTCATGGATCCAAATCCCCTATGTGGGCAAGCAGGCATTGTCAGATGAGAGGGAGCACAAATCACACATGTCACACAGGCACGTAGGGACAGCAACTGACACAGCAAGACACAGACACACCACAGCACCACCCCCAGGGCCCCCACAATGTGGTGACCCTGGGCTGCATTACAATCCCACTGTGATGACAAAGCTAAATGTGGTTCACACTGTGAACCACAGTCATGTGTCCTGAGCAACTAACTACCATCACACCTACACAAGCACAAATCAAACAGCATGGCCAGTAAGCCAAGGCCAACATGGAGGCAGGGGCCTAGCCGGGCAACAACTCTCATCTGCACACACTCAACACCACACCCCTCGACCTCCAACAATGTGCAGCAGTGAAGCACACATGCACTGGTGACATTGCACATGCACCCATGACTATTCCAGGGTGGTGGGTGGGAACCAAGGTGCAGAAACACATCACACATGGCCACTCAACAAGACTCCTGAATGTCTGACACACTGCACACTACGCTGTACATGGACATGACGGCAATACCACACCAACCAATGGGATCCCAGCCACAGTCACACACCAATGAAGAAGCCAAGGTCACCCACAAAGAACACACATAGACAACAACCAACATTGCAGCCCGGACCCTGAGGAGTGCCAGCAGTCACACACACAACGTGTCACAATCACTGAAAGATAACACAAACTGGAAATCACATGACAGGGGCAAACAACAAGTGCCAAGGGGAAACCTGACTGTGACCCATCTGCGTCTGCACACAAACTCAGCCCTGACAGCAAACACACCTATGGGTGACACCCTGATGACCAGTAATGTGCCATGCACCCACATCACAGAGAACCCAGGGCGAAGACTTTGGGGGAACATAGGTCAACTCAGCTAGCATCACAAACAGGTACAACACTAGGGATCGCAGCATGCACAGCTAAATGGAAGTGAACACACAGACATGCACATACAACACACACCTTGGGTGCAGGCAATGTCACAGGAGTACACACTGCCATGAGGGGACTCCACTCCTGTGTGAGGAAAGCAGTGCCATATGTTGCCTCAGTAGGGCCGCATCATGTCAGCTGAGCACTTGGTCACACAATCAACAATTAGCACCAAATGAGGGCTCCCGTAACATCAGCCTGGTCATGGAAGTGCCAACGGAATCATCAGCACAGATCCAACACACTTGTATAGCAATGTTGCACTGACAACACAGATGAGTCCTTCCCCATTGATGCCCAAACCTGCATGTCCACTGGCGATGGCCACACGGTCAGGGAAGTAGACGAATTGAACAATGGCAGGCACAACAGATGTGCAGGGGTGGAAGCCACAGATGTGAAATAGGCAATCTAAGTAGGAAATCCCATTGCCAAATACTGAACACATGACACCCTCAGATGCTGCTATGGATGACATGGATACACCACAGGATAGGACACATTCCCCCTGGACCACATGGGTTCCTGCACAGTAACACTTCATTATCATGAGACCAAATATCACCATCACTGCAGCAAGGGCATGGTTAGCATCATCAACATCATGTACATCAGAAGCAAAAGCACTAGAGAACAGAAAGTTGCTTTATTCAGCATATGTGGCATTAAAAGTAGAAGTCCGGTAGAAAATAAACAAAGGCCAATGGCCAGTCCATCAACAAAGTCACAAGTGGGTGACAGTGGCAGATGCCACCCTACACATGCCTGCACAAAACCAGGGACAATCCACTAGGAGGGGCAACCGGGGGGTAGGCCAGGCACCGCAGGGACAGGATCAGGGCTCACCAGGAGGAAGCAGGGAAGGGGTGGTGGGTGCTGGAGAGCCACTGACAACTGCAGTGGAGGTGTCTGACATTGTTTGTGCCGGCACAACTGGGGGGCATGGCTCAGATGTTGTGGGTGCCGGCACGACTGCAGTGGACCCTGCAGATGGAGTGGACAGGTCCGCCACTAAAGGTGCCCAAGTCAGACAGGGTGGTAGTGGACTCCACTGCAGTGCCTACCACCAGGGGAGGAGAATGGGGAACAGGCAAGGTGGGCTGGACAGAGGGGGAGGACACCCTCACCACATCAGTGGCACAGACAAGCGCAGCGGGGGTGTGGTGCCGGGAGAGCAAGTGGCAGGGGAGAAGGCCGGATCCTCTTGGGGATGGTATATCTGTGGGTGGGGGAACCTGGGGCAGGGTGTGGTGGGGGCACCTGTGGAGTGGGGGCCTGAGGGATGGAGGAAGGAGACCTGGTGCTTGAGCTGCAGGGCGGCGGCGGGGTCTTGCTCTTACCACTCCGGGGGGACTTGCGGGTGGGGGCCTCAGTCTGTCTGCGCCTGGGGGAGGGTGTCCGGGGGCGAGGGGCACTCTGCTCCGTGTGGGGGGGCTTCCTCTTCCCCCTGGATGCTGGAGCAGCTGGATCGGAGGGGAAGAGGCCGAGGTCACTGAGGAAGAGGCGCTGGGTCTTTGGGGTTGCAGGTGAGGCAAGGGAGGGTGTTTTGGAGGGAGAGGCTACTGAGGACTGTGCAGTGCCCGTGGATGCGTGTGTGTGTACCAGGGCCCCATCCCCTGTGAGTCTGGTTTCAGTCCCCTGACTGTGCGTGCGTGTGCGTTTTGTTTGTGGCATGTGTGTCTGTGTGCTGGACGTGTGTGTGCTGGTGTGTGCCTGTGCCGGTGTGTGTGTGCTTGGGACGGGTAAGGTGCTGGGGAGTGTGGATGGAGCAGAGGCAGGAGGGGTGAGGGACTGTCTGAGGAGGGACACTGCTGCCGTCAGGGAGGAGTCCATGGACCTATTGCCCCTCTGTAGGTCAGACATGCCCGATGAGATGCCCTCCATGAACGACACCAGCTGAGTCAACAGAGCGGTGTGCGCATGGAGGACACTCAGCATGGCTGTCTGCCCTACATGGAGCTGGCGAAGGAGGTACACAGACTCCTCACTCAGGGCAGCAGGGGACACATAGGCAGGGGGTGCGGTGCCTGGCCCAAAGGAGACACGCTCCCGAACATGGGAGCCTCCACGGACCTGGGGAATGGGAGCCGATGGGAGGGCGGTGGTGCTGGTGGTGGCGGGGACAGCAACACTAGCTGGGGTGTGGTGGCTGCTGACACCCGCCTCCATAAGGGAGTCATCCTCCGAGTTGCTCTGGTCCTCAGCTGAGGTGGATGGTGCTGAGGACTCCTCGGTGTGGCTCCCCTCGCCCTCCGTGCCACTGGGTCCCTCCGACCACTCCTCGGCTGCTGACCCAGTCTGGCTCTCTGGCCCCTCCTCGTCCGTGGAGCTGTCCCCTTCCGTGGCCGTGGATGTATCTGCAAACAATGGGGAAACAGACAGACATCAGTCACCTGCACCAAACGCACACACCACTGAGCACAGCACATTACAGAGCAAGCCCTGGCATCATTAGTTGTACATTGCTAAAAGTGCCCTAACTGAACAGGAGAAGCCAATTGTCAGTCTGATGCCAACCATGGCACTCACATCCCACATGGCCTTGCACCCATCTGTCTGGTGTCTGTTGGATTGCAACACCCCAGTGTGGACACATGCACCAACTACACAGTAGTTGGACAGTGCAGAGGACACGGTGTGGCATGTGGACATGCACACATCACAGCTCTTGCCACTGAGTCAGTACAGGTTTCCGGATGAAAGGGATGCCCAGAGTCAAATAGGAAATGCATGTGATGCATACCAGCGACAGACACCATGATGCACCCAAGTCCTGATAGCCATCGCCACAATGGTGTGCATGTAGCACATGTCACTACCCTGCAGGACCACCAATAAATTGACACATGCCATGGCAGAGGCATGACTGCTAAGTCATACATCACTGTCTCAGTGATGTATGACTTGGCAGCCAGACAACAACACTATGCACTGTGTCACAATAGTAGGTCATGGGGAATGCAAGTCCTGGAGCTGCACAAGTGCACATGTACATCCCCCACACAACACATCATCTTAACCCTCATCTGTCCAGGTCATACCTATTGGACATATGGGAGACCTGTGACACTACCCTCTGAACCTGAGCCCCTCACAATCTGCTGTGAATGGGGAACAGCTGCCTGAACTTCACATTCGCATACCCCAGTCTGCACGGGCAGCTGATCAAACACCTATGTGACACACAAGTATCGTCTCCTATGGTCACATCTCCAGGGGCATGCTGAGCCCCTACCAAGAAACACCCCAGCAGTCCTGGCAAGTAATCCACAGCACACTGACACAGAGGCAGACACCTGAGGGGTCAAATCACTGCGCACAATGTGTCAGCTGATACACGGGAGTGGGAGTACAGAGTGCATTGCATGGCCTGGAGTAGGCATGACTGTCTTGCTCCACATGAATGAGGGATGAGCCCTGGACAGTGGATAGCTGGCTATGTATGTGTGACACACGTAATCTGCACACTCCTGGGGCCCAAACATTGTTCCCACCCGCTGCATGGGCGTGTGCCACATACCCCAGGCACATGTGGTGGCTCAGCTCAGCAAGTGGATCGCATATCAAAGCAACACGCAGATTACATGTCCGAACACAGGCGTTGTGTGAACAATGGACCCACCCATGATGCCCACAACAGAATTAGGGAAACAGATGCTGTCCCCCACCTTTAGTGAAGCAAACTGCAAGGACACAGTCCCAAGTGACACAATTCCCTGAATGTAAGGGCCACACCTGGGTATCAGATGAGCAGTGGGCAGTGCACAATAGAGGGACATGGCTCCTGGACAACATGACTGCTGCACTGTGGCAGTTGAACCAGGCCAGAGGAGGGCACAAAGCATGTAATACAGAGTTCACAGTGCAGTCTTTGACTCACCCCTCCTTGCTGCTGTCTGGCCTTCAGCTGCCCATCCAGGTCTGGAAACACCACCGCCAGGATCTGGAGCATGTGGGGGTCAGGGTCCGTGTTCCGCCCCTCCTGCGAGGAGGCGACAGCTTCAGCTGGACCCGTGCAATCCTCCGGGTCCAGCCCTGAAGGTCCTGCCACCTCTTCTGGCAGTTGCGGATCCGGCGCTTGTAGACCCCCACGGACCGGACGGCCCGGACGATGTCCTTCCAGATCTCCTGCTTCCGATGGGCATTAACCTGTCAGGATGACAAAGTGAAAAGGCCATTACTACACATGCAACATATCCGTGCATGACACAGTTGTATATACATGTCTCAATCACAGGGGCACATGATGTACACAGGCAGTGCAAAGCTGCCCATGGACAGTTTGCCAGACGTCACTACATGGTATCATTGCATGGGAAGTAAAACCTTGTTCAAATGCACTGTCACTGCACCATACCTGTCCAGTGCATGTCACTACACACTATGGGGGGTGACAACTACTCAGTGAGCCTGCTAGCCAGTGGCGTGCAGACTTCCAGCCTTGCTAGTCAGACAAAATGCACATTCAGAAAGGCAGTGCACAGAACACTCACCTGCTCCCCTGGTGTCCCATACAGCTTGCTGTACTGTGGAAGTAGGCTGTCCAGCAGGGCCTGGTTCTCCTCAAGGCTGAAGGCTGGGGCTCTCTCCACAGTACGTGCCATTGCAGGGTCCAGAGGGGCAGAGACAGCAGCAGTGCAGTGGCAGATGTCGTCCTGGAGCATGTAGTGCAGGCAAGTGAGCTCTCAGGGGAACAGCCAGCAATATATATGTGCTGGAGAGGCAGATACTGTCCCTTGTGTCCAAAGTGATAGGTCCAAGTCGTTTGCATCTTCTGAATCTGGCCAATCCATGGAATAGCAGCACCAAAACACGCCCACAGCATCCTTCAAATCTTCAACTTCATGACATACATGATTTTGCAACATTGTTGTGGGTGACCAACTGATTTTCCAGCAACCGACTCGTTCGAAATTCGAAAACGCGTCCGTTGCCAGGCAAGCCCAATGTCAATGGGTGCGCACCGATTGGTCCATTGCGGTACAACGCGTACAGGGGTACAACGCGTACCCGCACACATTGAATGCAATGGGCCGGCCGGGGGCACCGACCGGTCCATTGCGGTACAACGCGTACAGGGGTACAACGCGTACCCGCACACATTGAATGCAATGGGCCGGCCGAGGGCACCGATCGGTCCATTGCAGTACTGCTGCGTACAGGGGTACAACGCGTACCCGCACACATTGAATGCAATGGGCCGGCCGGGGGCACCGATCGTTCCATTGCAGTACAACGCGTACAGGGTACAACGCGTACCGCACACATTGAATGCAATGGGCCGGCCGGGGGCACCGATCGGTCCATTGCAGTACAACGCGTACAGGGTACAACGCGTACCCGCACACATTGAATGCAATGGGCCGGCCGGGGGCACCGATCGGTCCATTGCAGTTCAACAGCGTACAGGGGTACAACGCGTACCCGCACACATTGAATGCAATGGGCGGCCAGGGGCACCGATCGGTCCATTGCAGTACAACGCGTACAGAGGTACAACGCGTACAGGGGTACACGCGTACCCGCACACATTGAATGCAATGGGCCGGCAGGGGCACCGATCGGTCCATTGCAGTTCAACGCGTACAGAGGTACAACGCATACCCGCACACATTGAATGCAATGGGCGGCCGGGGGCACCGATCGGTCCATTGCAGTACTACGCATACAGGGTACAACGCGTACAGGGTACAACGCGTACCCGCACACATTGAATGCAATGGGCCAGCCGGGGCACCGATCGGTCCATTGCGGTACAACGCGTACAGAGGTACAACGCGTACCCGCACATTGAATGCAATGGGCGGCCGGGGCACCGATTGGTCCATTGCGGTACAGCAGCGTACAGGGTACAACGCGTACCGCGCACATTGAATGCAATGGGCCGGCCGGGGCACCGATCGGGTCCATTGCGGTTCAACTGCGTACAGGGAGTACAACGCGTACCGGCACACATTGAATGCAATGGGCCGGCCGGGGCACCGATCGGTCCATTGCAGTACAACGCATACAGGGGTACAACGCGTACAGGGGTACAACGCGTACCTGCACACATTGAATGCAATGGGCCGGCCGGGGCACCGGTCGGTCCATTGCGGTTCAACGCGTACAGGGTACAACGCGTACCCGCACACATTGAATGCAATGGGCCGGCCGGGGGCACCGATCGGTCCATTGCGAGTACTACGCATACAGGGGTACAACGCGTACCCGCACACATTGAATGCAATGGGCCGGCCGGGGCACCGATCGGTCCATTGCAGTTCAACAGCGTGCAGGGTACAACGCATACCCGCACACATTGAATGCAATGGGCCGGCCGGGGGCACCGATCGGTCCATTGCAGTACCACTGCTGATACAGGGGTACAACGCGTACCCGCACACATTGAATGCAATGGGCCGGCCGGGGGCACCGATCGGTCCATTGCAGTACTGCTGCGTACAGGGGTACAACGCGTACCCGCACACATTGAATGCAATGGGCCGGCCGGGGGCACCGATCGGTCCATTGCAGTACATGCTGTACAGGGGTACAACGCGTACAGGGGTACAATGCGTACCCGCACACATTGAATGCAATGGGCCGGCCGGGGGCACCGATCGGTCCATTGCTGTTCAACGCATCACTGTACATGTGACTGGCATATGTCAGCATGCCTGTCTCAGGTGGACATATGCCAGCCACAGATAGCTCCCAGGGAGTGAGGGGCACACCTACATCACGACAGCCTGTCCAAACTTTATCATAAGGCATGTAAGGCTGCATTTCCTATTGTGTGTATGTTGGTGTACACGTTGTCCTGTGGGTGTCACCTGTGGGCAGCCACCCCAGGCTGTGCACGTGTTAATGGGGACAGGATCCTGGGTGTTACGTGTACATGACCACTGTGATGTGCAACTGTTCATATCTGTGCATGTGCCATGGTCACATTTCACAGTGGTGTATGTGTATGTCATGTCACATACCCCGTGAGTCCCATGTGGGACGGTATGTTTGAGCCAGGGTGTCCCAGTGGCACAATAGTGATGGTCCTCCACAGTCTTTGTGCATGTAGTGTTTACAATGTCTCTGATTTCATGTGCACAATAGGAGACAGTCTCCACATCCAGGTTGTGTGTGCATGGACTTTGATGTTGTGCGTGTGTGTGTCACAGACGTCCATGTCTGTCCTGCCGTGGCAAGTGGGACCACTACCTGTGGGGGTCATGGTTGTTTTGCTGTGGTGTATACATGATACTCCATGTAATGCCAGTGTCCATGTGGCAATACAGGGTCCCTGGGAATGTACCTGTCGTTGAGCTGTGGTGCCTGGGGCACATCTGTCCTCACATGTCACTGTGGGGGGTGATTGTGACACGGCAGCAGGAGATGGGAACTGTGACACGGCCTCATGATATCCAATGGGCCAACCTGGGACTAATTGATGCCACCTGTTGGACCGTGTTGACAGATGTTGGCCATGTATGTCCCATACATGTCCTTACGGAACTGCACACTTCATGTAGTTGTGCCTCATAATGATGTGTGTTGGGATATTGAGTGTGTTCAATGCCGCATATGTGGGGTGACTGACAATCTTGCTTACTTCTCCTCTGCACTGCAGGGCTCCTGCTGTCCATCGACCATTCCCAGACCTGGCAACGATGGTGGAACGGGACAGCATCCGACGGTACCGCTTCACCAGGCAGCTGATTGAGGATTTGGCAGTGCAGTTGTCCCCACATTTGCAGCCTGGCCGGCCGTATCCTACAGCGCTGACCCCCAAGGTGAAGGTGATGGCAGCCCTACACTTCTTTGCTACCGGTACCTTCCAACATACTGTGGCGACTGCTGGTGGGATGTCACAGAGCCGTGTGCTCCGCGATGTTTTGGCGGCAATGTTGCTATTCCTGAACCGGTACATCTATTTCCCTAGACTGCGACGACTCACTGACGTGAAGAGTGACTTTTATGCCCTGGGGAGGATGCCGCATGTCATTGGCTCCATTGATGGGACACATGTGGCTTTGGTACCACCACAGGCCCAGGAGCAGGCCTACAGGAACCGCAAGCACTACCACTCGGTCAATGCACTGGTGGTGTGTCTTGCAGACATGACCATCACACACGTGTGTGCCCGTTTCCCTGGTTCAGCACACAATGCCTTTGTGATGAGGAGTAGTCGCATCCCCAGGATGATGGCACAGATGCAGAACCAGCGTGCCTGGCTTGTCGGTGTGTACTGACTTTGTGCCATTGTGTGTGATCTGATCTGTAGTATTCCGCCCACTTTTCCAAGTCAGCTAATGTGCACTTGTCTGTCCGTAGGTGACTCGGGATACCCCAACATGCCGTGGTTGCTGACACCCCTCAGGAACCCTGTGACACCAGCCCAGATGCGCTACAATGAGGCACATGGTCGGACCAGGAGAGTGATTGAGCGGACATTTGGTCTCCTGAAGAGCCGCTTCCGCTGCCTGGACAAGACCGGAGGGTCCCTCCCATATGCCCCTGCGAAAGTGTGCAAGATTATCATCGTCTGCTGCATGCTCCACAACCTGGCAGTGCGGAAGGAGTTGCCTCTCATCCAGGATGACAATGACCAACATCCGCCACCTGTGGAGGATCCTGGCCTGGACCACGATGCCAGTGACGATGATGATGATGATGATGGTGATGTCCGCACACAGCTCATCACCAACTTCTTTAGCTGAATGTGAGTATCCTGAGGTGTCATGTCAATGATGTGAGTTGGCATGATGTGTAGGTGGTGCTCTGGTGCTGTTGGAGTGTGTCCATGGGCTACTTGACTGGATGTGTGTTGCGATGTGTGCTTACAGGTGGGCTGTACTCCCCAACAGTGTTGACATGCTAACTTGGTTCTGGGTGGGTATCTTGTAACATGTATTGTGCATGAGTTTTGCTGTTCTGTCCTGTACTCCATTGCTTTTGACTGTGTGTCATTTCTGTCCTTCACAGGGTACTTTCAGATTCGTTTGGTCAACTGTGTCCACCGACAGCGTGATTGCACTTCCAGGCTGGTAGCTGTTGTGTCCCTACAGGTGATGTGCGCCACACCCATGGACTTCCTTCCGTCTACAGTTGTTGACTGTGTGCCCGCTGCCAGGTGGGATTACCTTGCATCTGTAGTGGTTACGACATGTTGCAACTGTGTAATAAACCTGTGCTTCACTTTGTGATGTGCGTTGTCTGTGGTCACACATTTGACTGCCATTTGCTTACTGCACCTGTGGGCTACTTGACTACAACTGGGAATGGGTGTGGTGTCTGTGCATTGCACTGTCTTCCCTGGCAACATCAGTGTAGGCAATGAGTCAGGTGGCCTAGGTGTGTATGTGTTGTGTAGCCCTGGTGGTGTGTCTCCCTCATATGTGTCACGTTGCCTTTACTCACATGCTTGTGTTGTCCTTGCTGTTGCAGTTCGCATACACAGTGTAATTTTGCAGTTCATCATCCCCATAACAGCACCCACGTTGGAATCACAACAGAGGCAAGTATGGTGTATTAGTGTGTTTATTGTGATACATTTGTGTGAATAGTGCATAGGATGGGTAGTGCTGTACATAAATCTTGCAATCCGAAGTTCCTAGGTGAATTGAAAGTCCTGGTAGACAGAATCCCCAGTATCGGGGCCACAGTTGTCTGATACATTGGTCCAACTTGTACTCCCCATGCAATGTGTGGGAGTAGTGTTGCCGTCAACAGGGTGAACAGTCTGTGCACAAAGGTGAACATCCAGAATAGGTTCAGGCTTCCTGGGAGTTGCGCTTGGCCATCGGCCTCTCGCTTGCCCCTCCTCGGACGACCCCTCTTCTTGGGGGGGGGCCCCTCAAGTACAGGCTGCTGCGGTGCAGGGGACTCTCCGCCAGAGTCATCCTCCCTCCCTGTGGCAGTTGCAGTTTGATCGGCACCAGATGTTGTTGGCACACAGGGAGGTGTGGACTGGTTGCTGTTCATCTGGCGGAGGCATTGTAAAATGTCCCTGTGCACCGCCGTCATCTCATGCAGTGCATCCCACTTGGACTCCACGCGGGACATGTGTGAGTCCACGTGGGACATGTGTGACTCCACGTGGGACATGTGGGAGTCCAGCGGGCATGATGGGCAGCCTGCTGCTGTTTCATGTCTCTGAGGAGCCCCACTACCTGGCTGAGGTCTCCGGTGCTGGGCTGGTACGCATCAGCTATGCGTACCAGTTGTGGGTCATCATGCACACCAGCAACCTCTGCAAGCAGCAACCTCTGTCTCCCACCCCTCCCACCACCCCTGCTGACATGTGCAGTGTGTGCAGTGGCACGCACAGATGACCCTGGTCCACCTTGGGGGTTGGTGTTGGTGGTGGTGGTGGTGTCCATGGCCCCAGGTTGGTCCAGGGTCCCTGTGATGGTGTTGCTCCTTGTTCTGTCCATGTCGGCAGGGATGGTATTTGTGGTGACAGTCGTTGGAGGGGTGGGTGCAGGGGTGCAGCTGGTGGTCCTGCTGGTGCTGCAGCTGGTGGTCCTGCTGGTGCTGCATGTAGACTTGCACCGGATGTGCCAGGTTGGTCTTCTTCGTCCGAGGAGGACAGAGGCTGTACGACGCCAGTGAGCTCCGCATCCTCTTGAGCCTGGAACTGGGACTCCTCAGCGTCTGCTGCTGTGTCCCCATCATCACCTGTTTTTGGGAGACACACACAATGTATGTTATGTTTCTGCAGGCATCAATGGTTGACACACATGACAGTTGTGACTGTGCCTCTGGGTGCGGGCCTGTACATTGCATTGTCCTAAGTCGTCACAGTCAGGGGTTGATATTGGTGTGGCACATTGTCCTGCATTATTTGGGCATTTCTATGTATTTTTTGGGGTGTGAACATGGTCTGCATTGGTTGTGTTTGGTTGACAGCCGGCCCTCCTTCCCACCCACCCAGCCAGTCAGTTATCCCACCATGGACTGTGCTTGCATTGCAGGGAGTGGAAGTTGTCTCTCAGGATGTCAGTCAGTGGTGTCCTGCTGTTTGTTGGTGCACAATTGTCAGCAGGGCCTTGTGCTCCCCAAAGCAGTAGCCAGTGTCAGCCATCTTGTGAGTCCTTCTCCACTCCCTGTGATGTGAGCATGGTTCAGGGTGGTGTTGATGGGACAGTTGTGGGGGTGATCTATGTCTGTGACTACGACTCCCATCATGCTATTGCCTCCACCCCACTTCCCAGCATTCCCATACTTACTTGCTTTTGTGGGGAGTTCAGTGTGTGTGGGTGTGAGAGCAATGGCAAGATGGCTGACAGTGGTGTCCTGCTGTTGGTTGGTGTGCAGTTCCCAGCATGCCCTTGTGCTCCCCACGACACAGCAACAGTGTCAGACATCTTTGATGGGCCTTTCCACTCTCTGTGGGATGTGCATGCGTGAGTGTGAGCTTGCTGGGCCATGTGGTGGGGGATGTAGAGCTGTGACTACGACTCCCATCATGCTATTGCCTCCACCCCCTTCCCAGCATGCCCATGCTTCCTTCCTTTTGATTCTGCTTCCCTGTGGGGTGGGCTGGCTGTGCTGACAGGATGGCTGGGAGTGTTGTCCTGGCAGATGTTTGGCTAAGAGTCCCAAGAGTGTCCCTGTGCTTCACACAACATAACCCAGGGTGGTGGTTCTTTGTGGGATCTTGTGTTAGGATGGGGGGCATTGCATTCTACCAGGTGGGTTCTGTGGAGTTTGTGTTGGGGGGTGTGTGAGGGGAGGTGCTTGTGACTATGGTCAGTTCTGCAAGTCCTCCTTCCCACCCACCCAGCCAGCCAGTTATCCCACCATGGAACGTGCTTGCATTGCAGGGAGTGTAAGTTGTCTCTCAGGATGTCAGTCAGTGGTGTCCTGCTGTTTGTTGGTGCACAATTGTCAGCAGGGCCTTGTGCTCCCCACAGCAGTAGCCAGTGTCAGCCATCTTGTGAGTCCTTCTCCACTCCCTGTGATGTGCGCATGGTTCAGGGTGGTGTTGATGGGACAGTTGTGGGGGTGACCAATATCAGTGACTACGACTCCCATCATGCTATTGCCTCCACCCCCCTTCCCAGCATGCCCATGCTTCCTTCCTTTTGACTCTGCTTCCCTGTGGGGTGGGCTGGCTGTGCTGACAGGATGGCTGGGAGTGTTGTCCTGGCAGTTGTTTGGCTAAAAGTCCCAAGAGTGGCCATGTGCTTCACACAACATAACCCAGGGTGGTGGTTCTTTGTGGGATCTTGTGTTAGGATGTGGGGCTTTGCATTCTACCAGGTGGGTTCTGTGGAGTTTGTGTTGGGGGGTGTGTGAGGGGAGGTGCTTGTGACTATGGTTAGTGCTGCAAGTCCTCCTTCCCACCCACCCAGCCAGCCAGTTATCCCACCATGGAACGTGCTTGCATTGCAGGGAGTGTAAGTTGTCTCTCAGGATGTCAGTCAGTGGTGTCCTGCTGTTTGTTGGTGCACAGTTGCCAGCAGGGCCTTGTGCTCCCCACAGCAGTTGCCAGTGTCAGCCATCTTGTGAGTCCTTCTCCACTCCCTGTGATGTGCGCATGGTTCATGGTGGTGTTGATGGGACAGTTGTGGGGGGGCAATATGTGTGACTGCGACTCCCATGATGCTATTGGCTACACTGACTTGGCCAGCATACACAGAATTCCTTCCTTTGAGTGGTCTTCACTGTGTGTTGGTGTTGTTGTGGTGGCTACATGTCTGGATGTGTTTGTTAGTTCTATTTGTGCCACTGCCTAGCTGTAGTTGTAGTTGTGTTTGTACATGTGATGGCACAGTTGGATGTGACTTTTTTGATGGCATGTGTTGTGTTTATCTGACTGACATACACATTTTGCGATGATTCTGTTCTGGTTGCTGTGTAATTGCTATGAGTGCATGGTTTGACTCTCCCCTTGACAGTGATGTTTGTGTGTTTTGTGGCAGTATATTGTGTACATTTGTTGTGTACTCACCAGGCTCTGGGATGTACTCTAGTCCATATACGCTCACTGGCGGAAGGATGGCCCGCACCTTCTCCTCCCAGGGCCTGAGGTATATTGGCTTTGGCAGGAGGGCCACTGCCGGTGTATTGGCTGTTGATGTAGTCTTTCTTGAGCAGGTCCCGTACCCTCCTGCGCACGTCATACCACCTGTTCTGGATGTTGCTCTTTGTGCGCCGACATGGTGATTGTACGTTCACCCTGTTGATGATCCTCTCCCACATCTTGGTTTTCTGGGAGATGGGGGTCTGTTGGACCAGTGTGCCAAACAGCTGTGGCTCTACCCTGAGGATCTCGTCTACCATGACTTCCAATTCACAATCTAGGAACTTGGGATTCTTCTTGGGGGGCATGGTGATGGGTGGTGATGGTGAGTGATGTGTGTGTTGGTGTGCAGGTGAGGGTGTGTGAGTGTGTGTTTTGCTGGGTGTATGTGAGGTAGGTATTTGTTGGTGTGCTGATGGTGTGTGGCTTGTGTGAGGGATGAGCTGTGGGTGTGTGGTTGCTTTCTCTTGGGTGCTGGCAGTGGAATGGCATTTGCAAGGGATCATGGTTGTGATTTGTGTCCTTTATATGGGTGGAGTTGTGGGTGTGTCTTTGTTCTCTGTCCCCACCCCCCCAGTATTTATTGGCTTAGTAATTGCTTGTTTGGCCTTTTTTGTGTGATTTTTCCTTTGTACTGTCTGTGTATGTTGGAAACGTTCTTGTGACCGAGTCGGACCCTGCATTTGTCTCGTACGGTCTTCTCCGTTTCGTTCACGCTGTGTATGTGCAGTTTTCTATGCTGCGTACGCGTCGGTCGCGGTGTTTTGTGTTGCTTCGGCTCGGTTTTGTATGCGTGTCTGTCGTACGGCTTGTCCTCCGTCCGACTCGCTCGTGGTTTTCGCGCCTTGCATCGTACTTTGCGGTTTGGAGTTCGCGTGTACGTTTCGGTCGGATTTGTTCCGGGTGCGTGTCGGTCGGTTGGATTCGCGTGTTTTTCCGACCGGATTGCTGTTTTCCGTGCGGCTCGGTCGGTCGACTTGGGTTCGGTACGTGTCGGTCAGATTTTGCATGCCTTGCATCGTACTTGGCGTGTCGGGCGCCACAGGTACGTGTCGGTCGGAATAATTTCCGGATCCGAGTCGGTCGGTGCTTTTTCCGGCCCGAATCGGAATCGACCCCATAGTGTCTTACTGCACTTGTTGTTTTACAATGAATGCTGGTGTGACATTCAACTCACTGATGTCTACACTAGGGGTGGGCGGAATTTGCGTAGTCGCGCTACGCAAAGCTCCGCGAAACGGTAAAAAATCTCCGCGAGCATGCAAAAGTTCCGTGAACACGCGGAATTGCTTGTTCCGCCCGTTCGCGATGCTTTTTTCCTGTTCGCGAACGCTGTTTGCGTGCTCGGGGAGAAATATCTCGCGAACACGCATTTTAAAAGCGCGAACAAGCAAAAAACTCCGCGAAGCCGTGGATCGCGAAATTTTTGACAATTTCGCGTTCTCCGCGGAAAGCGAAATTACCCAAATTCCGCAAATTCCGCGAGCGGAACGGAATTTACCGCCCAGGCCTAGTCTACACATGCCATGTCTGTGGAATATGTGACATGCTTTGACATGCACTTACTCACATCACCTATGACATGTGTGTGGATGTACATCTATTGGTTGTATGATGTTGTCTCATCTTTGAAATCAACTTAATGTGTGAGATGGCCAATCAAACAACAGTAATGATTGCCTGAACACATAATGGTGGTATTTTACTGTGCCCGTAGCTGATTTAGGTAGGATATGTGATCAGCTTACACACACTCTGCACATTGTGCTGATAACTAGTGGTCTGTGCAACTTAAACAAGAATGTGTGGCAGGTAAAGCAGCTACATATGAGTCAGCAGTGTTGCTGTCTCATACATCTGCTGTGTCACCTACTCCTAGGCCTGGGGACACCAGATGTATTGGTGTACCATTCACAACCTCTGATTATGTTTTTGGGGTAGTCAGTATGTACAACATGTCCACTTGTAAAAACACATGTGGTGAAGGTGTCTCTGCATCTGAGTTGTGGATTAAGCAATTGTTGGGGTACATTCATTGTTTCTGCTGCGTGAGTCAAGATGTGAGAAGTCGGACACATCTCATTGTGTAATGTGGATAACATTAGTCCTCTTCCATTTCATGTAGGCGACGACCAAATGTGCACCGGCCTTTCACAGTCCTGGCTGACATGGAGGATGTGGACATCATCCGGAAATTTTGTCTGGATCGCGTTACACTGCAAGAGCTGTGTGCTCAGTTGGAACCCCATCTGAGGCCTCAACGAACATATCCAACTGCCCTATCCCCAACAGTGAAGATCATGGCAGCGCTGCATTTTTTGCTACGGGCTCTTTCCAATACACGGTGGCCAGCGCCGGTGGGATGTCGCAAGCCACATTCAGCATGGTGCTCTGGGATGTGGTGTCCGCAATGATGCTATACAAGGACCAATACATACGATTCCCAAATACTGCAGAATTGCCTGCTGTGAAGGCTGGTTTTTATGCCCTTGCCCACATTCCTCATGTAGTTGGTTCCATTGACGGCACACACATTGCCTTTGTCCCACCACAGGCACGTGAGCAGGTGTATAGGAACAGGAAGCACTACCATTCCATTAATGTGCAGGTGGTATGCCAAGCTGATATGATCATCAGCCATGTTTGTGCGCGATTTGCTGGCTCCGCCCATGACTCCTACATCCTGCGGAACAGCATTGTACCCCGGCTGATGGAAAATCTACATCCAGAGCGTGCATGGCTTGTAGGTGAGTACACTGAGTTAAGTAGTGTGCTGGGTGTGACATGCTGTTCTCGTCAACTGTTTGTATTGCAACATTTCTCTGTGTATGTCACACCTAGGTGACTCAGCGTATCCCAACAGGCCGTGGTTGCTGAGCCCACTGCGGAATCCAAGTACCCCGGGTGAAGTCAGCTACAACGAGGCACATGGTAGGACACGACGTGTGGTGGAGCGCACTTTTGGCCTCCTGAAGTCCCGATTCCGGTGCCTGGACAAGAGCGGAGGTGCACTGTTGTATTCCCCACAAAAGGTGTGCCGGATAGTTGTAGCATGCTGCATGCTTCACAACCTTGCCTTGCGCAAAGCCGTTCCGCTGATCCTGGATGACGATGAGCAGCAGATGCCCCCTCCTGCACACCCACACACTTCCAGTGCGGACGATAGTGGTGAAGAGGAAGGTGTTGACCTGCGTCAACAGCTCATTGCCAACTACTTCCCTTGAATGTAAGTGACTTTGTAGAACAGTGACATTGTGTGTTTGCTTGGATGTTAGTATCAAGGCATAGAGGATTTTAACTGCTGGCTGTCGTTGTGTGTGTGATAAGGGCTGATGTGTGTGGCACAGGGTATTTGTATCCAGGTACATCATGTGTATGTTGAGGTTGTTGATCATTGCTATGTGTGCTTGTTTTTGTACCTTGATGCCTAGTGTTGTGTTTCAGCTGTGATGGCGTCACCTGTTAAGTAAATGTCATTCTATTGTGTCTTTCTAGGTTCATTCACCCTCTCAATGCCTCCTCTCCTTCAGAGCAGTTGGAACATTGAAATCTGATTTGTCATTGTACATACTGGAATAAACATGTGGCTCACACAGACATGGGTATGTGAAGAGTGTTTATTTCAAATTAGTTTTTGTGCAAGTGAAGGGAATATGTACATAAATGTGAACAGTGAATAAATGAGTTGTCAGTCATGGTAGATGAGACAAATGGTGTAGTCACCACAAAGCTGAAGTCACACAGTCCAACAGACTCAGGCCATCAACATGGCAATGTGGCCAAGGATAGTCAACATAGTCAATGCAAAGGGGTACAACAAGATACCATCATGGCTGGCTCTGTGAGTGGCGTTGGTATGGTGGCCTGCCACCAAATCCTCCCCTGTGGATTCTCGGACGGCCCCTGGTGCGTTTGGGGGGGGCACCTGCTGCAGGGTCAGTGGTGTCTGAGGACTCACTCTCCTCCTGCACACCCCTCTCTGTGGCTGCAGCTGGAATGGTGGGCTGCACAGCAGGCAATCCACTGGAGGGGGTTGAGCTGCACTTGGGGCTGGGAGTCTGTCCCTCAGAACACACACTAGCTGGCCAACAAGGTCGACAAGTTGGCCCATCCGTGTGTCCATGGACTGCTGCAGCAGGCGGATCTCATGCATGTCTTCAGCAAGCTGGCCCATTACTCCATGGTTCTCTTGGTAGGCACCAAGGACTCTTTCAATGGTGGCCAGGGACTCAGGGTCATTGTCCTCCTGTGTCTCTGCCCCAGTTGTACTCCCACCTGCCCTCCTGACACGGACCTGTGGCGTAGTCCCCCGATGCACTGGCACACTCTCCCTGGCATGCTGTGATTGTGTGGTGGTGTTGGTAACCACCGTGGCAGGGCGTGTGTTGCAGGCAGCAGTGGTGGTGGTGGTGGTGGTGGAGGCCACACAGGTCGCAGTGGCAGGGGGCAGCACAGTTGTTCTTGCCGTGGTGGTGGAGGTGGTGGAGGCCACACAGCTCGTAGTGGATGGGGGCAGCACAGTTGTTATTGCCGTGGTACTGGTGGTGGTGGTGGGGACAATGAGGGCTTGAGACATGTTAGTCCCTGCCACACCAGAGGGGCCAGCTTGAGAATCCTCGTCTGAGAATGTTGGGGCATCTGCATCCGAGAGTTCACGTTCCGGGGGGAGACTGGCTCCGCATGTTGGTGTCATCCTCTGCAGTTAGTTGTTGATCTCCTGTTGAACAGAGGTCATATGGTAATTGAGTTGCACGCAACAAGCTTGATGTTAGACAATTGTTTGAGACATTTGATACAACAAACACTTTACAATGCAATGACTTTGTATGCCTGCTATTTACTGTGCACCATGACATGACGTTGAGGTACATACCTTAGTGGTCCATGGTGTCCGTTGTGAATTGAAACTTGGTGCAGTGTACAGATAGTGTAACTACACGGACATGTCCTCATCTACCTAATTGCGTGACATAAACTTTCTGTTGTGCGTCTTTTCATTTAGCGGTTCATGTAATCTATTTCAACAGAGCTACAAGGAACCATTGTCATGTTATACTTAGCTTTGGAATCACATGTACTTTTCTTTTTTTCATGTAGACCATGCATGTTTGGTGTTGAGATGGGCCTTCATGCTCAGACACCAAGGCGCTTCCACATTGCATTCTCTGCTGTGCATGATTGTGGGATGCATTTGTTTCACTTGTGACTTGGTGAGTATGAGTTCAAAATATGTGTCAGTTACGTGCACTTAGATGTCTGCACACTGGATGTGGCATTTAAAACTATGCTAAGTTGGCTGACATGTTAGTGTTTATGTGGCTACATGCATTTAGAATAGGATGGCGGTGTGCATGCAGTCACTACCTACGTGTAAGTTTTGGGAGAGCAATGCGATAGCTGCCCCATGCTTGGGGGTGTGGGGAATGCTCCATCCTGCAGAGCTGTGGGACAAGGGGGCCTGTTGGGAGTTGTAGTGCAGACTTCCCAGCCACAAAGACCCCTCCCTGTTGAGATGGCTACCTACCTGTTAGGTTACAGATTGGAGGGAAATGGCTGCCCCATGCTTGGGGGTGTGGGGAATGCTCCATCCTGCAGAGCTGTGGGACAAGGGGGCCTGTTGGGAGTTGTAGTGCAGACTTCCCAGCCACAAAGACCCCTCCCTGTTGAGATGGCTACCTACCTGTTAGGTTACAGATTGGAGGGAAATGGCTGCCCCATGCTTGGGGGTGTGGGGAATGCTCCATCCTGCAGAGCTGTGGGACAAGGGGGCCTGTTGGGAGTTGTAGTGCAGACTTCCCAGCCACAAAGACCCCTCCCTGTTGAGATGGCTACCTACCTGTTAGGTTACAGATTGGAGGGAAATGGCTGCCCCATGCTTGGGGGTGTGGGGAATGCTCCATCCTGCGGAGCTGTGGGACAAGGGGGCCTGTTGGGAGTTGTAGTGCAGACTTCCCAGCCACAAAGACCCCTCCCTGTTGAGATGGCTACCTACCTGTTAGGTTACAGATTGGAGGAAATGGCTGGCCCATGCTTGTGGGTGTGGGGAATGCTCCATCCTGCTCAGCTGTGGGACAAGGGGGCCTGTTGGGAGTTGTAGTGCAGACTTCCCAGCCACAAAGACCCCTCCCTGTTGAGATGGCTACCTACCTGTTAGGTTACAGATTGGGGGGAAATGGCTGCCCCATGCTTGTGGGTGTGGGGAATGCTCCATCCTGCTCAGCTGTGGGACAAGGGGGCCTGTTGGGAGTTGTAGTGCTGGCTGCCTGTACATGTGCCCCCATGTAAATATTGTTATGTACCTTTGTGGTGAATGAGAGGGAGTTATTGTGGGATCTGTGAGACCTGTTTGGGGGAGTGTGGTGGACATGAGTACATTTGGGCCTAGGATGTGTTGTTTTTTAGTTGTGCAGGCTACTACATAGCAGTGTTATGGCAGACTTTTGTTGGTACTTACCAGCCTCCATTCCCCCTCAATTCCAGTGCAACTCTCTGGGTGCAGTATGCCAAGCACCTTCTCCTCCCATGCGTTGAATGTTCTTGGTGGAATGGGAGGGCCACTGCCAGTCCGGTTTGCCAGCTCACGGTTCTTGCTGTTCTTCTCCTTGACCTTGCTCTTGAGGTCAGTCCACCTCTTCCTGATCTCCTTCCTGTTGCGTGGAACTTGCCCTACAGCATTGACTCTGTCAACTATCCTTTGCCACATTTGATTTTGCCTGGCTGCTGGGGTCTGTTGGACCCTGCTTCCTAAAATATATGGCTCAACTCTTATTATCTCATCCACCATGACTGACAACTCACCATCAGTGAATTTGGGCATCTTCTGTGCCATGGTGTGTGATGTGCTCAGTGGTTAAGAGTGCAGGTGTGCAGGTGGTGGTGGTGGTGATGTGTGTGGTGTGTGTGTGTTTGTGATGGTGTAATGTGTGCAGGGTTGCCTCTCCTTTGTGTGATATTGTTGGGCCCTTCAGTTCTGGAGTTGTGCAAAGACTTGTGGTCATGCAGGGGCTGGTTTTATGGGCTGCCTAGTGGGTGGGTCCAAACTGAGGATTCATGTCAGGTGTGTTGTCTGTGTTGAGCTGGGATTTGTAGTTCTTATATGCCAGGGGCATGTGTCAATGGGGTGTGTTGGCTGTTTTTATTGGCTGTGACAGATACACAGCCACATTTGGTGGTTTTGTGGTGTAGTTTTTTTCGACCGCCATTAATATTTCCGCGCTGTCACAGCGGTCGGACTGCAATGGTCATTCCTCCAGCTCTCCCATTCATCATTGCTGTCAAACGCGGTGGTTGGAAACAAGCGGTCGTACCGCAGGCACCGCGGTGAGATCATAATTGCACTCGTGGAAATTCCGCTTGTGGGCTTTCCGCAGTGAATCCGACCGCCGTGGAGGGTATTTCGCCTTTTCTGCACGTGCGCCGCCGGTGTTTCTTGGGTTCCGACCGCGGCGGTCGGATTTTTCCGGCGGTGCATCGTAATGTGATCGGCGGTGGTGCCGCAGGCCATGCGGGCGGTCTTTTCCCATTGCTACTGCGGGCGGAATGGTTTTCCGACCGCCATCGTAATCGACCCCTTAGAACCTACCTGATACAAACAATTAAAGTGCAAAGCTGACAATGTAGCTTCTGAGTTGGTGACAGGGTTTAACTGACAGTATCTGTGGGAATTTGTGGGCAGGAAAGAAGTGGTCAACAGAACTTGAACTAGAGAGACCTCCACGAGCTAAATTGCTAAATCCCCAGGGCAGGGAGTAAAATCGTGGTAATTGTCATGACTAATGGATAAAACTAGCACACAAACACACACAGTATTCCAACTGCACAGTGCATCAGGGATGAAGCCATCTTACTTGGAAAGAACAAAAGCATGGTAAGTCTTACACTGGACCCAACTGTGATGTGCTGCAGCAGATGATGCTTACAGATGATTAATTTAGCAGCTGTCAAGGGGAACCTTGTTTCCATGAGCAGCCATAGTTGAACACAAGTTCTCACAGGCCCTCTAAGTTAGGTAGGTTGTATACTCTGACAGAGTAGTGCTGCTCCCAAAGGGTCACTGCAGCTCCTTCCCATAGGTAGGCATCCCTTTACCTTTGTGTAGGTAATTCACAGCAGTAGTTTCAGAAATATAATGGGCAGGGCTAATTTGTTGTCTTTATTGGCAACAGCAACCCTGACTGTACTATCATGAATTACACTACTTCTCAGTACACTGTTGTGCAGCTCCTACTTGGATATTGAGAGATCACCGAACTCAGTACTGGCCAAAAGATCCAGTACTGATCATTACGGACCAGTCAGGCCCTTAGTCTGTTGACCACAGTTACATTAATCTACCCTTTTCTATAAATGTTTTAGGGTATTAGACTCGGTTCGATATCGTGACGTGAGTACTTTATTTTAGATTTCTCCATGGGTGTGATAATATGGTTAGTTAGTGGCATTTTTTTAGCTTACATGTATTATATGTTTTCAGGTTGTGCATTGGCATAATATATTAGTGAGGCCAGGATGCAAGGACCCGTGTATGACTAAGCTTAGCGTTTTGGAAGCCCACTGTGAGTAAACATTTGGGCTCTATTGGTGTTCTTTTGGTGTTTTGGTTCTTTTATTGTGTTTCACTGAGTCACAGGCTTTATGGTTGTGGTGGTGTTTCTGACCTTTTCTCTAAGCACTTTCATCAACATCTTTGGTTATCTTGGTGATGTACTTTCCAATCAGTCTTCAGATGAGTAGAATATTAGCTTACATGATGCTATTTTATTGTATTATAGATTGGTCAAGGTTCCATATATGTTTGGTAAATTGCAACACTTCATCCTGAAGATGGTCCCAAGTACTTGTTGACAATGGGGGAGCAAATTGTAAACACTATAATCACGGAAACATTTAGATATATATGATAAAATCCTTTTACTCATAATAATTTGTTTAAACTGGAGGATAGAATTTTTGAGTGATTACCGTGGTACCTTGGAGTTTCATCTGTGTGTATTGGAAAATATCTGAGTGTTACCACGGAGATGTGTGATTTAATTGGAATGTATTTTTGAACCCTGTATTATTTTTTATTTTGTGTTTTTGGTTATAATAAATCATATCGAATATTGATTTGCAAAAAAAGTATGTCTCATATTCTAATTAAATTGTCAATTGCATGTAATTAAGTTAGCAGATACATGTGTTACTGCCACTTTGAAAAGTACTCTCCTTCAGAGGACTTTTTGTATATTGCTCGTGTCTATAATACAGCACGGGTGCAGAGGCAAAGAGATTCCCTCATTTGCATGGGGCCCCTCTGCGCCCAAGGGCACAATGTATAATATGGCCCCTGGTGAACTGTGGTGAGCTAAAGTTAGAGAAATCTTGATACAGTGCACCAAGAGAAAACCGTTGTTAGAAACGTTGGTAGATGGGAAAAAAAACACCTGTAAATCATTTACTTTTTCATTTTATTCAAAAGAAAGAAAACAGTTATTAATTTACTAATTTTTACGTTTAAAAACAACAGTCTGCCCTTACATGTTTCCAAGTCACTTGGGATGTGTGCTTAAGTGTGCTTGTGTAGAACCAAATCACCGGAGTCTACTCCTTGTGTTTGTATAGTCAAATAGGAAAAACATATTTTTCCTGACTGAAATTAAATACTTGTAGAAATATAATGATATTTATAAAATGACCTATAACAGTTCAGCAATACGGCCAAATACCGATCATCTATGGAAGGTGGTGAACTTTAAATAATTGTCACTGATTGCGGCAAAACAAAAACATAAGTAGATATTCACTAAAAACTTTTTTATAACATGATAATTTCATGGATCCCCAAAGTGTTATATTTTAGGCAGTATGAGCTGACTCCATGTGAAGCAGAGATTTACTTTACTCTGTTTTCTTTGATCCATTGCAATGATGATATGTTTTTGTTTAACGGGTTGTCGAAGATTTGCAAATGATGGATGGTATACCAGTAACATGCTCTAGTTTGCGCTGGGGGTTACTCACAGGCACCATCTGCTTACTTTACAAGTACATCTCACTATGTTATTAACAATGTCTGAGTGTTCTTAGTGGGGCATATTATCCAAATGCCCCTTCTGTCAGAGTTGCAATGGTTCACATTCAGTCTCAGGTACAGGTGGTTCCACTATCTGTGAGCCAAGACATAGCCCATTCTACTTGAGCCAGATCTGGAGCTGCAGGTCCTCCCATTTAGAAATTCCAGTTATTATTCCCCATTGAATTAAGAGTTATTTATTCTGCGGTAATAATGCCCAGTTTTATTTTCTAATGCTTAATGAATCATTAGTGCAAATGTTTTGAACGTTTTAATGGATGTAATTTTCTTTATCTTTGTATTTATTCATTTTATGGGTATTTTGCTTGAGAGAAGCTAACAGAGAAAACAGAACGAGTATACATGTCTTGAACTCACCTGAAATGCAGCTTTGTGGCTCTTTTCTGAGGGAGGAGAAATGGCCAAAAACCAGTTCAGATGTTTACATTTCAACAAGTACATGGTCTAATTGATTTATACAACTTCAAAATGGAATATATTATGTATGCAAATTTCTTTATAAAGCGGTTTTATTTATAAAGCTTTCCTGTGGATCCTCTTCAGAAGAGGTTTCATAATTGCTTTGACCTGAACAGGACCTCATTTTAAAATTGCCTATTTTAATTTCTTTGGGGTCCCTTTCAAGGTATCACATGTATGGCCTGAAAGTTTATCGCTTCAGTGTTAGTATCACCACTGGATCCAACATGGAAGCAATTATTTTCCAAAAGGAAGGAAATTATGGCAACAACTGGAATTTTGGCCAAGTAACATTAAACACAACCTCCAATCTTACGGTAAGCTCCAATCATTCTATTTTAATGAGATAAAATACTAATGATTTCTACTAATAGTAACACAGTACATTATTTGCATGACCAGACTTGTGCGAGGACATGGTTAGGGATATGTCATGCCTAATACATGTGTTAATGCACTTAGATGCTGGTGTTCGTTATTGAGAAACAAAGTACTTTTTTGTCTTCTTTATAAAGCTTTTCAGGACAAACTCTCTGCCTACCTCCCCTAGAAGTCCCCCACTATCAGTCTGCAAGGACCCTTTGGTCCTCAACAGCCGATAACATGTCCATTGGCTTCCTGGGATTGTACTACCATGATCAACGATCTCAAAATTAGAAAATATCACAAATTTTCTTTGGAGTTTTAGACAGGAAGGTGATCTACGCCAATAGTCTCTTTAGTCTGTAGTGAGCACTATCAAATATTTTTTGCTCACTGATATTTCTAAGGCACCAATCATAAATCGATTACAAGACAGATAGAATTCATTTTAAGGTGTGTAATATCATGAGGGAAACCCAAATGTCAAAGAAGGAAGGCAGTGTTCATAGCACAAATGCGGACTCATGGAGGAATGAGTAGTCAAGCTGATATACAGATTATTATATATCAGTCTCTGTATGCTGCAAACGAAAGGATGAATTTGTGAGGCAATGACATTGAAAGAATGCCATCAACAATCCATAGTCGTTGTTTTTCACAGGACCGGATACCAAAAGGGTGCCATTATCAGCACGTACCATTTCAACTCCCTTCTGTGAAACTAGTTAAATGGTTTCATTCTTTGCTGATTTTACGATAATTCAAGGCTAATTTGCAGAGTGATACCTTGTCCATTATGGTTCACCATGATAAATCAAACAACAAGTGGTCAGTCTTTGTAGAAAATTAAATATAATGAAGCAACATACTATGTCCCTCATTACAAGTGCCCCGATTTGTTCCGGCTGCTGCGTAAACACTTGTTTGTGCAATTACTGAATCTCCCACGTTTCCCTAGTAAATGTTGGCTGGTCAACCCAGCCAAAATTTACTATATGAATAACGCAGAATTGCCAAAACAAATCCCATTATTCCGGCGTAATTGAAATTCCATTCAGGCCTATTTTGAACGAGTGTAGGTAAAGTACACTTATTCAGTAGACAGGAGGGGTTTAGCAAACATTCACAGCAATAACACCATGAACCTTAATAAAGCCAAAAAAAAATGCACCCCATTCCTTGGCTTTAGAGCAAAAACAGGCATTAATTAGGGTGAAGTAGGCCCCTCATACTGCACCAGTCGCAGATGTAATAGCTATGCCTCTGACTTCACCGTACCTCTGCTCTGCGCCCTCCCCACTGGACTGAACCCCAGATGCAGCCAGACACTCCCTGAGCTGATCCCAGAAGGCCTATTAAGTGTTGTTTGCCATTAGTTGGAAGGTGGTTCAGAGAGACGAATGACAACATTTAAACGGTACAATAAAGTGGCCAAAAGTATGCCTCTGAATACTTGGGCTCCCAGTGAATCTGGTGACATAAAATATTTGCAGGAGTTGGAGTGAATGCACCTATTTGTGGTGACGGGTCTGTATGCATGCAGTTTGAAGTTATATACGTATTATTTAACTTTTTTTCAAATTAGATGTCAGAATACTAACCATTCAAAATTTTTAATATTTCTTATGTACGTAACCCCTTGGATAGCAATACAAAATGAAGAAATTAGAACTAGGAAAATCGTGAAATGAACAAATAATCACTAAGGTATCGATAATGCAGCTAGTTCTAATAACTGAGAATCATTTTGTTTAGGAGGTAACGTGTCTAGTTTTGTTACATTTCAGGTAGCATTCGATGCATTTACAAATGGATACACAAGTGATATCGCCTTAGATGACATTGCTCTGATGCAGGGACCTTGCAATGAAAGTGGTTATCCAGAACCAACCCTGGTTCCAACCATCCCTACAACTACTCTGCTGCCCAGTAAGAGCAATGTGCATGCACCGATTTACATGAATACTTTTTAATTTAGACTCATTGTTTTGTCATGTGTTTCCATTTTTCAATGCAATTTTAATCTTCTGAAGGATTTTTCTTTACCTAAACCTCTTTATTTTCTGTGCGACCAGGAAGGCAAATGCCTTTATCTGTTGCCTTTATGCCAATTTGCCATCCAGGCAGTCACATCTGTCAGATGTTCACTGATATACTCATCCGAAGGTTCTCAGTCTAAGGCAAATTGACCTATGAAAACTCCAAGTATTTGTAAAGGGCTTGCCTTGCATTCTTTTTTCATCATAATACGAATCTGAAAATGAGGAGGAGCCTCATTTAAAAAACTAATTGTGAGCACAGTAGGTCAATTTACCTCCTGGATTGTCTACTAACTCTCCTGAAACTACTCTAATCAGTGCCATAAAGGATTGACACTGATTTGCATATCCCTACTGAAAACTGGATCTGTCATACCCACTCACACACCCATACAGCCACTTAGACACCAAGTTACAGACTGATACAAACATTCACACAACCAGTCTCTCACCCATACATTCACTGAGACACCTAATCACTCATTTATACAGTCATGCACCCACTGAATCATCCATACAAGCACCAATACACCTTGGTATATATATTTAACACTCATAAACTTTTTAAAACACTCACAGTCATCAGTGATTTGATTTGAGATGTCATCAGTGATGTCACTGACTATGTCATGAGTGATGTAATATGTGAGTTCATAAGCAGTGCATTGCAGGGGTGCAAGGTATAGTTATGACTGCTGAATTTCACTGTTTTTTTATGAGTGAAACCTGAGCCTTACTATAACGTCCCTGTAACATTTGTTTTTTTTAATGAAATGTTAAGGTTTCTTAATTCCATTTCCTAACTATAGCGTCCCTGTAATCTTTGTTTTTTTGAGTGAATATATATAAATGTATATATATATATATGTATCTTGCCACAATGTAGCCCTCTTAATTGACGCCGGCGCTCTTAGATGGGGCGGTGCGTTTCTTCCGGCAGAGCCACGCCGGTATTCTATGAAACCAAGTTTTTGCCTCTCGGCAAAATGATAGAAGCGCACTCACTCGTGTTCAGGAATCAAGGCGGTTTTATTTTAGACAATTGCCATGCCCAACGCGTTTCGCCTTAACACAAGGCTTGTTCACGGGATGGTATGACATGAAAAAGGGCATCTTTTATTTCTATTTACACACAGTTACTTCCTGTTTTCTGCTAAGTGCATTGTGGTTAGTGTAGTTTAACATTTATAAAAACTTGTGAAAAGTCAATTTGAAAGTGATGTGAATGTGCTCATTTTGCATGTGATATTTGTTTAAAACCAATTCATTTAAGGTTATTTACGGCCAACTTTGCTTAGTGTCCATTAATATGCCTTCATTCTCATTTATTGCTCTCCGGTGAGCTTATTTAGAATGGCAACTTTTTTAAACCATTCTTGGCGATAACTTGTTTTCTGCAGCTTGCTCATTCTTTATTTTCTTCGTTTCTTTTATTTAATTAGATCTTTTCTTCTTTTCAATTCTCCAGTGAGTTTTTTTCTTTATTGTTCCTTATATCAATCGCATCCTTCGGCATGATAGGAATAAACCTTGATTTAGGTTTGAAGGGACTAATACCTGCTCCACGTTGTCTCATACTTTCCTGTAGTAATCTCTCTTGTGTCGAACATGTCTCCATCTCTGCTTGCGTACCTATATCACACTCCTTGTTGAGCTCTTGCATTGCTAATAAAACAGGTACATCAGATACCAATAATTCCATAGTGGGTTCCCTCTCGCTAGCTTGCTGGTTCGTCTGCGCCTCTTTTAAACCCTCCTTAATGGCAAAAAACTTTTTTCGTTTTAATTTTCTAATGAAACAGAACACGTCAACCCTAGTTTGTGAATAGTTAAAATCGCTTACCGGACAGAATGATAGTCCCAGGCTGAGGAGTTGTTTCTCTGCTTGTGACAAAACAATGGTGGAGAGATTGATAATAGTATTGTCGTCTGCCATTACTTTCTGCGCCAAAATTGTTTTTTTACTGATTGCGTTATGTCGTTTCTTGCGCCGCTCCCTCCTTCGTATGTTTTTCCTGGTTCTATTTTCTTGTTTTGTGGATTTCGTGGTCTCAGGGTCTGTCGTCGGTCGAACGATAAAAAATCCACTTCTTCCCCCAGATTTAATATCTTCTTACCACCACTTGCTCCCAAACTACTGATGCTCTCATTGTCCGATGACATCCCACTAGTCAGGGAGTCACTGTCCACAATTGCATTGTCTGCATTCTTTGCTACCGAACCTTGTGTTGTCAGATTACCCGGGGCGTTCTTACCAAGTATGGCTTTCTTGGCGTTTTCGTACTTCCGGACAAACGTGAAAATACAACCTTGTTCGTAATCACATTTGTCCTGTGTAAACTTATGCGCCTTACGAATCTTAATTCTCTCCTCTTGTTTAGTTAATCTTTCTTGAATATCTTTCCTGGTCTTGGAAATAAAATCACTTGGTTCCAGTTTCGCTAATTGCTCGTTGATTTGTTCTATTTCTGCCAACAGTGCATGTCGATCAATCTCGGCATATTTTACCAGGATTTTTACCAAATTTATCGACGCCGCCAGGTTAGCCTCTCCCCATTCTCCTAACATACTGGGGTTTGGGCTTTCAAAGCTTGGCGCTAACAAAATCCTTAAACCTCTCGGAATTCGCCCTACTTCTATGTATTTCGTGAGAGATTTATGTTCCCACCACTTGGTGGTTTCCGATCTCATGCATTTTTCCAATCTTTTTAACAGGGCTCTCACATCGCCTTCTTTGTTCGCCCCTGAGCCCATGGGCACCTCCCGTTCCATTGATGTTGAAGGTGAGTTGTTGAACAACTCTTCGGCAGCCGCCTCTCGTTCCCGAATCACCTCCACCGACATATTCGAGGAAAACACCGATATTCTGTTGTTTACTGGCGTGGTCCGAATTAACCAGGTTTTTTAAATGCTAATTTCTAACTATAACGTGCCTGAAACCTATGGTTTTTTCTGTGAATTTCAAAGGTTTTTTAAATGCTAGTTTCTAACTATACCTACAGAGGTAGGACTTGTGAAGAAAGAAGAAAAAACGCACAGAAAGAAGCAAAAGAAATGCAGAAAGAAGCAACAGAAGTCCACAAAGACGAAGAAAAGTGCAGGAAGAAGCAAAAGATGTGCAGAAAAGAACCAACAGAGGAGCAGAAAGAGGCCTTGTTGCAAAATCATCCTGTGCCCACAACTTTTTCAGACGGGTACTGGTGGTAACTGACTCTGACTAACCAGAGCCAGTGCTATGCTAAAAGACACTTAGAATACAGTGAAAACACCTACATACACTAGGGAACACTATGCGTTGGGGTACCCCTGTGATTAGCATGACCTCCTCTGTAAGTCCCTAGTACATAATAGGGCAGGGGATTAAAACTACCTCTTAAAACGCGCTACGGGGCGCGTTGCACAGTGGTGAAGGGAGGGGGCCTGAGGTGACATGTGTACAACGCGCCCGTGGCGCGCTTTAAGTTGCGGGATTAAGTCCCCTTGAATCCTGAGGGTCCCTGGGGCCCAACTAGCCCACCAGGTACCTCAGTATGCGCCAGAGAGCTGCGTTGCACAGAGGTGTTCAGAGGCCACGCCCCTTTTACAACACTCTGCAACGCAGCTCTGTGGCGCTTACTGGAGGTACCTGGTGGGCTAGTTGACCCCCAGGGACCCTCAGGATTAAAGAGGTATTAATTCCTCAACTTAAAACACGCCACAGGGCGTGTTTGCCCACATGTCACCTCAGGCCCCGCCCCCTCCCTTCACCACTGTGCAAACGCGCCCCATGGCGCGTTTTAAGTTGAGGATTAACTCCCTTGAATCCTGAGGGTCCCTGGGGTGCAACTAGCCCACCAGCTACCTCCATTAAGCGCCACAGAGCTGAGTTGCAGAGAGGTGTAAAAGGGGCTTGGCCTCAGAACACCTCTCTGCAACGCAGCCCTCGCGCAAACTGGAGGTTCCTGGTGGGCTAGTTGGCCCCCAGGGACCCCTGTATTCAAGGGGAATTGCTTCCCATCTGCAAGCGCACCAGGGCGCGTTTGCAGAGTGCTGCAAGAAGGGGGCGTGGCCTCCGGCGCGATGCCCGTCTTTTTTTTTTTTTTTTTTAAGAAGGGGGGCTGTGTGGCCCCCCTTCTTTTTCTAATTTATAGGCCCTGGGGACCCCATCCCCCAGGGCCTGCCCCCTATTTTGTTTTAAAAAGAAATTTGGAAGGGGGCCGCGTGGCCCTCCTCCCGAGGCCTTAATCGGCCCCGGGGACCCCATCCCCCGGGGCATGGCCTTTTTATTTTTTTTCCAAAGTTTTGGAGGGGGGCTGCATTGCCCCCCTCCTCAGGCCACTTATGGCCCCGGGGACCCCCGGCCTTTGTTTTTTTTGTAAAAAAAAATGTTTATTGAAAATTTTGGGGAAGGGGGCCGCATGGCTCCATCCCGGACCACTTGTAGCCCGGGGACCCCATCCCCCAGGGCTGGCCCTCTCCGTTGGGGACCGTGGGGGGGTCCCCAATCCCCCCACGGTTCCGCCGGCTCCCCGCGTCCCTCAGGAGGCGGCATTGCTTTTCCACATGGGGAGCTGCTAAGATGCAGCTCCCCGTGTGGAAAAGCAATTTGCTTTGAATTTTGGAAGAGAGAGCAGGTTTTTTACATTTACACAGGTAATGTGTAAACCTGGTTTACACATTAAACCAGGTAATTACATTTTAAAAAAAGAAGCCCCGGAGGGTGGCGGTCCCCGGGGCTGCGGGAGGGCCGAGTGCCCTCCCGCACCATTTTAAAATCAAAGCCCCGGGGGGTGGCGGTCTCGGGGTTTGGGGGGGCATTAGAGGCCCCCCAAAATATGTTAAAAAAAACCCCGCATGCCCCCGGGACTTGGCCCACCCGGGGGCCAAATAACAACGAAGCGCTGGAGCCCGCGCTTCGTTTTTTTTTTTTCACGGCGGGATCCGCACATCCTAAGCGCATCCCGCCGATTTAAAAAATAAATAAAATGTTGGACCCTGGGGGTTTTTGTGGGGGCCCCTGAGCAGGCCTAGGGGGTCAGGGTGTTTCTACCCTGCCCCCTTTTTGCGTTTTGTGCACTTGTTTTTCTCTTTTCTTGTGCCTCGGTTCTACCGAGGCACAAGATGGCTGCCAACACTTCCTGGTTTGGAGTGTTGACAGCCAGTAGCTATACAGCTCGTGATCGGGAGGGTGCGCGGATCCTACGTGCCCATAGATATATATGTGTTTTTACTTTTGATTTTCTCAGCAACTACTGAACGGATTTACACCATTTAACAAAAGGGTTCTTTCTGAACCAAGAACTACCTCTTTGCCAAATTTGGTGTAATTCCGTTCAGCAGTTCGAGCTGTAGCCTTGCATAAAGTTTCCTATGGGAAATTGATTTTTTGACTCTTATTATTTTAATTTCTCCGCTAACTACTGAGCGGATTTACACCATTTAAAAAAAGGTCGCTTTCTGAACCAAGCGGTACCTTTTGCAGAATTTGGTGTAATTCCGTTCAGTAGTTCGAACTGTAGCCGTGTCTAAAATTTCCTATGGGAATTAACATGGAGAAAACACGTTTTGGGACCTCCTTTTTTCTCGGCCCCTGCTTGCCGAATCACCCCGAAACTTTCAGGATACGAGAGGACCGGAGCGCCCCACGAGTTTTGAAAATTTCGCGAATATTCGTCAACTGGCGCCAAAGTTATTGGAAATAGAATGTTGTGAATTTCCTATGGAAAATAGGTCCTAACTATAACTATCTACTGGCGACCGCCAGTAGATAATATATATATATATATATATATATATATATTCCACAACAACGGCCTTGTGACGACCAAGAAACGAGGTGCACACTGGGAATATATTTGTATATTTATTGCCAGCACGTTAAAACACCGAACAGAAGCGTTTCGGCACGGTCGCCTTCCTCAATGTCGGTGTTGCCTCATTTTTTTGCCATTATTTAAAATAAACAAGAAAAACAAAAGAGGGAAGCAATTCATGGTCATAGAAATCAACAAAGGTTTCTAGAAGGTTCACAGAGGTGTTTTTCTGTCGGCCATTTTACAATAGGTTCTCTTTCGACATGTTATTATTTCATATGTACCAAGATGGTCCAAATCATATACCGTTTCAATATGACATTCCTCATTCACATTTGTAAAATTATTTCATCATCAATTACATTTGAGCAACAATGGAAAATTCATTAAACATATCTTCAATTTTGTTCAATTGAGCCCTGAATGGGCTCACACTTCATTCTATCAGACCTAATCAGGTGGATTCTACTATACAACGGGCATTAGTGTGGTTTTCAGGGCTTATATGGGCTATTTTCCTATTCTCTCACTGAATGTGTACCCATAATTCTTCCTCATTATGGAGTCCTTTCGGATTCTTTGTTTGCAATTCAACTATGCATTTGGACTCAAGTATCCTAAGTTGTTTTGTTCTGTCTCCTCCCCTCTCTTCTCTTGGTATCTGATCCAAGCAGAAGAACTTAAGTAGGTTCAGATTGCTTTTATGTTCATCTTCAAAATGGCGGGCCACCATTTATGTATAATCTCTATTTTTAATCGCCCGCATGTGCTCCAGCACTCTTTTCTTGGTAGGATGTATTGTACTACCAACATACTGTTTCCTGCATGGGCAGGAAAGACAGTAAACGGTGTAATCGGATTTGCAATTGAGCATCCTGTTGATTTTTCTCTTTGTTACCCTGCCTGGTATTGGAAATTCTCAGACTTTGTGACTATTTTTGCATGCCTTGCATCTCATGCAAGGAAAAAACCCTGTGACCACGTCTCTCTTTCTATGTCCTGCCATGAAATGACTCCTGACCAAATGGTCTTTTAAAGCGGAGCCTCTTCTGTATGTAATGAGAGGTGATGATGGTATGTGTGGGCCTAAGATGATATAATTTTCAAGAATTCGCAGGTTTCTGTGAAATTTATGATATATTTCTGATGAATTTGAATTTGTCATGTAGTCTGTTATCATTCTTACTTTGTGTTCTTCCTGTCTTTCTCCTATTGTTTTTTCCTTTTCCATTAGAAGTTCTTGCCTTTGTACTTTGTCTGACTTCTTGACTGCTTCCTGTAGCTTCCCCTCTGTGTATCCTCTCTTTCTGAATCTCTTAAGGGCCATATCTCTTGATTTTATATACACCTCATCTATTGAGCAATTACGTTTTATGCGCAGTGACTCCCCATAGGGGACACTGCTAATAACACTACATGGATGGAAACTATCTGCGTGTAGTGTGCTGTTCCCTGCCATAGGTTTGCGGTACAGAGTTGTTTTATAGGGAATTATCTTTGATGTAAACTGATAGGTCCAGGTATGCTACTTGTGTATTGCTGATACACTCTGTGAATTTCAGGTTAAGATCATTATTATTGAGGGCAGTAATATAATCCATTGCCACTTGTTGGGTGCCCTTCCAAATAATAAAAAGATCGGCAATAAAGTGAGCCCAGAGAGTTATGTTATCCAGCCATTTTTCATTATGACCAGCCCAGGCCACGTGCTTCTCCCACCAACCTACGAATGGATTTGCATAACTGGGGGCCAAGCACGTGCCCATGGCAGTTCCCTGTTGCTGTCGGAGAGCTATCCTGAAAATAGGAAAATGTTATTATTCAAACAAAAAGAAATTAATTCCAATAACATTTTGTTGTGGCGTTATTAAAGAAAAACAAAAATTTATATCTAGGGATGCAGATCCCCAACGGATCTAACAGATCTCAAGCTGAGATCTGATTGGCTGCCAACACTTCAACCAGGAAATGTTGACAGCCACAAAGAAAAGTGAAAAAAGAAAAGGGACAGGGTAGGAATACCTTGACCCCCTAAGCCTGGTAGTTGGGTCCCCTGGGAACCCGTCAGTGCCAAAAAGCATTTTTTCCAATTTTGCTGCAGAATCGCAGAGGGATATGCAAATTTGTGAAAATTGGAAAAATAAACAAGTGCAGTCCCCCACACAACTTTCTAGTTGAGCTCCCGGGTGGGCCAGGTCCTGGGGGCATATATATAAATATATAGTTTGGGGAGGGGTAGCATGCAGCCCCCCTCCCCATAGCCAATATGAGCCCTGAGGACTGCTACCTCCCTGGGATAAGGCCATAACAATATAGTGGAGGGGGGCCTAGCGGACCCCTCTCCTGGGCCTATTATGGCCCCAGGGACCACCACCTCCCTGCGGCCAGCCCCAATTCCAAAAGGGGGAGAGGGGCCATGCAGGCCCCCCTCCCAGTCCATTTTCAGCCCTGGGGACCACCACCTCCCTGGGGCATGTCCGTATTGTTAAAGGGAAGCGTGGGCTGTGCTGCCCCCCTTCTTGGCCATTTTCAGCTACGGGGGGCCACTACCTCCAGGGGGAAGGCCCAGCAGTAAAAAAGCTGTTAATGGGCTGGGGAATGCAACCCCCAGGCCCATCTCCCTATGTCCTGAGGTGCCCATCCTCAGGACATAGTAGTTTGCTGTCGTTTGGCAGAGCTATGACAGCTCCCGCCAAACGAGAACTGACAACAGTAAGTCCACTCTTAGCGAGTCGGGAGCAGGAAAACCGCTGAAAGAATTGCTCCCACATGCAGGCAGCAGAATTTTTAGCTGCTCCCTGCATGCGGGAGCAATGCCGGATCCCTCTGGAGGTGGCTAGCCAGCAGGGGGAGCCTCAAAGCCCCTGCAGTCCCCAACAGTGGCATAGCAAGTGTATTTTCTCGCAATTTCACATTAAAAACAATCTGAAATCCTTGGTGTAGGTGGATACATTGTTGATCTATCAGGGTGCAATATGTAGTGACTGTGATGAGTGAGTTCTTTCTTGTCCTCTCCTGGTGAGAGCAGAATCCATGGTTCTCCCTTTAATTTTCTAAAAGTACCCAAATGTGCAGAATCAACTGGAAGCCTCACCTTTTGGCCCCGTCTCGTCCACTAGTATGCAATGGTATCTGCCTGCCTTTTGCCAATATGATGGACAGCACACCAAAGGTCCCCCAGTGCTTCTCCCATCAATTTTGGTGATGTGTTCTTGAAGCCGAAGAATATGATAACCTCTCCACCAAACAAAGAAGCACTTACTTTATATAGTAATTAGGACGTACCCTTGTTTTGTGGAGACTCACTTCTTTGTAGTCTTGTCATCTTCTCTATAGGAGATTCATGTCATCACAGATTTCTGGAAGATACATGAGGAACAATCACATTGCCAAATTTAAATGCAAACAAGGTCACTGGAGACATTTCCTCCTTGACAATCATGCAGCTGTAGTGTAGAATACGCACTAGACATTTTCCCAACAAATTAGCACTTACTAATTAACCAGTAGAAAGTACTCCAGTTGGGTAGCCATTTTGTGCAAAATTGTGGACTCTTGTTGGATAAGAGGGCAGGTGAAGTTCCGTTCTGGCCCAGTCACTCGCAGAGCTACTGACAAACCCACACCCACTCAGCCACTCTCACACTCACTCACACACCCATACAGTCACTGACCATCTCATGAGTGATGTTACTGACCATGTCTTGAGTGATGTAATAGGTGAGGTCATAAGCAGTGCATTGTGGGGGCCTAAGTTATAGTTAGCTCAGGTAACTATAACTGCTGAGTTACACTGGTTTTGTGCATGCGAAATCTGAGCCTAACTATAACATCCCTGTAGCCTTTGGTTTTTTCAGTGAATGAGTGTATATATATGTTCGTGTGCTGTGGTCCGTACCTGGGCGGTCCCGTCGTGGGCATTGACGTGCCGGGACTTTGTTGTTATATATATATATATATATATATATATATATATATATATATATATATATATATATATATATATATATATATATATATATATATACATATGTATATATGTATATATACACATATATATCTTTCAAAACAGTAAATTTTCCGTCTTAGTGTACTGCATATGTTATGCAAAAAAAGAGGCAGAAAACTCAAATTCAGAGTGTTGCTGGTATTGTAGGGTGCTCTTTACAGGAGCTGCTCCACATATCAGCATGCAGCAGTCTGACAAGTGCAAGGTGAAACACAGCTGTGAGGCAGAGGAGGGGCCTTGACTAAGGATCCATCGGGATTGGTCATCGTAATATTCAAATGACCCCCTTGTGAAAGGATCTGCCTCAGTAACTGGCACTGCAGAAAGCTTACCGGCTGAAACGCGTATGCCACAATGTTACATTAATTTGGGAACCTTGCGCTTGAATACAGCAATTTGAATAAATTCACTCGATCTTAACCTGGCGGTGTCGGAACCTTTCTTAATAGAGAGTGGGGTTTGGTCTACATGTTTAGCCAGTCTCTGCAGGCACTGGCAACCGGCACGCCCTCTCGGTCTGGCAGCAACGTGGGAGCCAGGAGTTTTGGTCTTTGTACGGATATGAAAACGCGTTTCCCCCCCTTGCAGATCTATCACCACAGTGTTATACATCACTGTGTGGGGAGAGAGGAGCAGTATTGTCTGCGAGGGAGAGACGAGTGGTTTCAGCATCGACAGCGGTATTTACCCACTGACAGTTGCGGCGGAGTGAGGACCGAGGGCCGCAGTGTTGGCAGCACCACTTGGTGTTTTGAATGTCCTACTTACTAAAGGGGCATTCACAAAGGACTCAACATACCAGCGTGCAGCAGTCTGACAAGTGCAAGGTGAAACACAACTGTGAGGCAGAGAAGGGGCCTTGACTAAGGATCCATCGGGATTGGTCATCGTAATATTCAAATGACCCCTTGTGAAAGGATCTGCCTCAGTAACTGGCACTGAAGAAAGCTTACCGGCTGAAACGCGTATGCCACAACGTTACATTAATTTGGGAACCTTGCGCTTGAATACAGCAATTTGAATACATCCACTCGATCTTCACCTGGCGATGTCGGACCCTTTCTTAATAGAGAGTGGGGTTTGGTCTACATGTTTAGCCAGTCTCTGCAGGCACTGGCAAAAGGCACGCCCTCTCGGTCTGGCAGCAACGCGGGAGCCAGCAGTTTTGGTCTTTGTACGGATATGCAAATGCGTTGCCCCCCTAGCAGATCTATCACCACAGTGTTATACATCACTGGTTGGGGAGAGAGGAGCAGTATTGTCTGTGAGGGAGAGACGAGTGGTTTCAGCATCAACAGCGGTATTTACCCACAGACAGTTGCGGCGGAGTGCGGACCGAGGGCCGCAGTGTTGGCAGCACCACTTGGTGTTTTGGATGTCCTACGTACTAAAGGGGCATTCACAAAGGATTCCACATACCAGCATGCAGCAGTCTGACAAGTGCAAGGTGAAACACAGCTGTGAGGTAGAGGAGGGGCCTTGACTAAGGATCCATCGGGATTGGTCATCGTAAAATTCAAATAACCCCCTTGTGAAAGGATCTGCCTCAGTAACTGGCACTGAAGAAAGCTTACCGGTTGAAACGCGTATGCCACAACGTTACATTAGTTTGGGAACCTTGCGCTTGAATACAGCAATTTGAATAAATCCACTCGATCTTAACCTGGCGGTGTCGGACCCTTTCTTAATAGAGAGTGGGGTTTAGTATATATATATATATTGCTATTGACCAAGTACCCAAACTGAAGAGAGGAGGAGACAGAGAGGGTAAACTTCGCCAACTAGAATCCAAGTACATCATGTTATTCAATACAAAGATGCCGAATGGACTAAATACTGAAGAAGATTTGCATGACCATTTAGTCTAATCCAGTTGAGTGTCTCTCCAAATTTTAAAACATTTTAAACAGCAGAGTAAAAAGACGGTTTGCTTTTAATAAGCAGGAATTTTTATAGGGAGAATCAAAGTTTTAGGATTAATATGTTAAGATACGTGACACCCATTTAGTTGGAAACAAAAATAGTTGTTATGAAGAGGTATTTCTTAATATTTTTTTAATTGAATAGTAGGAAGACCAAGTAGGGTCTTTTAGACAAGGGATGTGTCTAGCTGTACATCAGTGATTTTAGTAATTGGCCTTTAAAGACGAATGAATTATGTAATGCATTTGCACTTTAGAATAGAAAGCGATTTTGCACTATATGTGTATGCCAGTGGAATAGGAATTTGCACTTGCAATAGCACAGAAAACATTGGCATACACAGATATATATAAGTACTGTAATGCACTAGCACTTTAATGCGGTATTTTGCACTATTGGGTTGTTACAAACGACATTGGGCCTGTAGATCATAGACACTGCCATGTATTGGGATATTGAAAAATCTGTTTATATGCCCATAAGGGTAAAAGGAATTTTTTGAAATCATATAAGTGTATACAAATATTTAAATTTTTCATTTCAGATCATGGCAAATGACATCTTTAAAGAAAGAATTTTGAATGTAATATCCTTTAGGAAGTATTGAGAAAGCCGATACATATGGACATAATATTGATATTCATATCCCGTGGGGATTGAAACTTACTGAGTGGAGTTGTCTTATTTATAACTATGTTTTTCAATTATATTAGAGCATGCAGTGTACACCTTGGGTTTTAGAGAGTTTTTAATGATAAAATATGGTTTTTATCATGAGCCATCAATACCATGTTGCATGACTATTCTTGATATAAAAATGAAAATGCAATTGGTTTTGTGAGATTAGATCTATAGATCTTGGTGCATAGAAATATCAGAGAATGACCCGTATGTGAGGTTCAAGTCTAAGGGCACTTGCCCGTTCTTGGACTTTATAATGTATGTAAAGGACTATGAAATAAGTGAAAGAATTAATGAGTTTTCATTAATCAACCTCTGCATTTGCACTTTATTGAATCCCAATGTTGTACATAGTAGGACATAGAAATGTATTACATAGTATGTTTGACATATTGTTTTGTGGATTTAAAAGGAAATTTACACTTAAAAGTAATTATGAGATTCTCCCTATTAATATTGAGTATAACAATGCAACAAATTGTAATTTAAAATGAAATGTTTGAAACTGTGTTGTCTTATTGATGAAACAGTCTGTTTTCCTGCTTCATGAAAAAGCTCTGATCATGTGATCGGGTAACTCTGCCGAATTTTAATTTATGCACGCAAATCAGGAAGTGATCACTGTGTGATCAAGGCAGTGAATGCCGAAACGCGTTGCAGCGTAATGGAGGAATAAACCTCGCATTTCTAAAATCTCCCCGTGTCGGTGTCCGATTTTGTGTGGAGAATCGGATGTGGTGTTCATATATATATATATATATATATATATATATATATATATATATATATATATATATATATATATTATCTACTGGCAGTCGCCAGTAGATAGTTATAGTTAGGACCTATTTTCCATAGGAAATTCACAACATTCTATTTCCAATAACTTTGCGCTGGTTGATGAATCTTCGCGAAATTTTCAAAACTCGTGGGGTGCTCCGGTCCACTCCTATCTTGAAAGTTTCGGGTGATTCGGCAAGCGGGGGCCGAGAAAAAGGGGGTCCCAAAACGTGTTTTCTCCATGTTAATTCCCTTAGGAAATTTTAGACACGGCTACAGCCCGAACTGCTGAACAGAATTACACCAAATTTGGCAAAAAGGTAGCGCTTGGTTCAGAAAGCGACCTTTTTTTTAAATGGTGTAAATCCGTTCAGTAGTTGCGGAGAAATAAAAAAATAAGAGTCAAAAAATCAATTTCCCATAGGAAACTTTATGCAAGGCTACAGCCCGAACTGCTGAACGGAATTACATCAAATTTGGCAAAGAGGTAGTTCTTGGTTCAGAAAGAACCCTTTTTGTTAAATGGTGTAAATCCGTTCAGTAGTTGTGAGAAAATCAAAAGGAAAACCACATATATATCTATGGCAGCGGAGGATCCGCGCACCCTCCCGATCACGAGCTGTATTCTAATTGGCTGTCAACACTCCAAACCAGGAAGTGTTGGCAGCCATCTTGTGCCTCGGTAGAACCGAGGCACAAGAAAAGAGAAAAACTAATGCGCAAAACGCAAAAAGGTGGCAGGGTAGAAACACCCTGACCCCCTAGGCAGGCTTAGGGTGTCCCACAAAGATGCGCGGATCCCGCCGTGAAAAAAAAAAACAAAGCGCGGGCTCCCGCGCTTCGTTGTTATTTGGCCTCCGGGTGGGCCAAGTCCCGGGGGCATGCGGGGGTTAATAGAATTTCTGAGTAGAGTTTTAAGGCCCCCCCAAGCCCCGGGGGGGCCTGAGGTGACATGTCTGCAAACACGCCCTGTGGCGCGTTTTAAGTTGAGGAATTAATATCTCTTTAATCCTGAGGGTCCCTGGGGGCCAACTAGCCCACCAGGTACCTCCAGTAAGCGCCACGGAGCTGCGTTGCAGAGTGTTGTAAAAAGGGGCGTGGCCCCTGAACACCTCTGTGCAACGCAGCTCTCTGGCGCATACTGGAGGTACCTGGTGGGCTAGTTGGTCCCCAGGGACCCTCAGGATTGAGGAGGAATTAATTCTCCAACTTAAAACGCGCCACAGGGCGTGTTTGCAGACATGTCACCTCAGGCCACGCCCCCTTCCTTCACCATTGTGCAAACGCGCCCCATGGCGAGTTGTAAGTTGGGGAATTAATTCTCTTTCAATACTGAGGGTCCCTGAGGGCCAACTAGCCCAACAGGTATCTCCAGTATGCGCCAGGGAGCTGCGTTTCAGAAAGGTGTTCAGAGGCCATGCCCCTTTTTACACCTCTCTGCAACGCAGCTCTGTGGCGCTTACTGGAGGTACCTAGTGGGCTAGTTTGAGCCTAGGGGCCCTTAGGATTCAAGGGGACTTATTCTCTCAACTTAGAACGGCCACAGGGCGCGTTTACACAGTGGTGAAGGGAGGGGACGGGGCCTGAGGTGACATGTGCAAACACGCCCTGTGGCGCGTTTTAAGTTGGGGACATAATTCCCCTTCAATCCTGAGGGACCCTGGGGGCCAACTAGCCCAGCAGGTGCTTCCAGTAAGCGCCACTGCGCTGCGTTGCAGAGAGGTGATCCGAGGCCACGCCCCTTTTTAAAACCTCTCTGAAACGCAGCTCTGTGGCGCTTACTGGAGGTACCTGGTGGGCTAGTTGGGCCCCAGGGACCCTCAGGATTCAAGGGGACTTAATCCCGCAACTTAAAATACGCCACAGGGCGCGTTTGCACACATGTCACCTCAGGCCCCCCCTCCCTTCACCACTGTGCAAACGCGCCCCGTAGCGCGTTTTAAGAGGTACTTTTAATCCCCCTGCCCTATTATGTACTAGGGACTTACAGAGGAGGTCATGCTAATCACAGGGGTGACGCATAGTGTTCCCTAGTGTATGTAGGTGTTTTCACTGTATTCTAAGTGTCTTTTAGCATAGCACTGGCTCTGGTTAGTCAGAGTCAGTTACCACCAGTTACCGTCTGAAAATGTTGTGGGCACAGGATGATTTTGCAACAAGGCCTCTTTCTGCTCCTCTGTTGGTTCTTTCTGCACATCTTTTGCTTCTTCCTGCAGTGCAGTTCGATTACCAAACTCCTGAAACGCGTCTGGCGTAATGACTTTGATGTCCGTACCTGGATGGTTGTCTGCTTGCAAACTGTCAATAAAGAAAAGCGAGCTATTCAAACTTCCTGTGGCTTCACTCCTTTTGGGGCTTACCTGTGCGTTGGATATAATACGGCTGTGTCTCGGCCGTGGGTGAGGCCCACCGCGGGTCAGCGGGTCCGTGCCGGCTCCCAGGGGGTGCTGGAATCAATGGGAGGAAGACAAGTCTGGCACCATTGCAGGGTGGTGCTAGCCTGACACTCATGTTGGCATCTGGAAAGCAGGGCAGGCTCCCGCCAGGACTGAACATCTACCCACTGGGGAAGAATTATGTTTTATTCAAGCAATGACAAGCAGACCCACTTGGGATTACTCTTAGCGCACTACATTGTCCAGAAGGCCGCGGCGGCGGCCACGCCCACTGTGACAGACATTGGTTATTTAAATCATGCGCAAGCAACTGTGCCGTCATTCCTTTTACTTAACGCCACTGAAGAAGGGATTACAAAACTCCTGAAACGCGTCTGGCGTAATGACTTTGATGTCCGTACCGGGATGGTTGCCTGCTTGCAAGCTGTCAACAAAGAAAAGCGAGCTATTCAAACTTCCTGTGGCTTCACTCCTTTTGGGGCTTACCTGTGCTTTGGATATAATACGGCTGTGGCTCGGCCATGGAGTGAGGCCCACCGCGGGTCAGCGGGTCCGTGCCGGCTCCCAGGGGGTGCTGGAATCAACGGGAGGAAGACAAGTCTGGCGCCATTGCAGGGTGGTGCTAGCCTGACACTCATGTTGGCATCTGGAAAGCAGCGCATGCTCCCGCCAGGACTGAACATCTACCCACTGGGGAAGAATTATGTTTTATTCAAGCAATGACAAGCAGACCCACTTGGGATTACTCTTAGCGCACTACAATGTCCAGAAGGCCGCGGCGGTGGCCACGCCCACTGTGGCAGACATTGGTTATTTAAATCATGCGCAAGCAACTGTGCCATCATTCCTTTTACTTAACGCCACTGAAGAAGGGATTACAAAACTCCTGAAACGCGTCTGGCCTAATGACTTTGATGTCTGTACCTGGATGGTTGCCTGCTTGCAAGCTGTCAATAAAGAAAAGCGAGCTATTCAAACTTCCTGTGGCTTCACTCCTTTTGGGGCTTACCTCTGCGTTGGATATAATACGGCTGTGGCTCGGCCGTGGAGTGAGGCCCACCGCGGGTCAGCGGGTCCGTGCCGGCTCCCAGGGGGTGCTGAAATCAACGGGAGGAAGGCAAGTCTGGCGCCATTTATTTATTTATTTATTTATGTATTTGTTTATATAGCGCTAGAATCGACCCCCAAAGGGGTATCTCTGCGCTTAGAGCGGACTGTGAGGGTGTAAAGCAATTCCAGAAGAGTTTTTAACAGGTGCGAAAAAGATTGGTCTTAAGCAACTTCCTGAATTGCAAGTGATCCAGACACTGTCTTAAGGGCAAGGGGAGTTCATTCCAGTAACGAGGGCCAAGATGGGAAAAAGCTTTTCCTCCTAATCTTGCCTTACTTACTCGAGGCACCACCAAAAGGTGTTTAGCACTCGAGCGGAGGGGTCTTGATGGTACATAGGGCGTGAATTTCTCGGAAAGATAGGAAGGGCCCAAGTTGAGCAGTGCCTTATGAATGGTGCAGCAGATTTTAAATTTGACCCGTTGGCGAATGGGGAGCCAATGCAACTTCATGAGAAGGGGGCGGGAGGGGGTCCTAGAAGGGACATTAAGGACCAACCGCGCCGCCGTGTTCTGAACTACCTGCAGTCTACTGAGTGAAACATCATTAGCAGAGACCAGCAGGCCGTTGCAGTAGTCCAGACGACTCAATACCAGCGCCTGGACTATGGTTTTTCGGGTAGAATCAGGAAGCAAGGGAAAACCTCGGCGGAGCATGCCTATTACATGAAAGCAGGAACCAGCTGTCTGAGCAACGTGCTCCTTCAGACTGAGGGCTTGATCTAAACAGATACCCAGATTTTTGACTGTAGACCTGGGAGCAGGATAGGGACCCAAGTCGATCGGCCACCAATCTGGGGTCCATAGAAGGGGGGCATCTTCAAAGAGCATTATCTCAGTTTTTCCCACATTACACTGGAGGAAATTATTTCTCATCCAGTGTGATATGGCTCTCATCCCATTGGAGAAGGCTAGCCGGACCGCCGAAGTGAGTTTATCGAATGGAAAAAGTAACTGGGTATCGTCGGCATATGATATGGGAATGAACCCATATGTCCTCAAAAGATTGGCCCAGGGAGCAATATAAATGTTGAATAATGTAGGGCTCAGACATGAGCCCTGGGGTACTCCCTTGGTCAAATCTATAGGGGCCGAACGATACGAGCCTAGGTTGACAATCTGGGAGCGATCAGACAGAAAGCTCCTCATCCATTGTAAGGCTGATTTTCTTAGCCCAACCTCTTCCAACCTTTTAATCAGAATACCATGGGAAACTGTGTCGAACGCTGCGGATAGGTCCAACAGCACCAGAATCATAGACTGGCCTTTATCTAGGGTCATCCTGATGTTATCTGTGACCACTAGTAATGCTGATTCGGTGTTGTATTTGGGCCTAAAACCGGACTGGGAAAGATCTAAACATCCTGTCAGTTCGACATAGTTGGAAAGGTGGTTATTAACATGTTTTTCCATTAGTTTGCTCAGGAACGGGAGGAGTGAGATAGGGCAGAGGTTAGAAAGATCCGTCCACGGTGTTTTAGTGTTCTTACGAATGGGTCTAACCTGAGCAACCTTCCACTCCAATGGTACATGGCCTTCCGTTAGAGAGAGATTAATAAGAGATTGCACCGAGGGGGACAGATGTTTAGCCAAAGACGGAATGACTTTAGCTGGAATATGGTCGGAAGGGGACCCAGACTTTATCTTGTGAATCAATGATTCAACCTCTGCTAATGTAATTGCGGGAAGTTCTCTAACAACTGAGAGTTTATTAGATTCAGATGGTCCGAGGCCATAGGGATCTGCTGCAGGCCTCCTATTGCGGTAATTTTTCCATAGATAAGCTCTATCTTTTGTACACAATAAAGAGCAATATCATTACACAGCAATTGGGAAGGGGCCTCTAAACTTTCACATGCCTTAGGGTTAATGAAAGACTGAAGAATCAGGTGCAGGGTTTTAGAGGAGTTGCCAGCCTCGGCTAACTGAGCTGTTATATGGGTTTTCCGTGCTATTTTTATATTTTTATGATAGCTGGACAGAGTGGAATAAAACCGATCTCTGTCCACCTCATTATGAGAAGCACGCCAGGTTCTCTCCAACTTCCTGCAGAGTTGTTTTTGATCTCGCACTTGAGTTGAGAACCAGGCTGCCTGTGGGCGACTAGAATGGCTCAAGGAAGATTTCAGGGGTGCAATGTGGTCAATGGCTGTTAAAACAGCCGAATTGTATTTAGACAATGCTTCCTCAATGTTGTCCGATGCAGAATTTTGAGGCCTCAGAAAAACTGTTTGAAAATTTTCCGCAGAGACTTTCTGCCACTGCCTGCGAGTATAAAATGTAGCTGGTTTAGGTATTTTAGGATCTATAGGGTCCTGAATAAAAAATTCAATGACTGAATGATCAGACCAAGAGAGTTGTTGGGGGGGTTCGCACTGAATCTTAGAAGAATTTGAAAATATAATATCCAAAGTATGACCAGCTATATGGGTAGGACCTTCATTAAGCTGGGATAGGCCTAAAAGAGATAGGTCAGCCAAAAGAGTCTGTGCATCTGAGTTGTAGAGGCAATCACTGTGGATAATAAAATCTCCTAAGAGTTAAAAGTTATTGCACGCGTTCACATACGGGGCTAATAGTTCAACCAGTTGTAGAGAAAAATCAGCTAGGGGTCCTGGGGGACGATAAATTAACGCCCCTTTCCAGCTGACCTGCATGGAGGAATCTATCCTAAAAACCAACATCTCCATAGTAGCATCGCCACGTTGGTCTAGGATAGAGACATTGATTCCATCTTTATGCACAATGGCGATTCCACCCCCTACCTTCATAGATCTGTCCAGTCTAACCATTTTATACCCCTCCGGTATGCCTAACGCTATAGCGGGCACAGAGTGGGGTTTGAGCCAGGTTTCGGTTAGAAAGCCCAGTTCAGGTTGAACCGAGGACACTAGGTCCCATACCTCAACCGAGTGTTTGGGCAGCGATTGAACATTGCACAACAAATTTTTCCACCCCTTCCGGGAATTATCCACGAAAGTGTTGATAGCCTGACCAGGAGAGATATGATTTACCTGAAATCGGCATACTCGGCAGGAAAACGGACCTTCTGGATAAGGCCAGATTTCTGTCCGACAGGTAGGGGTTACATTAGTCTGTAGATTAATTAGCTCTTGTCTGGTATAGTGTATTTGCATGGGGGAACCATGGTTAACATGCACCTGACCAGGGTCTCCGGCTCCTAGCGACGTCCTGGCGCGGACGGGCGCAGACGGGCTTGCCTTTGGCGCGCCTTTGGCGCGCCCGCAGCGCGCGTCCGCTGCGCGCTCCGTTCTGCATGCCCCTTTATGTGCAAGTGAGGGTGGGGACTAGACCACCAACCCTCAATTGGCCGGAAATGACTTCCCTCCACACAATCGGGATTAGGACCCGCGGTGGACCGGGGAAGTGAACCGGAAGTGTGGCTCCGAGAAGAAACCTCCCAGCATCAGGTATTTCCCTCGTAGTCTTTAAAAGGTTTTAAAAGATTGTGTGCACCGGATAATAACAATTCAAATAACAATTTAAAAGTACTAGCAGCAAGCGTCATACAGCTAGCGCTGGGCAGTATCACAAACATACAACTACCTCACGCGCGTCCGCTGCGCGCTCCGTTCTGCATGCCCCTTTATGTGCAAGTGAGGGTGGGGACTAGACCACCAACCCTCAATTGGCCGGAAATGACTTCCCTCCACACAATCGGGATTAGGACCCGCGGTGGACCGGGGAAGTGAACCGGAAGTGTGGCTCCAAGAAGAAACCTCCCAGCATCAGGTATTTCCCTCGTAGTCTTTAAAAGGTTTTAAAAGATTGTGTGCACCGGATAATAACAATTCAAATAACATTTTAAAAGTACTAGCAGCAAGCGTCATACAGCTAGCGCTGGGCAGTATCACAAACATACAACTACCTCACGCGTGTCCGCTGCGCGCTCCGTTCTGCATGCCCCTTTATGTGCAAGTGAGGGTGTGGACTAGATCACCAACCCTCAATTGGCCGGAAATGACTTCCCTCCACACAATCGGGATTAGGACCCGCGGTGGACCGGGGAAGTGAACCGGAAGTGTGGCTCCGAGAAGAAACCTCCCAGCATCAGGTATTTCCCTCGTAGTCTTTAAAAGGTTTTAAAAGATTGTGTGCACCGGATAATAACAATTCAAATAACAATTTAAAAGTACTAGCAGCAAGCGTCATACAGCTAGCGCTGGGCAGTATCACAAACATACAACTACCTCACGCGCGTCCGCTGCGCGCTCTGTTCTGCATGCCCCTTTATGTGCAAGTGAGGGTGGGGACTAGACCACCAACCCTCAATTGGCCGGAAATGACTTCCCTCCACACAATCGGGATTAGGACCCGCGGTGGACCGGGGAAGTGAACCGGAAGTGTGGCTCCAAGAAGAAACCTCCCAGCATCAGGTATTTCCCTCGTAGTCTTTAAAAGGTTTTAAAAGATTGTGTGCACGGATAATAACAATTCAAATAACAATTTAAAAGTACTAGCAGCAAGCGTCATACAGCTAGCGCTGGGCAGTATCACAAACATACAACTACCTCACGCGCGTCCGCCATTGCAGGGTGGTGCTAGCCTGACACTCATGTTGGCATCTAGAAAGCAGGGCAGGTTCCCGCCAGGACTGAACATCTACCCACTGGGGAAGAATTATGTTTTATTCAAGCAATGACAAGCAGACCCACTTGGGATTACTCTTAGCGCACTACAATGTCCAGAAGGCCGCGGCCACGCCCACTGTGGCAGACATTGGTTATTTAAATCATGCGCAAGCAACTGTGCCATCATTCCTTTTACTTAACGCCACTGAAGAAGGGATTACAAAACTCCTGAAACGCGTCTGGCGTAATGACTTTGATGTCTGTACCTGGATGGTTGCCTGCTTGCAAGCTGTCAATAAAGAAAAGCGAGCTATTCAAACTTCCTGTGGCTTCACTCCTTTTGGGGCTTACCTGTGCGTTGGATATAATACGGCTGTGGCTCGGCCGTGGAGTGAGGCCCACCGCGGGTCAGCGGGTCCGTGCCGGCTCCCAGGGGGTGCTGGAATCAACGGGAGGAAGAAAAGTCTTGCGCCATTGCAGGGTGGTGCTAGCCTGACACTCATGTTGGCATCTGGAAAGCAGGGCAGGCTCCCGCCAGGACTGAACATCTACCCACTGGGGAAGAATTATGTTTTATTCAAGCAATGACAAGCAGACCCACTTGGGATTACTCTTAGCGCACTACAATGTCCAGAAGGCCGCGGCGGCGGCCACGCCCACTGTGGCAGACATTGGTTATTTAAATCATGCGCAAGCAACTGTGCCGTCATTCCTTTTACTTAACGCCACTGATGAAGGGATTACAAAACTCCTGAAACGCGTCTGGCGTAATGACTTTGATGTCCGTACCTGGATGGTTGCCTGCTTGCAAGCTGTCAATAAAGAAAAGCGAGCTATTCAAACTTCCTGTGGCTTCACTCCTTTTGGGGCTTACCTGTGCGTTGGATATATATATGTAGATATACATATATATATCTCTCAAAACAGTGTACTGCATATGTTATGCAAAAAAAGATGCAGAAAACTCAAATTCAGAGTGTTGCTGGGATTGTAGGGTGCTCTTTACATGAGCTGCTCTCCTCCTACACATGGGAACTACCCGGATTTCCCTGCTTCTTTTTTCTGCACCAGCCCCCTGGACCCAACTGCAGCGAGTTCCTGAACTCAAAGTGGTGCCTCTTAGGTCCTGAGCACTTGGTGTGGCCTAAGGGCACTGAAATTATTTTTTTGGGGTTCTTTGTGGCTGCAAATGGGCCCGTTTGCACCAAGATCTCGCTGCTCACACCATAAATCAGCACAAAGCTCTGTCAGCCAGACTCTTCGCACTGCAGCCTCAACCGCTCACGGGGACCACCAACACGAAGTTCCAGCAACACTGTACTGTGACACTGGCAAGCTCCTCCTGCTTCGCTGACAGCCTCCTGCGATGCTCTCCCTGCTCTTTGTGGCCCTGTTCAACGCGAATGGGACCCTTGGCATGAACTTGGGAAGGTAAACTTCAGCGGGACCAACGTAGTGATTGTATTTGACCTGCGCTCCATCACGGTCGACCTGAAAGTGTGACTTTGACACGGTCCATCGCGAAATACTGAGTTAGTCCTTTTTGGTGCTATTTTGACTACAGTCTTCAAAAATGTATATCTCCACTTTTACTGATTGTATATTTATTGTTTTGGTCTTGTTTTATTTGTTACATTTTGATCTATTTTTCTAACCTGGTGTGGGATCCTTTTGTGTGGTGTTATCACTGTATTACTGTTCGAAGTGTTGCACAAATACTTTACACATTGACGCACGGCACCGCAACAGGCCTTCCTGCTGCGCTGCCATGTGTCAAAAGAAAAGGGCAGGAATGCACTATACCTACAAGACAGCGCATTCCTGTCCCTCTCCCCTGCTCGGGCACACAAACAGCAGCTGTGCTCCAACGCAGACTCCCTTGTGTCATGTTGCAAGGGTGCGTGCATTGCGGGGATGATTGTTTTTGTGCAGGAAGGACACTTTCCTGCACAAAAACAATTATTGTTGCCATTTTCCTCTTTCTATGTGTGCTGCAGAATGCAGCACATATGGAAAGAAGTGAAAACGAGGAAAAATAAAAACATTTCTCATTGTTACGCCTGCTCTGGGAAGGAGTAAGGTTTTGGCGCTGCCCCAGGTTGATGTGATTAAGTAAATCTGGGGCAGCGTCAAAATCCATGAGTGTTGCGTGGGAAAACTCACTGCAACACCCATGGAACACCTCCCTGGTGCAGAATAAAGCAACGCAGTGTCTTGCTCTGCTTCGTCTGACTCCATATCTATGAGGTCATTCAAAGCCAAGCAAAGTGGCTTTGTGTGGCCTCATAGATATTGTTGAGAGGTTTGCGCTGCCGGAGCGACCGAAAAAGTGACACTCGGGCGGCGCAAGCCTCTCATGAATAAGCCCCTTAGTATATCTTCTTGGAAATTAGTCTGGTAGTGTTCCTGTAACTTCCAGACACCTCTGTTTCTTCAATTCCACCGGTTGTCTGAATGACATTGACAGCAAGGGCTGTAAACAGTGTCTGCCACAGCTTCTTCTGTAATAGTTATTTAATGGCTGTTAATGAGGAATATATGGCTAAACAGTCAGAAGCTCTCCAGAAAGGGATTTGTGGTTACAGCATTTTGCATACAATAGTGGAACTGGCTTGCAGTTAATTTGTCCTCTAGAAATAAGAAGAAACAACTGTTTTTTTATCATTCCACACATCATGACATACGCCATTACCTTGGACCTATAAATTGAATGCTGGCATTAATGTCTACACCTTTGTTAAATGAAGCTTTTGGAATCACTTCAAAATAACTATCTGCTCAATTTAAAATGACCTAAAAATGCACGATAGCGAATAAAAAATGTTTTTTTCCCTCTTTTACAGCTGATTGTGGGGGACCCCGTGAACTTTGGGAATCAAATGGCACCTTCAGCTCAATGAATTACCCTCAGATGTACCCTAACCTGGCCTTCTGTAAGTCACAAGAGCAATCGAAGTAAAAGATGAGATTGTTAACATGCATAGTTTTGAGCTTAAATCTCAAAATGTGAAACATTTATTACATTGTCCAAAAGAAAAACTGATTATGGACCAACGTTTTTGTGCATCGGATGCAATCACTACACAGCTGAGGTGCTGGGACTATTTTCTTTCCTTGCTGTGTTGCCTCTGCACACCCTCTGTTTTCTCTGATTTTACCTTTACATCACTCGAGTGACAAGTCCTTGTCACTTTTCTCTGCTAGGATTTTTTTCAGTGACTCTCCAACGCTCAGCTTCTATAATGGCTTTCGCATTGCTTGGATCCACACCACTGCCGGTCCTAGGCGTTTTTACATCCTTGCAAAGAAATGTTCCTCTGTTCTCGAATTTCTGTGCTACAGCTTATTTGATTAAGTTTACCGTGTGGGGCTTCCCTAACTGCTTGTACAGCACCCGGCTGCACTCCCCGGGAGATGCCTGTTACTCTTGCTTAGTTTTCTCTGTATTTATGCATTGTCACCATATGTCCTTGCCACCCCTTATTTTGCCCGATTTCATGCACCGTGCTTTTTGCTTGGAGTTCCCTTAAGTTTCTGTTCTTTTGTGTAGTTCGGTTAACATAACAGTGAAGCAATATTAAAACATAGGAACGTTCTGGAATATCTTTAAAGCACACATGTAAATGTTTTAAGACGTTTCATTTCTTTATATTGGCAATGAGGGTTCTTAGACTAAATGAGTAGTAGATTTGGCCATGAGTTTCCAACTTTTGAAATGCGGAACCAGAGTGAAAACCTGGAATTAGCTCAACATTCTGTAATTCTGGGCAAATCACTTAATCTCCCGGCGCCTTCAAATGTGTAGTTCCTCAGATTTTTTTTATTAAGTGTTGTAATGCTCCTCTGCAAAGTTAGCACTATGTAAAAATTAAAAAAACTTTACATTTCTCAGCTTCCGTATTTTCATTTACATCACATGCCCATACCCCTTACCTGTCTCTCATGTGCTTACATCCTTTTCCTGAGATTTCTCCATTGTTGCTGCTTTCTTGACTGCAGCTCCTTTGAACAACAGCATTCGGTTACACACTCATGACCAAAGGCTGTTGCGTTTACACTCTTTTCTTTGTCGGTGCTCATCTCCATACCTTCACCCGCCCCCTTCCTTTACATTCTTTTGTTTGTATTTTTTTTTTAGTCGCTGTGTATTTTTGACATGATTTATCATACCAACTTTATAGCACTCAGGTTTTTATTTTTTCTACCTTACTTTTTGTGCTCTCCTCCCTTGTTATTTAATCATTAATCAAATCATTGCCTTAAATTAAACTCAGACAAGACTGAAGTAATGGTCTTTGGTAATCTTGCCCCAGGATGGTCTCCGACCCGGTGGCCACCTGAGCTGGGATCCCCCCCCATCCCCGTTAAGAAGACCAGAATCTTGGGTGTCATTTTTGATGATAGATTATCCTTTATACATCATGCCAATGCAGTGGTCTTCTCATCCTTTTATATTTTAAGGATGATAAAGAAATTGTTACCTTTCGTCCCAGTCAGCACTGGGAGAACACTTATCTGCGCTCTAGTTATGTCTAAGGTTGACTACTGCAATAGCCTTTTAATCAATGCCCAAGAAAGGGTTCTAGGTAGGCTGCAGCTGGCACAGAACGCAGCCGCCAGGATACTGTCAGTTACCCCGAAGTTCAAGCCCATTTCCAATGTGGTGTGACAGTTCCATTGGCTGCCCATAAGAAGCAGAACGAAATTCAAGGCTCTTTGTATTGCCTATAAGGCAATTCACAACACTGGACCAGAATGCCTGAAGAAAGCTTTTCTGGCGTACTCGCCCAGCAAATCCCTGCGCTCTGCAGACGCTAACCTTCTGATCGTCCCAAGAACCAAGAAAGCCAACTGGGGTGATAGAAGTTTCATAGTGACCACATCTACACTGTGGAATTCTCTCCCCCTGCAGATTAAGGCCAGCCCCACACTGCTATCATTTAGGAAACAAGTAAAAACTTGGCTCTTCCAGCAATAGGCGTCCACCAGCTCTCTGCTTATCCTTCCAGTACATAGCGCCGAGACACCTACGGGTATTTGTGCGCTTTAGAAGTTGTTTAAAATAAATACATTGGATGACATAAAGTGGTGAAATGACAGGATGCCATATATCTAGGAATGGAACAAATAAGTATTTTTATGAAAGCAATGGGCTGCATGCCTTCAAACTTTACTTCTTTAGAATGTAACCTTCAGCACTTTGTGTTAATTGCTTGCATTGTCTTATTCGACCAGTGCTCAACGTGAAGTTAAATGTGCAGAACAAATGTGCAGAATAGCTGCTAGTGATTCCCAGACAAATGCTACTATTTTTTATCTCATTAGCTTAACCCGTTGCGTCCGTCTGTCGGCCAACGACCGTCGCGAGCACTACCTCTGTAGTGCTGCGAACGTCCGTTGGCCGACGCGGCCCCGCCCACTCCGCTAAACCGCCGCACCGCGGCGGAATTGCCGCCGCGGTTACGCGGTTAAGAACGTTCTAATGGAATGGTATTAGATATGAATAATGAAATCGTACTGTTAAGATTAATTGTGTCTTGTTTCATAACCCTGGGTGTTTTTGTTTGGCTTTTGTTATTGGCTCACCTGTATTTATTGACATTTTTCGGGGCTATGGCGACTCGGACAGTATCTACACTCAGTGCCTCCATAGCATTTTAGTTGGGTAAGGGAGGGGAGGAAGATTGGGACGGGTTTGGTACCCTTTGGCTGGCAGTTGAGTCAGAGGGTTCTGTAGATTTTGCCTGTGGGAGGGTTACAGGGGGGTACATTATGTTAAATGTTGCTATTAGCTTTTCTGATTGGTTGGGAAACCTCCAATGTTCTCTGGCACAGTAAGCTGAGATGCAGGTCGTTCTTGAATTTAGGATAGTTTTAGTCACTTACACAAGACCTTTATGGCAAACCGGGGGACGAGTACAAATTCCTGACCTGGAATATGTGAGGTCTGAATCGTCCTGAGAAATGAAAAAGGGTACACACATATCTCCGGAGATATGGCATTGCTATAGCATTTCCCCAGGAGACTCATCTGTTGTGGGACTGCATTATATACCTGAGGAAAAGATGTCAGGTCAGGCATATGCCACATCTTACTCTGGCTATGCCCGGGGGGCATTTATATGTGTAGCCTCAGGGGTCCTGTTCTAGAAGTTACACATGCAGGTATACGAGGACAGAAGATACGTCATCCTGGAGGGCACATTGGACACCCGCGAGCTCTGTGTTAGTAATATCTGCGCATCTAATATTAATGACGGCACTTATTTTGGTACAGTGCTAGTGGCTGCGCAGAGCACCCTGACAGGAGAGGTAATTATGGTAGGAGATTTCAACTGTGTTTAGATGGCTTGCTAGATAGATCCCCACCATGACAAGACACTAAGCCCCACATGATATCAGCACTTACGCATGCACAGGCGAGCTTGGGACTAATAGATATATGGTGAATGCACCATCTGCACCAACTTACATATTCATGCTACACTTCGGCAACGGGCACATACAGTAGGCTAGATTTTTTTTTTTAGTCAATCAGCCACAACACAACGTGTAGTGTACACAAATTATATGGCCCGGGATATATCAGACAACTCACCACTGTCACTTACATATTCTCTAGAAAAGCTGACACCTAGAGTGCTGTTATAGTGGCTCAGTGTGGAAGCACTGATTGACCATACACCATAGATCAGTATTGTGAGCACAACTGGCGTAGTGCGTGCAGCATGAAAGTGGTACTTAGGGGGGGGTATGTATGGTGCATCAGTTGGTATATGCCAGATGCTGAAGAGGGACTTAACACCCCAAGAGGCAGTGCTGGAGGTGCTAGAGAGAGAGCTGTGAACTAGTCCGGAGGTCCTATGGGATTGGGATAAGCAGCATCACCATCTGTGCCTGCTGTGGGATCAATTAGAAAAGCACATTTGCCATAAAGGTTAGAGACGATGGTACATGGAGTGCGATAGAGCAGGGTGCCTACTGGCTTGCCTGATTAGATCCAAGACCACAGTGCAACCTATATTGGTGGTAAGGGACTGACAGGAGCACATTGTGTATACTCAGCAGGCAATCAATGAAGTTTGTTAATCATCTGCAGGGGTATTTGTGGCGCCATGTTGTACAGACATGGGCTTCCAAAATACCTGGTAGAGTTGCTGCTGCCATGACTCTCCTCAGAAGACTGCTAGGGGTTGGGGGCTCCACTGATCAGACAGGAATTGGTTGGAGTGGTGGACTCATTGAAAACTGCTAAGACACCTGGGGAGACAGTCTCCCTGCAGAATTCTAAAAAGCCTTCTCAGGGACCCGGGTTGATAAATTATTGCCGGTATATGCTGAAGCGCTGGAGGGAGGGATACTCCCGGCTTCAAAGAGAGAGGCCCGTACAGTGTTTATACCGAATCCCAGAAAAGACCAAATGTAGGCAGTCTCCTACCGTCCACTCTCCATGTTGAATGTTGATCAGAAATTCCTTAGATATACATTATAGGCGAGACTGCTGCTCCATATTCCACGCCTGATCCATTTGGATCAGTCGGTATTTATCCCACATTGGAACACACTGTGTATCCTTCGCCATTTGACACATGTTCTCCATGCGCCTGACTTAGAAAATGACCAGTACGCATTTGCCATCCTAGACATCAAACAAGCTTTTGACACTGTACTGGGACTATGTCTAACAAGTGTAGGACATGATGGGACTGCCCAAATTCATATAAAAAGGATTAAATTAAGCCTGACAGCGAGAGTATGAACCGGACGGTACAAATCTACTGAGATATTATTGCAGTGGGGCACATGGCAGGAGTGCCCTCTGTACCCCCTACTCTTTGCTCTCGCAATGGAGCCTGTGGTATGTCATCTTCGACAGACCCAACGTAGGTGGGGCATGCAAGTTGGTTACACAATGCATGTGGTCTCGCTTCCTGCAGACGATGCCATCATGTATCTGCACCAGCCCGACATACCGGCCCAATTCTGCTCAACATTAAACAAGAATTTTGGGAATTCTTGGGACTCCGTGTTAACAGCGCCAAGTCGGCCCTACTCCCACTGGAGCAGCTGAAGGGTATGCCAAATACCTCAGTATCCATATTGCCCACGTTGAGCAGCAGGTCTACTATCTAAACTTGGCGTGAGTGATTTGTAATCTGCACCCCTCTATTGCATTTTGGAACATACTGAAACTGTCTCTGATGGGATAAATAGCGCTCATTAAAATGGTGGTGCTGCCCAGATGTTTGTACGTCCTGCCGGGTGCCATATATGAGGTCCCCCACACAGGGCCGGACTGGGAACCGAAACCGGCCCTGGCAAAGTGCTCAGCTGGCCCCCGGGGGGGTTGCTGCTGAGCTGTTTGCAAGGGCCGGTTTCAGCCGATTTTGTTACAGGGGGCCGATATTGTCAGACCCCGGTCACAATAATGGCCTGCCAGGGGCCAAAAACCGGCCCCCACCCTGGCAGCCCACCGGGGAAACGCCTTGGTGCCCACTACGGACAGTCCGACCCTGCCCCCACAGGTATTCCAGGAACTGGACTGTCTGCTGATGGAACTCCTATGGGCCAGCAAAAGATGCAGAATAAGGCTTAATATCTTTAAGAGGGAATGGTAGAAGGGCGGGATGGAGGTCCCGGATCTAGAATTATACTATCTGGCCGCTCACCAGCAACATACAATACCCTGGTTGGGTAGGGAGGACAACTGAGAAAGGTCACTTCTACAAGGTACACACGATGACCATCAGGTAGGGGCACTGTTGATGAGGGGAAGGGGGATACCTGACACACTCCCTCACGTGATCTAACTACTAGGCTGCCTCTGGGAGAGAGCGGTGCAACAAGTGATGCACCAGGCACTGTTTGCTCCAGACTTGGACCTCTGGATTTTGAGCCCATTTGCGCAGATAGCGCAGTCTATGGAGGTCACCAGATGGCAGGAGGAAGGTTGCATTATGTTGTCAGATCTTTACTCAGTGCACAGCTTCATCACTATGCAGGCTGCCCAATTATCACGACCTACTGGGTAGGGATGTTAGCTCAACTCAAACATGTAACAGGATGAGATGTATTACATCTGATTAAACAGTGTGTGTTGGGCCTGATCTCTGACAATCCTAAGAAAAATATTAAGTAAACAATTCACTGTACTGGACTTATAGTAGCTAAGAGATGCATTGATATTAGCTGGCTAAATGCTAGATCCCCTTGCAGAGGGAATGGAAGAAAGTCCTGCTGGAATGGGCTGAGGCAGAGGACGCACACATCAGAAGGACCTGCTGGAATGAGAGGGTGGCAAAAGATCTATTTTCCTGGGGCGTTGTGACACAATTGCTGTTGGAACTCCTGGAGGAGGGCCAAACTGCAATTAGCTGATTAAGTTATACTGTATAGCGAAGTCATCAAGTAGGAGGGATGAGAGGATGTGGGGAAATATGTGGCTGCCGGTACTGTGTGTTAAACTGTAGAGGACCTGTAGATGTGATTGACAGCCTTCCTTAATGCATTGACCAGTAGATGATTGGAAGCCAGTGGGGCGATAGTGGGATGGGGGATTGTTCTAGATAAGCCAGCTGGTAAATTGTTTCGACAGTTGGTTTGCTGTAACCTACTACCAATGCACCGGCAGGAACCAAAACCTACTATTCTATGCTTGTAAAATGTATCAATATATGGTGCAAACTGTCATGCTACTTGAAATGCTAATAAAACAATAATTTTAAAAAACACCACAAAAAACAAAGGGGCGAGATGTAGCATATTGATGTTATGCGCACTAGGACCCTTGTGGTTTTTGGCACACTCTGAACAGGAACTACGTAATATATAGGGAGGTGTTAGGGTGTGCTTAATTGTGAAGTATGATGTAATGCGCAGTGCTTGAGTGTATGCTGAAGAATGAACTAAGGTGTGACCACAGCCCCCGTGTGGTGTAATTCATCTTCATGCTCCAGGGCTGGGGAAGTCGCTACAAAAGCCTTGTGAGTCAGGCAAAGTACCTTGAAAAGAATCCATTCATGGATCGGAAGCCAGTGTGAGGAAAGAAGATGAGCTTTTACTGATTTCGTTTTTGGGAGTCCAAGGATAAGACAGGCAGCTGCATTTTGCACCACTTGCAACTGTTGGAAAATATATTGTGGTTTTCCCAGATAGAGAGAATTGCAATATTAATTTCTAGATACAATAAGGGCCTGGATAACGGTCTCATGTACGTTGGTTGGAAGAAGCAGAAAAATTTTGTAAAATATACGCAGAATGCAAAAACAATTGCAGCTAAGCGGTTGACCTAAGTAGCAAATAAAATCTTGCTACCAAAGATGATACCAAGATTGCTGACTAAATCCACTGGGGCAGGAGGGGTGCCTAACGATTATGGCCACCACATGATTACAACTTAGAAGCGTGCCTACCGAATAAGATGACCTCAGTCTTGTCACTATCTAATTTAATTTAGCTCTGATTAATCCAAGAGGCAATAGCAGATGTGCACTGCTGAATGTTGCCTTTAGTAGAAGTATAGCTCTCAGGAATAGATATCAGACTCTGAGTATCATCAGCATACGAAACAAATTGAAATCTGACATTTTTGAGAAGTTTAGATAAGATAGCCATGTAGACATGAAATATTGTCAGGCTTAATGAAGATCCTTGTGGGACTCCGCAATTAATTGTGAAAGGAGGAGAGTGAGAGTAAAGCATGTTAACAGACTGAGATCTATCCATTGGAAAATATCTAAACCCATGATCAGTCAATGGACATAAAAAAGTGTCACCATACTAAACTATATGTCTATCGATGCAGCATATTAACGTTTGCAAGATGCACCTCTGAAGCATTTTTCATGGAAGTGATGTAATCTATTGCAATGGAAAAAGCACTCAAATAATAGACATTAATTTCTAAGCTAGCACTACTTCTACTATTTTAAATAAAATCAAATTATACTATGTATGAAATCATCCTAGAAGTCTAAATGGATAACCTGCACAGCTACAATTGGACAAAAACAAAAAAGGTCTAAATGTTTTATTATGTTTACAAGTTAAAACAGATTACCAAATAACAAGTACAATGGGTCTATTCAAAAGGGCAACTTACACTTATGAGCAATTTACACGTGTAATTTAAACTTACACTTTTGAGTAACTTTACTACTTTTGGCTAATCAGAAAATCTGTGTGTTAAGTTACTCAAAAGGGTGAATTTACATGTCTCCACCCCTTAAAAAGGGTGTGGAGCCAAATTTACAAGTGTGAGTTACTACTGCCAAAATTTAACAATAGTACGTCCAGCACAACACATGGCCAACTACTGATACTGCAGCACCCTCCATTAGAAAATAATGGTGTTAGGGACTTAAAATAAAACCCCATAGGAAATATTGTTAAAATAGATACAATTACTTACAATAGTTTAAAATATAAATAAATATAATTTAATGTTTAGATATAGCTAATCATACATATCTATTATTATATTTCTAAAATAAATATATAAAATACATTCACAATACTAGCAACATTAAAATATTTTTGATATTTTTTTTTTTAAATCCCTATACTATACCATATAAAGATTTCTGCCACGGGGGTGGAGATCTCCCTTAAAATAAATGAAAATAATTTTGCTACAGTTAAACCAAAAAATAAATTCCCACCTTAAGCACAAAAAAATGATGCTTTAATAATTATTAAAAGTGATGTATTGAATTAATTAAAAGGAAATTATATGTATTTTATTAAAATGTAATGAAATCCTACATTAGTAACTTTAGTAGTGCAGTTTGTGAAAAGAAATGGGCTTCCTCTTTTATGAGTGAGTGCACGTGCCTTTCTAATCCTTCCAACCCTCCCATAACTCCTCCTTACGACTCGAAACCCCCACCTATTTTGTAGTAAGTATGCACTATTTTTCAACTCCCACCAGTCTTGCCTAGGTTTACTACTAAAGAGTAAACTTACATGTGTGGATTTTTCTATAGAAAATATGGGAGAGGTGGTGGTGGAGATTTAAACTCATAGGACGGTGAATAGCATTTGCAGCACTTTAGTAGTACTATAGTTGTACTAATAAACGCACTACAAAAATCAGTTTGTAAATTGGCTACAATGTGTATACCAGAACAAAGAATGTGCACTATTACTAATAAATAATCACTAATTAACAATTACACAAAAACATAATCTCTACTATATGACCTAGCCACTCTATTTATTCATACACAATCGAGACCTATTGGCTTTCTCAATGCTTATTTGAACAAGGCAGTGAACACAGCTTTTTTCAGGATGGAGGATATTAATATTTCTGTTTGGAAATCATGAATGTTGGCAGGGATGCAGGAGTAAACCTGTCAGTCTAAGCTTCCACGACCAGCCTGGTGAGATGATGGTCTTTAAATTTAACTTTGCCAATATCGCTTAATTATCTCAAGATGTACTGTCTAAAGCAAACATCTGCAGGTGTTGGAGAGTAGGAGGATATCCTGTATTTAGGTTTTAATATAAAGAAACATGTTTGATTGAGCATCCTGTTTAGCAGTTGCTAGAATGCCACATATATTTTTTGACAGCTTTTGCTGAAAACATGTAGCTATTCTATTTCAAGAATCTTGTGAATCTTCCATCTGGTTGGTTACCAGGCTGGCTGTGATCAGATATTTTACTGTTTTTGAAGGAGGCCTGGAATTTATTAGATGATGAAGGATTTTTGCCTTCCAACATGAGACTGTGGCTGCTTAAATGACCTTGTAGCAAATTTTATGAGGCGGTTTGTGTCCAATTGTTTCTTTCAGATTATGTTTCTTTTGCCTCTGGGCCTCTGCCGAAGAGAGAGTTGTTTAAGTTCTGTAAGCTGAATCATACACCATGGCACCTCGTTGGCTTGTTATCTTGCCTTCTTCATGAAGCACTTAAATGCAATAGGTGCTGGCAAGTTGTATTGAATAGCGTAATTCTATCTGTCTAGAGCCCATTGACATTGTACTAAGTTAATATATATCATGGATTCAACAGAAGCAACTGACATTGAACTCATGTCTCATTTTTAATTCTACTAATTGACAGGTTTCAGACTTCCAATCAGTTCTGAAAGTAAAATTCTGAGTCCAAAAAGGAAAAGATCTGACTATGTATAAAGCTTGTCTTGAATACCAGTGATACTGGCACTGATGATGCATTTCAAATCCAGCGTTCACCCTTTCTCATGAGAGCTGATGTTGAAGAAACTTATAGAATAATCTGCTGCAAGATAACTGGAAAATAATTTTGCAAGGGATTTATAAAGGCATTTCATATGTCCATTAAAACCTCCTAGAAGCAGAAATATTCTAGCATTGCAAACAGTAAGGTGAGTCCAGTTGGTTAGATTTATTAGAAACCCACTATGGCTGGGAGGACTATAAATCAATGCCATTGTAAACATTATTTTGATTAGTAATATAGTCGAATTTTTGTTATTTATCCACTAGACCAACGATGTAGGCCAAATGGGGATTTGTTAGGGTTAGGTAAACCTGCAGTATAATGGCCACCCTACAAAAAGTTCTGTGATCCCCTCTGTCTGAAAATGGCATAACCTGTTGTCACCAAAATTGAGACCATATTATTCTATTCCAGATATAATATTTACTGTGGAATAACATGCAAACAAGATTAAGGTTGAATAAAATGTAGTAAATATCTTGGTAAGCCCTACCACTGACTGTGCTTTAATTAAGTCGCATCTTATTGCTCAATTGTTTGGCCTGCCCAGGTGAGTGGCAGTATATATACCTACAGCCAATATTTAATCTCACAGGTTCCAATCATTGGGATACGGTTTCTTCAATTTGAGGATAGTGTTTATTGGGAAAGAAAGTTAAAATCGGGCATTGTGTAACCACACAGAAAACATGCAGTAAAGCTAAATAAATACCTATGGACCCTCTGTGTGGCCCTGTCACACATCTAGTGATTTGATTATCATGCCATCAAAAAGTGTCATCAGCAGCCTATGGTTATTGAAGTACCCAGGAACAAGAGTCTCCTTCTGCTGTCGGCATTCATAAGATTCTAGCACTAAAAGAAAAGAATAAAGACAAACCTGAATTTTTTTTTTTTTAAATGTAACAATTGCCTTGTTGCAGGGATTTTACTCAGAAAGAGAACTATGCCTGGGACCACAGAATACCAGCATGTAGGACTGAGTCACCATACCACATCAGTAACTATTGGCCCAAAAGAACGGGGGGAGGCTGCCGCCCCCAAAACTCATGCTGCCAGGGGCGCACGGCCCCCCCCTTGCTACGCCACTGGGTAGCCGTTCATCACCTTTCGTTCTCTCACTCATACATGTCCACAGTAAATAAAAAGAGACATGAAGGAAGCTTACAATATTTATTGAAACTATCGTGCTCATGTATGTAATAACTGCACTACAATTAGAAAACAAATGCAAGGCAACAATGTCATTAGCATAATTAAAAGACCACACACAATAAAAAGCCCTGTCATTTTAGCTGACAGAAGTGACAAAGCCCTGATATATTATAGATCTCTTGGATTAGTGGCGAACCCCAAACATTGCATACATAGATAGCTGTTCTACATCTCAGCTGGCGCAGCCCTCTCGCCTCTGGACCTTCGCTCTGTGAGAATGTCTTCTCTCTGTGTGTTTTCAAAACGACAAGTCCCAGGTTATATGATTAAACTTATGTGTTCAGAAACAGCAGCTGGATTTCTCTATTATGTCTAGGTGCTTGTGTCCGACACCAGAGAATAACAAGGAGCAGTGTTGTTTGACCTTGCATGAGATGTTCCGACTGAATCTCAGAAAAAGAGCAAAATACAAAAACATTTGCAACCTATGACAAAAACAAGCCTGATATTTTGTATCTTGTGCACAGCAAAAGCGGCCTACAATGTGCACAGTTAGGCTAACATAGGGAAAATGACAATGGGCTACATAGGGAACACACAACATCCTAACTGAATGAGTAGGGGTTAGTTTTGAATGTATATCAAGAATGAAATAAGCATTCAGGTGATGAAGTCAAATGTAAATTGTGGCCCGAGTGATAAGGACAATATGAAAATAGAATTGTTGATTACTGCAAGTTCTTCCCAGTTGTACACACTTACACATTGTACAGAAAACTGCTAGCATGAGGCTCCTTTAGTGCTCTGTGTTTACAGCAAAAACAACTACAAATAGCCTTAAAGTTTCTAGTATTTACCAACACATTGGGTCCTATTCCTAAAAAAGAAAAGCTATGTGCGGAGATCTATGTCCACATAGATATTGACCTCCGCCAGGGTGGAGCTCACTGCCCAGATAGCATTCACCAATTATGGGTGGGAATGTTTGCTCAGTATTAGGATTTAAGAGTCTCCACCTCTTACACGAGATGTTGAAGACTGTTAGGACAGAAACTTTGACTGTAAAGTTGCTAGTGCTAACATGATGAAAGGATTTATGAAATGCCTATAGGTAGAGATCACCACAGCAGAGGTGGAGACCTCTGAATCCACTATAGAAAACTCAGATTGGAAAGTATAATGAAGTATCATTCACCAACACACAGTTACATATACCTTATTCACATTAACACTAAACACTATAAATAAATTCCTCCCTCAACCTTAGCTCTGCCCTCTTCCACTTGGACTAGGTGAATGTGTGGACAACAGGAATAGATCCAGTCACCAAGATCTTGTAGCAAAAAATTATCTCATGTGAAATATTTGACATTTTCAGAAAAAGCATTTAAAAATTTACTTTTTAAACATAAAACGAACATATTTTTATTATTTTTTCCTGTGTGTTTTAATGTTCTTTCATGGCCCCATCGACTTTCATTGGCATGTCTGTAGTATTACTGTTTGATCATGTTTGGTGCTTGATTACACCAAGGCTTACCTGGAGTAGATCTGATCCTATTTTGTCACTAGTATTATTATGGTACTATTGCAGCAGATGTAACTTTGGTGAATAGCAATGGTCCTACTCTTTTGTGAATGTTTTGTAATATGTGCATGTGCCTGACTTAACCCCCCATTGATTTTCCATTAACTCCACCGATTTAGTAGTATATATTGCCTATTTTCCTACCACTCAGCCTCATGCCGGAGAAATTTACACTCAAAAGAGAAAGGCCAGGGGTAATCAGAGGCCTCCGCCTGAAGGTTAGAGAATATCATCTGTGAATACCTAAAGTAGTACTACTGGAGCGCTTAAAAATGCTTTCTTATGTAATTTCACATTTTTCCATTAAATATTCAAATCGGGGGTAAGCCCAAAGCAAACATTGTTTTCACCAGTGATTTTTATCACTCAGTGCGGCACAGCATTCTAATTGAGGCAGAGTTTGTAGTAAGTAGCCAGGTTTCTGACTAATGCCTAAAATTCCCTTTGCTTTTTTTAATGTAAAAACACATAATAAAACAAAATTACTATGGCCAGTGGAAAATGTTTAGATTTTTCATAAAAGTGGTATATCCTCTAATGGAACTTTCTTCAACAAAGGAGACTGCTCTGAAAGAATTTCTTCTCCCTTTCTTGTCATCGAACTCTACATCAGATCCTAAAACATTTTGATGAGCGCGTATAATAAAAAATCCCTACTGAAGGTGAAAGTAGGGTTATTGCTGGCTCAGGCTTTTACCCCTAGACGAGCATGACAGACAATCTTGTTGCCCTTTACATGTTAATAGAGAAACACACTCAGAAAAGGAAACCTTTCTACACGTGCTTTATTAACTTTTAAAAAGCCTTTGACCATGTCAACAGAAATTTTATGTGGCATATGTTGACATCATGGAATATCCTGGCTAATCGCCTGCGAGCATTACAGCTCCTGTACTCTGAAACCTGGGCAAAGATCAGCCTGGGCACGAACAAGGGCCTAACGCCACCAGTATCAACAGGACAATGTCTTAAACAAGGTGGAGTATTTGCTTCAACATTGTGTAACCTCTTAATTCCAGATTTGAGTAAAGCATTGGATGAGGCGCATTCACAAACCCCAAAATTGGGACAACAATCGCTGACGTCACTGCAATATGCAGACGATATAGTCCTCATAAATGTAACCCCTATTGGCCTGCAAAACTTGCTGAACACAGTGACTCTTTATTGTGCAACAAATCAGGTGACAGGTAATTTAGACAAAACTAAAAAGTCATCTTTAAAAATGGCCACAAAAAGAAGAGAAAATGGTAACTGGGAGGAAATACAGTAGAAAGGAGCTCCAGCTACAAATACCTTGGTGTCTGGCTCACTGAGCGCCACTCTCTCAGGCTTAATCTAAATACATTAAAGCCTTTCCTGGCTTCGGGGGCGTGGCTTGACGCCAATGTAGGAGGAAGCTGGACTCGGAGCTCCGACCCCGGATTTCCTCGTTCAACATTATCCTAAGCCCCCAACGCCCCCAAAGACGGAGCAATCGGTTGCTGACCACCCCCCCGGAAACCAGTGAACGCGTGGAGGCGTGAAGACCCGTGGCGAAACGGCAGAGAACAGCGAGCCCGCCAACGGGGAGGAACTGAGAGGTGATGCGCAAAATGGCGCCCACGTGCTGAGCCGGATTGCGGAGCCTCTGAAACTCGGAGACGTAAGGGGGAGGCTACCTGCAGAGAGTGCTGCCGCTGTGGGGGCGAGAGAGCACCGAAGAGGGACCGTTCAGTCACCGCGACGGCCGAGAGGTGAGCCAAGGGCTGAGAGCAGTGTGGGGCGCACTGAACAGCCGGGCTGCCTGGTGGTGAGTGCGGCTGCCTGCCACCGGTGAATCAGAGAGAACCCCTGTCCGGCGGCCGCTTGGGACGCGGTAATAGGACTCGGAGGGGTGCGGGCATCCAGGACACCGGGTCCCCACCTGGGTGCATTGAAGTGCCTGAGGGTACCAGCACGAGGCATATTGTCGTGGGGGAGGGGCCTGCACTGTAGCCATAACGAGCGGAGGAGGAGAGTTTCTGCCCTTGATCTAGACGGCTGGAACAGCGAGTGGCACAGGCGAGGCCTGGCACAGGGAGTGAGTGTCTTGGAGCCTCTACACGAGACACCAGAAGAAGAAGTGTGCACCTTGAGTAGATCAGGTGGAGGTGTGATTTGGTGCAAACTGGTGTGTGGAACTATGTGGAGTGCAAATAGCCTATTGAGCTCGAGTGAGCAAAGAGAGCTTGGCTGAGGAAGCCCCCATTTGAGATGCGTGGGGGGGTCATTGCCACTTCGTCTAATTGCACCAATAGAGGATTGAAATAAGGAGGTGATTATACCGGGAGTGCCCGGCGCGTAAAGTGTGGAGGCCCCCGCATAGTGATCATGTGTGGACAGCAGCCATGGGGAAAATCACCAAACGCAGGGGACAGAGCACTGTGCCTGCAGGGGGCGGGGGCACCCAAACTGATGATGAAGAGGACACCATGGACCCCAGGAAAGATGTGGCCGACACAAAACCCACTTTGGCGGACATCATGGAAGCTATCACGGCGTCCCGAGAGGCGCTTGAGACCAAAATAGACTCTATTGGTGCTGACCATGGCCTCCTGAAGGACGACCATCGTAGACTTGTAGAGAGGGTTACTGGCATGGAGAAAATGCTCGCAGATATTCCCTCGGAGGTTACGGAGTTAAAGAAATCTCTCACGGAGGTAGTGGCAAAAGTCAAGGTTCTGGAGGCCTGTGCTGAGGACAGTGAAGGGAGATCTCGCCGCAATAACCTGCGCATTATTGGAGTCCCCGAGAAGGAAGAAGGGGACGATATAGTGCAATACCTAGAGGATTGGATCCAAAAAGATGTGGCACCTGAAGGACTGCCTCGATTTTACGCCTTTGAAAGGGCACACAGGGTGCCGGCCAGACCTCCTAAACCTGGGGCGCCACCAAGACCAATTATTGCTCATATGCTCCATTTCAGAAACAGAGACCATATACTTAAACAGGCTAGGCAGCTGCCGGACCTGCAACTTGGAAACAGGAAGGTGCTGTTTTTCCTAGATTTTACCAGGGAAGTTCAACGGCAAAGATCTACGTTCCTGGCAGTAAAGAGAAAATTGCATCAGCTTCAGTTCCCTTATGCCATGCTGTTTCCGGCCAGGCTACGGGTTGTGGGGCCCAAAGGTACATTGTTCTTTCAGACGCCACAGGATGCATGGGCCTGGCTGGATACTGTACAGGGACGGGGATCGGGTGGAAGTTCGCAGAGGCCGATTGCAGGAGATGGCGGAGCGTGTCGGGGGCCGCTGAGAGCTCCAACTTCGACGGCGGCTCTGGTTGAGCGGAGCATAGTCATCAGGGCGGTGGTGGAGCTCAGCCAAGGGGGATCCAGCCCTCGGTCGGGGAGGAGCGATCGGGAGGATGGTCGATCAGAGAGATCTCCAATAATGAGTGCGGCGGAGGACTCGGAAACGGAATTGCCTGTTGTGAGGCTCCACACTGCAGCTGAGCTGGGCTGACTTTGTTGATTCCGAATTAAGAGATTGCAACTGTTGATAACCTATAGCCCTTTTTTTTTAGGATTATAAGTATGGGGATATCTGGAGGGGGGGTATCAGTGGCCAGTACTGTACACATAAGAGCAGAGGGGGTTGGGGGGGGACCAATAGTTTTTATCTTCTGGGGGTCCGGGCGGGGGGTTCTGGGGCAGGGCGACAGCCACTACACCCACATACACATTGTTGTTGTAGAGTTTGGATGGGAGGGGGGCCACTTCAACGTGTCCTGGGGAAGGGGAGTTGGGTAGTTAACTTGTTTTGGGGATGTTCATTGGGGACCAGGCACATCTGGAGGAAACGTTCTGAGAGTCTTAGTTCAATGCACATGGAAACCATCGTAGATTACAAGTGTATATCCTGGAATGTCCGCGGGATGCACTCCATGGCAAAGAGACATAAGATACATGCATTCTTGGTGCGTAGGGGGGAGCAGATTGCATTACTACAGGAGACCCATATCAATGTAAAAGAGGGGGCTGCCTTGAAGTGCCAATGGCGGTGGCAATTATTCTACACAAGCTTTTCGGCTTTCGCCAGGGGGGTGTTGGTATGGGTGCGAGCGGGAGTCCCCTTCCAGTGCACTAGAGAATTTATAGATCCAGAAGGGAGGTATGTAGTGGTGATGGGTAAATTAGATGGGAGGGATGTCACGATTGGGAACTTATATGCCCCGAATGTAGACCAAGCTTCATTCTTAGCGGACCTATCAAGGTCGTTGGCGCAGGCATTGATGGGGGTTGGTGCTCCTGAGGGGGATTATAATTGTGTTGAAGATATAGGGCTTGACCGATCACATCCCCAACTCCATGACTCCCCTGCTCATTGGGCGGCTAGGGCGCGTAGTACCTGGCAACAACAATGGGGATTGGTGGACTCTTGGAGGGCACAGCACCCCGAGGAGCGGGACTATTCTTTTTTCTCCCCCATGCATGAAGTACATGTCCGACTGGACGCCATTCTATGCACGCCCGATGTTCATGGATGCGTGCAGAACAGTGAGTACTTGGCACGCACGATTTCAGACCATAATCCCTTGCTGGTCTTTCTTAGCTGCTCCAGGGTTAGAGCGAGGATTCCCACTTGGCGGCTTCGACCAGAGAATTTGGATTATCAGGTGTACCAGGCTGAGATCCGTACCGTTATTGAACAATATTTTGCGGAGAACACAGGGACGGCCTCAACACTCACGACGGAGTGGGAAGCGTTTAAAGTGGTGCTTAGGGGTCGGTGCATTTCTGCAGCGGTAGGGGTGAGGAGAACTCTACTGCAGGACACACTACAAGCAGAGCAAAGGCTGCGACGTATTGAACGAGATAGACCAGAGAATGTCACTACACATAGGGAGCTTTTGGAGGCCAGGGAGGACATAGCGGGGCACGTAGAAAGGCTGCGCTGTTTTGACTATAAGAACTACATGACAAGGGCACATTCTGAAAGGGACAAGTCTGGAGCTCTACTGGCTTGGCTGGCCAATCCGGCTAAGAGGGGTTCCGTTATTCTAGAAATGAGAGGAGACCAAGGAGAGAGGTGGTACCGTCAGCAGGGCATTAATCAGCACTTCTTTGAATATTACACCGCCCTTTATAAAAGTAAAGTTTCCCCCACCGCCGACGAACTTGTTAACTTTATGGAGGGAATTGAATTGCTGACACTAGATGAAGAGTAGCGATACAAAAAGGGATGATGGACGGAACGTTTGAGCCAATCAAACACTCACCCCAGTCAACTGATCTGGGTTTAATCCATCATCATTCTTTAGCTCACTCCACCACCCCAGTTCAGACATGGCCATATGCAAATCAGTCTGACCCTGTGCCTCATGGGAACAGTCCAGCCCGAACTGCCAAGCCATGTCTTCCCTGGACCGGAAACAAGCATCCTAGGACCGGTTTCTGGCATTCCAGCCGTCATCAGCCAGGCTTGCTTGAATCCAGTGGCAAAGTGAGCAAGGGACCCACGTCTGGGCATACCCCGCCAACTTAGGGCGAACAAAGCGATACAAAAGGGGATGATGGACGGAACGCTTGAGCCAATCAAACACTCACCCCCAGTCAACTGATCTGGGTTTAATCCATCATCATTCTTTAGCTCACTCCACCACCCCAGTTCAGACATGGCCATATGCAAATCAGTCTGACCCTGTGCCTCATGGGAACAGTCCAGCCCGAACTGCCAAGCCATGTCTTCCCTGGACCGGAAACAAGCATCCTAGGACCGGTTTCTGGCATTCCAGCCGTCATCAGCCATGCTTGCTTGAATCCAGTGGCAAAGTGAGCAAGGGACCCACGTCTGGGCATACCCCGCCAACTTAGGGCGAACAAAGCGATACAAAAGGGGATGATGGACGGAACGTTTGAGCCAATCAAACACTCACCCCCAGTCAACTGATCTGGGTTTAATCCATCATCATTCTTTAGCTCACTCCACCACCCCAGTTCAGACATGGCCATATGCAAATCAGTCTGACCCTGTGCCTCATGGGAACAGTCCAGCCCGAACTGCCAAGCCATGTCTTCCCTGGACCGGAAACAAGCATCCTAGGACCGGTTTCTGGCATTCCAGCCGTCATCAGCCAGGTTTGCTTGAATCCAGTGGCAAAGTGAGCAAGGGACCCACGTCTGGGCATACCCCGCCAACTTAGGGCGAACAAAGCGATACAAAAGGGGATGATGGACGGAACGCTTGAGCCAATCAAACACTCACCCCCAGTCAACTGATCTGGGTTTAATCCATCATCATTCTTTAGCTCACTCCACCACCCCAGTTCAGACATGGCCATATGCAAATCAGTCTGACCCTGTGCCTCATGGGAACAGTCCAGCCCGAACTGCCAAGCCATGTCTTCCCTGGACCGGAAACAAGCATCCTAGGACCGGTTTCTGGCATTCCAGCCGTCATCAGCCAGGCTTGCTTGAATCCAGTGGCAAAGTGAGCAAGGGACCCACGTCTGGGCATACCCCGCCAACTTAGGGCGAACAAAGCGATACAAAAGGGGATGATGGACGGAACGTTTGAGCCAATCAAACACTCACCCCCAGTCAACTGATCTGGGTTTAATCCATCATCATTCTTTAGCTCACTCCACCACCCCAGTTCAGACATGGCCATATGCAAATCAGTCTGACCCTGTGCCTCATGGGAACAGTCCAGCCCGAACTGCCAAGCCATGTCTTCCCTGGACCGGAAACAAGCATCCTAGGACCGGTTTCTGGCATTCCAGCCGTCATCAGCCAGGCTTGCTTGAATCCAGTGGCAAAGTGAGCAAGGGACCCACGTCTGGGCATACCCCGCCAACTTAGGGCGAACAAAGCGATACAAAAGGGGATGATGGACGGAACGTTTGAGCCAATCAAACACTCACCCCCAGTCAACTGATCTGGGTTTAATCCATCATCATTCTTTAGCTCAGTCCACCACCCCAGTTCAGACATGGCCATATGCAAATCAGTCTGACCCTGTGCCTCATGGGAACAGTCCAGCCCGAACTGCCAAGCCATGTCTTCCTGGACCGGAAACAAGCATCCTAGGACCGGTTTCTGGCATTCCAGCCGTCATCAGCCAGGCTTGCTTGAATCCAGTGGCAAAGTGAGCAAGGGACCCACGTCTGGGCATACCCCCGCCAACTTAGGGCGAACAAAGCGATACAAAAGGGGATGATGGACGGAACGTTTGAGCCAATCAAACACTCACTCCCAGTCAACTGATCTGGGTTTAATCCATCATCATTCTTTAGCTCACTCCACCACCCCAGTTCAGACATGGCCATATGCAAATCAGTCTGACCCTGTGCCTCATGGGAACAGTCCAGCCCGAACTGCCAAGCCATGTCTTCCCTGGACCGGAAACAAGCATCCTAGGACCGGTTTCTGGCATTCCAGCCGTCATCAGCCATGCTTGCTTGAATCCAGTGGCAAAGTGAGCAGGGGACCCACGCCTGGGCATACTCGCCAACTTAGGGCGAACAAAGCGATACAAAAGGGGATGATGGACGGAACGCTTGAGCCAATCAAACACTCACCCCAGTCAACTGATCTGGGTTTAATCCATCATCATTCTTTAGCTCACTCCACCACCCCAGTTCAGACATGGCCATATGCAAATCAGTCTGACCCTGTGCCTCATGGGAACAGTCCAGCCCGAACTGCCAAGCCATGTCTTCCTGGACCGGAAACAAGCATCCTAGGACCGGCTTCTGGCATTCCAGCCGCCATCAGCCAGGCTTGCTTGAATCCAGTGGCAAAGTGAGCAAGGGACCCACGTCTGGGCATACCCCGCCAACTTAGGGCGAACAGCGATACAAAAGGGGATGATGGACGGAACGTTTGAGCCAATCAAACACTCACTCCCAGTCAACTGATCTGGGTTTAATCCATCATCATTCTTTAGCTCACTCCACCACCCCAGTTCAGACATGGCCATATGCAAATCAGTCTGACCCTGTGCCTCATGGGAACAGTCCAGCCCGAACTGCCAAGCCATGTCTTCCCTGGACCGGAAACAAGCATCCTAGGACCGGTTTCTGGCATTTCAGCCGTCATCAGCCAGGCTTGCTTGAATCCAGTGGCAAAGTGAGCAAGGGACCCACGTCTGGGCATACCCTGCCAACTTAGGGCGAACAAGCGATACAAAAGGGGATGATGGACGGAACGTTTGAGCCAATTAAACACTCACCCCAGTCAACTGATCTGGGTTTAATCCATCATCATTCTTTAGCTCACTCCACCACCCCAGTTCAGACATGCCATATGCAAATCAGTCTGACCCTGTGCCTCATGGGAACAGTCCAGCCCGAACTGCCAAGCCATGTCTTCCCTGGACCGGAAACAAGCATCCTAGGACCGGTTTCTGGCATTCCAGCCGTCATCAGCCAGGCTTGCTTGAATCCAGTGGCAAAGTGAGCAAGGGACCCACGTCTGAGGCACAGGGTCAGACTGATTTGCATATGGCCATGTCTGAACTGGGGTGGTGGAGTGAGCTAAAGAATGATGATGGATTAAACCCAGATCAGTTGACTGGGGGTGAGTGTTTGATTAGCTCAAACGCTCCGTCCATCATCCCCTTGGTATCGCTTTGTTCGCCCTAAGTTGGCAGGGTATGCCCAGACGTGGGTCCCATGCTCACTTTGCCACTGGATTCAAGCTAGCCTGGCTGATGACGGCTGAATAGCCAGAAACCGGTCCCAGGATGCTTGTTTCCGGTCCAGGGAAGACATGGCTTGGCAGTTCGGGCTGGACTGTTCCCATGAGGCACAGGGTCAGACTGATTTGCATATGGCCATGTCTGAACTGGGGTGGTGGAGTGAGCTAAAGAATGATGATGGATTAAACCCAGATCAGTTGACTGGGGGTGAGTGTTTGATTAGCTCAAACGCTCCGTCCATCATCCCCTTTGGTATCGCTTTGTTCGCCCCTAAGTTGGCAGGGTATGCCCAGACGTGGGTCCCATGCTCACTTTGCCACTGGATTCAAGCTAGCCTGGCTGATGACGGCTGAATAGCCAGAAACCGGTCCCAGGATGCTTGTTTCCGGTCCAGGGAAGACATGGCTTGGCAGTTCGGGCTGGACTGTTCCCATGAGGCACAGGGTCAGACTGATTTGCATATCGCCATGTCTGAACTGGGGTGGTGGAGTGAGCTAAAGAATGATGATGGATTAAACCCAGATCAGTTGACTGGGGGTGAGTGTTTGATTAGCTCAAACGCTCCGTCCATCATCCCCTTTGGGATCGCTTTGTTCGCTCTAAGTTGGCAGGGTAAGCCCAGACGTGGGTCCCATGCTCACTTTGCCACTGGATTCAAGCTAGCCTGGCTGATCGCGGCTGAATAGCCAGAAACCGGTCCCAGGATGCTTGTTTCCGGTCCAGGGAAGACCTGGCTTGGCAGTTCGGGCTGGACTGTTCCCATTAGGCACAGGGTCAGACTGATTTGCATATGGCCATGTCTGAACTGGGGTGGTGGAGTGAGCTAAAGAATGATGATGGATTAAACCCAGATCAGTTGACTGGGGTGAGTGTTTGATTAGCTCAAACGCTCCGTCCATCATCCCCTTTGGTATCGCTTTGTTCGCCCTAAGTTGGCAGGGTATGCCCAGACGTGGGTCCCATGCTCACTTTGCCACTGGATTCAAGCTAGCCTGGCTGATGACGGCTGAATAGCCAGAAACCGGTCCCAGGATGCTTGTTTCCGGTCCAGGGAAGACATGGCTTGGCAGTTCGGGCTGGACTGTTCCCATGAGCCACAGGGTCAGACTGATTTGCATATGGCCATGTCTGAACTGGGGTGGTGGAGTGAGCTAAAGAATGATGATGGATTAAACCCAGATCAGTTGACTGGGGGTGAGCGTTTGATTAGCTCAAACGCTCCGTCCATCATCCCCTTTGGTATCGCTTTGTTCGCCCTAAGTTGGCAGGGTATGCCCAGACATGGGTCCCATGCTCACTTTGCCACTGGATTCAAGCTAGCCTGGCTGATGACGGCTGAATAGCCAGAAACCGGTCCCAGGATGCTTGTTTCCGGTCCAGGGAAGACATGGCTTGGCAGTTCGGGCTGGACTGTTCCCATGAGGCACAGGGTCAGACTGATTTGCATATGGCCATTTCTGAACTGGGGTGGTGGAGTGAGCTAAAGAATGATGATGGATTAAACCCAGATCAGTTGACTGGGGTGAGTGTTTGATTAGCTCAAACGCTCCGTCCATCATCCCCTTTGGTACGCTTGGTTCGCCTCTAAGTTGGCAGGGTATGCCCAGACGTGGGTCCCATGCTCACTTTGCCACTGGATTCAAGCTAGCCTGGCTGATGACGGCTGAATAGCCAGAAACCGGTCCCAGGATGCTTGTTTCCCGGTCCAGGGAAGACATGGCTTGGCAGTTCGGGCTGGACTGTTCCCATGAGGCACAGGGTCAGACTGATTTGCATATGGCCATGTCTGAACTGGGGTGGTGGAGTGAGCTAAAGAATGATGATGGATTAAACCCAGATCAGTTGACTGGGGGTGAGTGTTTGATTAGCTCAAACGCTCCGTCCATCATCCCCTTTGGTATCGCTTGTTCGCCCTAAGTTGGCAGGGTATGCCCAGACGTGGGTCCCATGCTCACTTTGCCACTGGATTCAAGCTAGCCTGGCTGATGACGTCTGAATAGCCAGAAACCGGTCCCAGGATGCTTGTTTCCGGTCCAGGGAAGACATGGCTTGGCAGTTCGGGCTGGACTGTTCCCATGAGGCACAGGGTCAGACTGATTTGCATATGGCCATGTCTGAACTGGGGTGGTGGAGTGAGCTAAAGAATGTTGATGGATTAAACCCAGATCAGTTGACTGGGGGTGAGTGTTTGATTAGCTCAAACGCTCCGTCCATCATCCCCTTTGGTATCGCTTTGTTCGCCCTAAGTTGGCAGGGTATGCCCAGACGTGGGTCCCATGCTCACTTTGCCACTGGATTCAAGCTAGCCTGGCTGATGATGGCTGAATAGCCAGAAACCGGTCCCAGGATGCTTGTTTCCGGTCCAGGGAAGACATGGCTTGGCAGTTCGGGCTGGACTGTTCCCATGAGGCACAGGGTCAGACTGATTTGCATATGGCCATGTCTGAACTGGGGTGGTGGAGTGAGCTAAAGAATGATGATGGATTAAACCCAGATCAGTTGACTGGGGGTGAGTGTTTGATTAGCTCAAACGCTCCGTCCATCATCCCCTTTGGTATCGCTTGTTCGCCCTAAGTTGGCAGGGTAAGCCCAGACGTGGGTCCCATGCTCACTTTGCCACTGGATTCAAGCTAGCCTGGCTGATGACGGCTGAATAGCCAGAAACCGGTCCCAGGATGCTTGTTTCCGGTCCAGGGAAGACCTGGCTTGGCAGTTCGGGCTGGACTGTTCCCATGAGGCACAGGGTCAGACTGATTTGCATATGGCCATGTCTGAACTGGGGTGGTGGAGTGAGCTAAAGAATGATGATGGATTAAACCCAGATCAGTTGACTGGGGGTGAGTGTTTGATTAGCTCAAACGCTCCCGTCCATCATCCCCTTTGGTATCGCTTTGTTCGCCCTAAGTTGGCAGGGTATGCCCAGACGTGGGTCCCATGCTCACTTTGCCACTGGATTCAAGCTAGCCTGGCTGATGACGGCTGAATAGCCAGAAACCGGTCCCAGGATGCTTGTTTCCGGTCCAGGGAAGACATGGCTTGGCAGTTCGGGCTGGACTGTTCCCATGAGGCACAGGGTCAGACTGATTTGCATATGGCCATGTCTGAACTGGGGTGGTGGAGTGAGCTAAAGAATGATGATGGATTAAACCCAGATCAGTTGACTGGGGGTGAGCGTTTGATTAGCTCAAACGCTCCGTCCATCATCCCCTTTGGTATCGCTTTGTTCGCCCTAAGTTGGCAGGGTATGCCCAGACGTGGGTCCCATGCTCACTTTGCCACTGGATTCAAGCGAGCCTGGCTGATGACGGCTGAATAGCCAGAAACCGGTCCCAGGATGCTTGTTTCCGGTCCAGGGAAGACATGGCTTGGCAGTTCGGGCTGGACTGTTCCCATGAGGCACAGGGTCAGACTGATTTGCATATGGCCATGTCTGAACTGGGGTGGTGGAGTGAGCTAAAGAATGATGATGGATTAAACCCAGATCAGTTGACTGGGGGTGAGTGTTTGATTAGCTCAAACGCTCCGTCCATCATCCCCTTTGGTATCGCTTTGTTCGCCCTAAGTTGGCAGGGTATGCCCAGACGTGGGTCCCATGCTCACTTTGCCACTGGATTCAAGCTAGCCTGGCTGATGACGGCTGAATAGCCAGAAACCGGTCCCAGGATGCTTGTTTCTGGTCCAGGGAAGACATGGCTTGGCAGTTCGGGCTGGACTGTTCCCATGAGCCACAGGGTCAGACTGATTTGCATATGGCCATGTCTGAACTGGGGTGGTGGAGTGAGCTAAAGAATGATGATGGATTAAACCCAGATCAGTTGACTGGGGGTGAGTGTTTGATTAGCTCAAACGCTCCGTCCATCATCCCCTTTGGTATCGCTTTGTTCGCCCTAAGTTGGCAGGGTATGCCCAGACGTGGGTCCCATGCTCACTTTGCCACTGGATTCAAGCTAGCCTGGCTGATGACGGCTGAATAGCCAGAAACCGGTCCCAGGATGCTTGTTTCCGGTCCAGGGAAGACATGGCTTGGCAGTTCGGGCTGGACTGTTCCCATGAGGCACAGGGTCAGACTGATTTGCATATGGCCATGTCTGAACTGGGGTGGTGGAGTGAGCTAAAGAATGATGATGGATTAAACCCAGATCAGTTGACTGGGGGTGAGTGTTTGATTGGCTCAAACGCTCCATCCATCATCCCCTTTGGTATCACTAGATGAAGAGTAGGCAGAGGCCTTGGGGAGGGAGATAGACCTTAGGGAGGTTACAAGCGCTTTTAAGTCTATGGCCAGGAACAAGACGCCGGGGACGTATGGGTTCCCCATATAATTCTAAGCTACATATATCGACCTGCTGGGGCCTCGATTGGTAGCTTTATATAATCAGGCAAAGCAGGAGGGGAAACTTCTGGGAACCACTAGGGAGGCGCTGATTGTTCCCTTATTGAAGCCAGGGAAGCTAGCGAGTGATAAGACGGCATACCGCCCACTGTCGATGCTAAACCTTAACTATAAAATCCTGAGTAGGATACTGGCCACTCGACTTCTGCCACACATGACGAGCCTCCTACACGGGGACCAGGCTGGCTTCATACCGACATGTAATACGGCGATGAATGTGCGGTGGTTGCTACGAGTGATGGGGGCGGATTCTTATGGTAGAGAGGCGGCCACTATCCTGACAGTTGACATCAAAAAGGCTTTCGATAGCCTTGAATGGCAGTATCTATTTAGCGTAATGAGAGCCTTCGGGCTGGGCCAGTAGTTCGAAGAGTGGACTGCCTTGTTGTATAAAGACCCCACAGCTCGGGTTCGGACAGGAAAGCTCACATCGGATAGATATGAGGTGGAACGAGGGACAAGACAGGGATGTCCGCTATCGCCCTTATTGTTTGCGATAGCCATGGAGCCGCTAGCTGCTAAAGCCAGAACTGGAAATTGGTACCATGGGCTCAACGTAGAGGGTCGAGTTCACCACATAGCCCTGTATGCCGCCGATCTGATTCTATTTCTCAGTACAGCGGGACCGGATCTGGCAAGAGCCAAAACCTTGCTGATGGCCCTAGAGAGAGTAGCTGACCTTAAGGTTAACTGGAATAAATCTTGTCTGTTTCCCGTCATGCAGGGGCGGGAGCAGCCGCTGACAGTGGAAGGGATTGAATGGGAGGAGAAATGTATCTCATATCTCGGGGTGCAAATATACCATGACCGGGCGGATCTGTTAGAGGGAAATGTGGGTAAGGTCATACGGGGGACAAAAGCCAGTTTTGAGTTTTGGGGCACACTCCCCTTGTCATTAGCGGGCAGAGCATCCCTATTAAAGATGGTAACTCTTCCGAGGCTCTTGTATGTATTTGGAGTGTTGTCAGTGTGGATCCCAGCGGGGAGATTTCGGCAGCTTCGGGGGATGGTGACGGAGTTCCTGTGGGGGCTGGAAAGAGACGAGTGGCTCTGAAAACACTGATGCGGCCCAAAGCGGAAGGGGGGACTAGCGGTGCCGGATTTTGAATATTATTATATTGCAGCTCAACTGCAATGGCTGACTAGATGGGTGGCTAGCCAGCTCCGGGGAACAACGAGGCAGGGGGATGGATGTCCAGCACCAGATCTGCTGTCTAGAATAGTGTTGCGTTTGCATGTGTCAGAAAGGGATATGTTGGTGGAACTTCGGGTAGCACACAAGTGTTGGGTCCGCAGCTTGCAGAGGGCTAAAATTAGGTGCCCTTATGCACCGGAGATGCCTCTGAAGCACTGCAGGATACTAATGCACGGGGTGGATGGGAGACGAATAGAGGCATGGGAGGAGGTTAAGAGACGCTAAGCGTAGTGGGAGTGAGAAGGCGTTGGACGCAGCCAAGGCCTCGCTTTGACGTTGCACCTGAAGCAGCTAAAAGATATTGAGGATGAGAGTAATAGAGACGCTCTGCAGGTAGACAATGTGTAAACTGCATGGAGTAGTCACAGGAGGGAGGGGAGTAGAATTTACGGGGAGCCCAAGTACCGGCAACACCTTGAGGCCCATGGATCCCGCGGCGACGAAGTAGAAATGGCTAGAGAGCAGCCCTGGGAAGGTTCCTTGAATATAGCACTCCAAGACGCGACTGGGGGAGGGGCGTGGGCTGAGATATAACTGGGGGAGGATTGGTGGTTAGTTTTTGTATTGCACTAACTATTAGAAGGGTGATGTGAACTTGAGAGCAAATGAATCTCCTGCAGAACTATTGATTGACTATGGCGCCCCATACAGCAGCGACGAACTGCAGGCTTATTAACAGTGGAGCCATGTTAATATGGGGGTTCTTTTCAAGATTTAAACTGTATTGCTGTATTTCTCGTAAATGCCTAATAAAGTTTGTTTACAAAAAAAAAGCCTCTCCTGGCTTCACTCAGCGCCGCCTTTCAAAACCTGCACAGTAAATTCCCCACGCCAACTTGGAAGCCAATTCTGGCAGCAGTTAAAGCAACACTAATCCCAATGCTAACTTATGGATCAGTAGCCTTCCTGGGAAAGCTAAACCTATTTCTGAACAATGTCCAGAGTAAAGTCTTTCACCTCATATTCCACCTCCCACAGAACACATCATTTGCACAAATTCGCTTAGAGTTTGAGCAAGGGCTAGTACGGCAAAATGCCCTTCTCAAATATCTGTCATCCTTAAGAATGGGGCTTTCGAATACATTGAAAGCCCTAACCTGGAAAAGAAATTCAGGATAACAGTCAAACAAACTGTACTTGGGCCCATGCAAGAAGTAAGGCGTTAGAAGCGCTGGACTCGCAATATCTCTGGGAAGCACACGTACCCCATAATGCTTTTAAACTCACAATGAACAAACAAACAAAGCTTTTATCGTGGGCGCAAGACAAGGGACGCTTTCAAAAGAGTAAACATTCGTGGCTATGCATCAATACACATGAATCGGCAACTCCACAGAGCTTTATTTTTTGATCTATCAAAGGTTTCTACAAATCAATATTTTTACTGCTAAGATTCGGCCTCTCACCAACGAAGGAGGCGCTGCCGCCGTGGGCCCCAGAAACTAGCTCCCTGTCGTGCAGGCTGTCAGGGGCCAGAAGCATCTTTTCTGTATAATCTGTGCACATGTCCCAATCTTCAATCTGCACTAAGAAAGCTTCTTCGTAATCTTTGTAATGCTAATGGAGTAAGAACATGCCTTCAAGCCCTGCTTTTCTGCTTGCAAGGTCCGAGTGCCCAAGTAATAGCTTGCCTGTAAAATGTATCATCATTGCGAAGAAGCTAATCAAAGTTGGTGCACAACCTATCTCAAGAACGTCTTCCTAAACACTCCCCTCCCTCCATCTTCACCTTCCAGCCAATGGGACTTTTTGTACGGTTGGCACCATTAAGGACAATTACTGAAGAGGTCTCCTAGCTCTTGTGTGCTTTGTATCTTTTAGCTGTTTTTACAATTGTAATGTATTCTTATATTACTCTTAAATACTCTCCCACCTCCATTTGCATTTTTTCATGTACTGGTATTTTTATTTTTGTATTCCTTCTGGCCAGCATTAAGCTAATATCTACTTAAGTGAAAAGCAAAATGAGATACATTCTTATAAAGTTTGTGTGCTTTTATTAATTTTTGGATTTAATAATGATAATTTAACTTTTCAGGTGTATGGTATTTAAATGCAGATGCAGGAAAAAATATCCAACTTCATTTTCAAGCATTCGATCTTGAAAACATTTATGATGTTGTTGAAGTCAGAGATGGTAAAGGAGACAACGCTCTGTTTTTAGGCAAGTATTTCATCTTCCTCCTGGGGGACAATAATTAATTCAATTGAATAAACTGTGCATTTGGGAAGGAAACTATTTTGTACGTCACAATTGTGAGTTGATTGATTTTTCGGCGCATAGTATGCAGCTACTACTAAAATCACTCTGTAGTGCTGTGTTGAGATCTTAGGAGAAAAGAACACGCCCATTAGACAGCAGTAGTTAAAATACAATCTTTCATTGTCAGCGCCGGAAGGTATTTGTTCATTCAAATGGCTTCCTTTTTAAATGGACAATGGGTAATGTGGGAATCTTGGTAAAACTAGCATTAATTCTTTCTTGACCTTTTCTCAACCTCGATGTGCTGCACATTATGAAAAAGTGAATCAATGAATAGCTGAGTGATTCCGTTAGTGACGGTGATTATACACTGCCAAGTAAAGAGTGGGCAACATTTTGATTCATCGTGAAAATTATAATATTTAAAAATAAGAATTATTTCATCTCAAAACACGCATTACTGTAGCGTTATGTTATTGTTGAAAACAATAAATGAAATTCATCCACTTGGGATGTTATAATTTGGACATATCATGTGCAAGCTGCGGTAATACAATAATCAAGGCAGACTCATTCACACACTCCTCACAGGAAGTACAAAGACAGAGAGGGCGATTATGCACACTGAAATGGAATTCAGGAGCACAATGATCGAAAAGCACACATATATTGACAAAAAAACTAAACATAAGGTGGTTGTTAAAATACATGTTAAACATTAAAGAAGCAGAGGCTCAAAGGCAACATCCCTCCCACGGAGTTCTCATTCATGGTAAAAAATGCGCAGAGTAGTGTGCTACCGATCTAGTGCAAGTGCTTTAGCACATCAACAGGGGTGTACAATGCTATATAAATCCAATTACGAAATTGAAAGTCACATAGTTCATGACCGACTTTGGTATCATGTCTTAAACTCCGAATACGAGTTAGGTTGAGCAGTGTATTGGAGTGGGAGACCTTTCTCCCAGAGCATGAGATGTTTGGTAGAAAATCCACCTGGCAAAATCCAGTGGAGATCGGGCAGAGGCTGAGGGATCAATCACAGTCTAGACCCTGAGGATCAACTCCTGCAGAAAGGGGCAGCATCTTAGAGAGATGCTGTCTCAGTAACTTCTTATTTATGAATGACTTGCCTAATTGGTACAGCAGACCGTTTGTGGTCCCTACTGGTTCTCGGGGAGCGGGGGTTAACAAGTTGCAAGTAGTTTGGTTAACATGAATGGCAGGAGTGGAAGTACAAAATTAAGGTGATTGGTTGATTGGTATGATAAGTGTGTGTGTGTGTATGTGTGTGTGTGCGAGAAAGAGAGAGAGAAAGAGAGAAGCAAGAGTATGTTAGGTAATGTTACTTTTGATTTCTAAAACACATTGGGGGATATTCTCAAGAACGGGTGATATTTATCGCCAACCTAGGTTAACGCAATTTTACATAACGCCGTCTATCGCGGGAAAATAGCGCAGTGTTAACGGCGTATTCTCAACACGCCGGCAACAGGCGATAGTTCCCCGATAACGCGTCAAATGTCCGCATTAAAATTACCGGGACGCCGATAAAAAAGGAAACCCGAACGTGAAAAAAGTGGCGTTGGGCCCAACAGCGATAAAAACATCAGCGATAAGCAGCGCCAGGCTTGCTATTCCCACGTCAGGCAGGAAAAATCACTATAAAAGCTGCAAAAAAAAAAACAACTGAGAAGCGCCATGGAGGAAGCTGGAGCAACTACAGAGGCCAACGAGAACCCCACAAACCCCCCGGGGGGAGATGGGCACAACGGCACACATGCACAATTAAGTATAGCACAGTGCACACCCACAATGACTATGGATCATGTCCCTGATCTCCTTGGCATACTGCAGCACACATAGAAACAGCAAGGAGGCCCCCGTCGACAATGTACCCAGAGGGGGCCCTCCCCACACATTACCAATCTCACAACAAACCCATGCATGTACAAACCCATGCATATGCACAAGGCTGGCCCTCCACGAGCCAACAATGTAAAGTGGGGTTTGCATGTCCATGTACTGGTCCAGCTTCAACACTCCACCGAATGTGACCAAAACATTCTAATTCACACAAATGTGTCATGTCTATGATCAAGCAAGTATGAAATTATGGATGAATGTAGGGGCAGTGATTCCCAAAAAAGGTACTACCTGGGAACTGATATCAATGCGCATGTTTGACCGTGACCCAGACAGGCAGTGAGATGACTGGGAATGTGTGAACTACCTGTGGCCTCATTGCTCCTAAACAACAATCTCGCAATTTCCCAACTTAGCCCCACGTCAATGTAGGAAATAGGGCTGTGTGTAAAAAAGCCTAAGTCTAAGTTATGTGGATGCCACAGCTCGGAGCAATGATTTGATAGAGGGTGCAGCGGTTGGACTCCTGGGATGGTCTGTGCGTAAGTGTGAAGGTCATTCCATGCAAGAGAACTGCGAGCAAGGACTTCTGTGTGTGGGGTGTGTATACGTTGGTCTTTGGTTAGCGCTGTGCGTAGTGTGGGAGTCGTCATCAGCTGCTATGGTATCTCTCAGGGGGTGCCGGGTGCATGCAATTCCAAGGTCGGAGGTGCAGATGTGCTACCGCCTTCTAGTTCAGACAAAGGTGCTTACATCCCTAATATTAGTTTGTCATCTGCTTGCATTCTGGAAAAGTAATGTGGATTTGGGGGGGGGGGGTGTCACTGCTTCGCCTTCCAGTACGGTTGAACCCTAACCAGCCATGTTCGTGCCCTCACGGTCAATTGTGCATGCTCAGATGTAGCAGTGGTGTTTTGCTGCAGTCTGACAGTGATGTATACAGGTAGCTGTGAGGAGGCGCGTGATTTCTCACCTTGCACCTATTAGCTGACACTGTTCACTACTATTGATGGATGACGTCCGTGTACACATGTGATCTGTACATGGCACATATGTCCAGGGGACACCTTGGTGTGTTCCACGCAAGGTATTCCTGCTGGCTTTTTGGCTGGCGTGCATCTCTCATGTTGCTGAGGTGTTCACTGTGCCCCCATCCCCTTACGTCCATGTTGCTCATGTTGTGGGACTTGAGTCACAGGGTGCATCTCTGCATCAGGGTGGTTCATATTTGACCCCAAATGACACCCGCAATTCCATATTGGACCCCAAATGACACCCGCAATTCCATATTTGATCCCAAATGACACCCGAAATTCATATCTGACCCCAAATGACACCCAAAATGTCATATTTGACCCCAAATGACACCCTGTTGTCTTTTTTTGAACACCAATGACAGCCTTCATGACATGTTATTGTACACATGTGATACGCTGATGAGTGGGATTACGTACTACATTTGACACCCTGAAATGGCATTTCGAATATGTGACACCCTAAACAGCCTCTCTGTACAGAGGTGACATACCCACCATCTGTATGCTAATTGTGAGATTGTTAGCACTTAATGTTGCACTTACACTTGTCAGAGTGATGTGCTAATGCAGAGGACTGACATGCACACAGGGAATGTGTGTTGCAATGAATTTATTTGCACAGGCTGTTCATGTGGTCATTTTGTACTGTTCCATGATTGCTAAGGACAGTCACAATGTGCTCATGTGAAGAAATTGCTAATGATTGTGTTCCTTTGGGCTATTCCTGCTGCAGCTGCAGTGGGGTGTGGTCCACCTGCCTCATCTTCCTCATCATCGTCCGGTGCATCTGGCACTTGGATCCATGGGGCATTGGTGCGTACACATATGTTGTGCAATACACAACATGCAATGATCATCTTGCACACTATTTCCGGGCTGTACAGGAGTCTTCCACCTGTGATGTCCAGGCACCTGAAACGTGACTTTAACCCGCCAAATGTGCGCTCAACAATGACCCTGGTGCGTTTGTGGGCCACATTGTACTGCCTCAGGGCCGGGGTGTTCGGGGCTCGGAGGAGTGTCATCATCCACGGGCAGAGTGCATATCCTTGATCACCTGTGAGAGGTAAGTGAGATTAGTGTAAATTGGTGGCTCAGCATGCTGTGTTGGCAGACTTACAAGTTTTGTGGTGTGTGATTTGCGCGACTTTAGGATTCATGTTTGCCATGTATTGCTTCTGGCTAATGTGCAGGATCAATGTGCATTGCGTAGCCTCACAGCTGCTCGTCCCTCCCCCCGAGCCTATTTACTTGTGTGCGCTGCGAGGTTGCATCACTTGCACTCCTACGGCACACCATTGTCATGCCTGTCTGCGCATGTCCGCAAGCCTGACAACAACACTGTAATGTTGGCCGTTGAAGGTGGGCGGCCACGTGTGTGTAGGCCATGGTAAGGATAGGGCGGATACAGATGTGGATTTCAGGCCTGGCTGAACTCGCGCTGGGATTGAGGCTAGGCCTTTGGCTTATGCTGCGGCAATGAAGATACACACACAACAGTTGGCTTGTATGAGCCAAGACCCCGAGCGCTCCTTTATTATTCCATTTGGGCGAGCCCGCCCTCCGGGTGCATTAAACTGTCCTGTCATGTCATGTCATGTGGGTAACACGATCAAGCATAAAACGCTTTGGGTACGAGTGGCGGCTCTCAAAGAGGGCTTGCCACTTACACATGTAATACATACTTTTGGCCATCAGCGCGTGGGACCACACGCTGTAGGCAACACTCTGGCTGACGAGGCAGCCAGAAATGCAGTAGCCACTTGTTCAGTAGCAGCAGTCACAAGGTCTATGACAAAAGTCGATACCAACATACTGGCAGCCGTAGCGGCTACTAGAGACGGGACAAAATACCCACAGGGGTTTCCGTCCAAATATAAATACCAATTGTCCCCGGAACAAGTTCCGATAGTAACAATTCCTTCCGTTGGGGATCTGCTGATTCCCGAGGACCGCAGACATGCGTTGATCACAGCTGCACATGAGGGCATGGCTTCGGCGCACGCCGGTGTATCGGCAACGGTGTCACTCTTGCAGCAACGTCCTGTGTCTGCCCCCGCATGGCATTGCTGATAGCTCTCTGTGGCCTTCTGTTCCCACTATGAAAGCAAGCTTCAACAAATTAAGTAGGCTCAAAGCACTGTTATTCCAACATGAAGTTGCCTTGACCTCGGTCCATGAAACATTTGAGCTACAGGTGGCTCGGACATCAAGTGAAATACACTCCCTATTAAATACCAATCTCCCACTACATTTTGGGGAGTTGATACACCAAATATTCAATGTTACTGACACAGAAGGCCTTGCACCTTTTTTTAAATTGGTGGGCTCAGGTCTTGTGTCCTCGTTTCAAACGATATTTGGTGTAATTCCGGCTTTTATTTATTCCATTTTTTCCAGCGCTTTTGGTGACTTGCCGTTGATCCTCTTGCTCGCTGGTGCTGTCCTGGTACTTGTTTTACTACTTCGTAATGGCTGCACTGCATGTGGTACTCGATCATCCGGTCCAGCTGGAGTTGTACCGTAGCCGATTGCAGGAATTCCTTGGTTGCCTGCCTGTGGCTGTTGTGGGTGCTGCCTACAATGTGACTTACAGATACGCATACTTTACATGCGTTCATCCAGTTTTTGGTGCCGCAACTGTCCTTTCTCCTGGGCTTTGGATTTGTGCCTCTCAAACGCCATACGGCCTTGCCCTGATTACGACCTGTTGCTGTGGCCCCTATTGCGTCATGATCAATCATGTGCAACTGGTACCCGCATGCTGATGGCGGCCGTGAATGGAGTGCTGGCACAATGGGACATCTGTGAAGGGGCGTCGCGCCTGCTGCACCACAGCTACATTGAGTACGATACAGGATGTACAACCATGCTTTTTGAATCTATGGATTATGATGAGCACGTATGCTCCTTCGAGTTGTTGAATTGGATGTTGTCCCTCCTTGTCTCTGAGGAGGGGGACCGTCTTTTGGAACACCTTGCCTTCCAAGGTTCAACGGATCTCATATGATTCCGATAATTGATGTTCAACAAGACATTTTTTTTTTTCTTCTTCTTGTATTTTACCACCAATCAACCTTATAATGATTTTGATTTTTTTTAACTTTGCCCCTGCTATGCTCAGTGCTTTGACTCTGCTTGCGACTTGGGCCTTGTTTTTGCTATTCTTCTGCAACCTGTCCAGGGGGAGGGTGTCATGTGGATTTAAGGGACCCCATTGACATCTTTAGGTTAGAATGGGTCCGGAGGCCATGATGCTGCTTTTGCACACAACACTACAGGCTTATTCTTATGCAAGGATGTTTTCGCTGGTCACCTGCGACCCGCTGGCTGCGCTGGTTCCCTGCTTGTTCCGGGAGTTTAGTCTGAACATCGTGAGCAAGGTGAAACAACACCGTCCCTTGTTATTTTGATCTGGTCAGGCCCTAGCACATAGACAAAACATACCCTGCAGCTGCTGTTTGTGGGACACGCACCTTATTTTTGATATTAGGAGAATGCATGTTACACGCAGACACACTTGAGGAGAGAGTTTTCAAGAATGAAGAGCTGTATGGAGCTGTGATGTAGAGACACGATCTATGTCTTAGAGGTATGGGGTCTGCTATACAAACCCAGAGATCTTCTATATCATCTTAGTTTTCCCATCCATGGGGAGGGAGAGTAGGTTTTATAGTCCTTTCTCCAGAATCAATATACAATGATTTCTCCTTTTATAATGTATGGACTTGCTACAATGCTGACAATGTTTGTATTATGCATTCTAATTTTAGTAGTGGCTCGTATACTGCATTTTAGAGCACGTTAGTTAAAATAAACATTTTAGATTAACTCGGTGACTCTGTCAATCTCTTGTTGTGGATGAGTACGAGAGTCCGAGCGAAAGGGAATAACCTGTTACCACGATCCCTGAGTGATTAGGGGAGTGTTCTGGGTTGTCTAAACGCCTGTTTCTCTATCTGTGTATAGGAGGGCAGGTGGGACACTATAGCTAGCCGGTCGTGGGCTCTTGGGTACTAAGGCTGTAGGAAGGTGTAGCCCCTATATACCGAAGTCCCGCATTGCTGTGCATAGTTCTGTGTATGTGCAGAATCCCTACAACACTACATTGCAACATTGTCGATTAAGGGCCGGGTGGTGCCGACACCACAACAGAGACACACGCCATAGTTACTTTTGTGGTCAGCCCGGAACTGAACCACGCCCAGAGCCCAGAACTGAACCACGCCCAGAGCCCCGGGCCATTTCTTCACACTCCTACTCTGGACTGGCGTACGCCGGCCCACCCCACTATGCTTACGCTTGCAGGGGGGGGGCGAAATAGCTACATGTCCAAGGTCTTCCCCACTGCCTGAGGTAACATGGTTGCGTCCACTGTCCACAACACTGCAAACACCAGAAGTATATGTCCACATGGACATGTCTGTGCTCTGCATACTCAAGACTGCCCAGCACATCACCGCCACACTTGGCATTGCGTGCATTCTTATTCATGGGTCCATTGCCTCCTTTGCACATTGTTGGTTCCCACCTCTCCCCACATTCTGCAATTGTGTGGCAGAGGGGCTATGCCTTTGTGGATGGTTTGTCTACATGTCTGGACCATGTTACCACAGTTCCTTGTGTTGTCATGTCTGGTAGGTGGGCATGTTGGTTGGCATGTTGTATGTGATTTTGTTACGTGTGCATTCCCACAGTTGTGAGTTGTATGATTGTGGAGTTGAGGTGTGTGGTGTGTTCCGTTGGTACTTACCAACGAGCAGTGCATTTCCATAGGTGCCATCCTGAAACCACTGGTTAATTATGGACTGTTGGAAGATGTAGGAATCATGCACACTGCCTGGGTAGTTGGCGACGGCATTGGTGAACAGTCCCCGGTGGTCCACTATTGCCTGCACGTTGATGGAATGCATTTGCTTTCTGTTGCGGTACTTGTGTGCAGTGTCGGCAGGGGGCACAAGTAGGACATGTGTGCAGTCAATTGCCCCAATACGTGTGGGAAGCCAGCTATGGCGTAGAAGCCTTGCTTGGTCTCCAGCTGTTCCTGCGCAGTGTGGGGGAAGTGAAGGTGATGGGGTATCAAGCTGATGATGGCATCCATGACAGGTGTGGGGAACTTTGATTGGGCTGGCTTTGTCTGCGGAGAGATGTTGGTTGTCCGCTGTGTTGGTACCGTCAGCCTGTGGGCAATGTGGGTCAGGATGCGGAGGATGGTTGTCCTTTTGAGCCTGTAGTGGGGAATGACATCCTCTGGCGTTAAGTCTCAGATGCTGGTGCGTTTTCGGAAGGTCCGCTGTCTTGTTCTGCCCAGCCTCTGTGGTAGTCCGGGGGGGGGTGGTCCTGGGGGTGGTGGCGGTGGGTGTTGTGGCCCTCTTGGGTCTCCAAGCTGCATGATTAGTAGCTCCATGGCATCTGCTGGTTTTCAAATGTGGCTCTGGGCTGGGCTCCCTTTATACTGCAGGTTTTTGTCCGACTTAAGACCAGAATAAAGCAGGTCTTAAGTCCCTGCTGCTAACGCGCCTTATCGCCTGTTTTTGGACCGCATCGCCGATCTGGCTGGTCGTTGAGAATATCGCGAAGTGGTGTTATCATGAATTTTTGCACGGGAACGCCTACTCTGCATATGATTAGCGTTAGTTGTCGCTGTCAGCCTTGGCGATGTTTTTAGCGGCAGATATCGCAGGTAAACTGGCGATGTCGGCTGTTTGCACAGGCTTTTTCGTGCAGAAAAGTGCCGCTAATTCGGCGATGTGTCCTTGAGAATATGCCCCATTGTATCACTATAGTGAGCACCCTGATGCATAACCAACCCAGATATATCATTTTAATACTTAGGGCCTGATTCTGATGCGTTTTGGAAAGCTTCCTGACTGAATCGGTTTGGAAATGGTTTCCGACCCACTCGGATCGGGAGAGTCCGACCGACGGAGTACGATGCATCCGGATGCTTCCAGATACGATTTGGTTGGACTCCCATTGACTTCAATGGGAGCATATGTTCCTAACCGCATCATAATTGGGCCCTGGGTCTGGGAGACACGTTCCCGATCCGATTTGGAAGGAGCAAATGCCATTAGGAGGCCTTCCTAACCGCATCAGAATCAGGCCCTCAGTCGGGAAGCTTTTCCAACCCGCATCAGAATCGGGCCCTTAATGTACAACAGGGAGGAAAAAATATAATTTATCTATACCATTCGAAAAGCAAGATCATACGCCATGGTTGTGAGAGCAGGGTGCATTGAACTAAGCATAATTGCTCCCAAGAATGTCAGAAAACTCCCTCATTTGTAAATTCTAATAATGTAAATTCTAATAATCTTATGAACTCTAGGAAAATTTCAGAGTAATACAGAGAATGAGCAGGCATATAAACGTATACCTTAGTTCTCTGGAGGGATCACCACATTTCCTGAACATACGGTGGATTACGCACAAAGCTTTGAACTGGATTGTCTGCACCATTAGTTAGGCGGCATCAGTGTAATCTTCTCAAAGACAATATTAGATTACATACATTTTAGTTTATTGATTCTTACTTAGGGAGTGCCAGGGTTATTTCCTTAGCATAACTGTTGGACCTCGTCCTTTCTGCAGGGTCACCCCAATTTTTTCCTTCCCTTGCCTTCCTTTGCTGAACCGGTTTTTGTTGGCTTAGACTTTGTGCACTTTTTGCTTGCTAATCAGTGGTAAAGTGCCAATGCTCTCTCCCTTAAACACGGTAAAATTGGCCCAAAACTAGTTGGTACATGTAATTTATTTGTAATTCCCTTGTATATGGTACTACATGTACCCAGGGTCCGTAAACTAAATGCTACTATTAGGCTGCAGCACTCATTGTGCCACCCGCTAAAGTAGCCCTGAAAAACATGTTTCAGGCCTGTCACTGCTGCCCAGAGTGCAGTTTTAACCTCCCATTTCGATCTGGTAAAATAAACCTTTTTCCCCGCCTAAACCTTTTTGACAACTTGTGAGTCATCCCTAAGGTAGGCCTTAATGGCCCATATGGCAGGGTACATGTAATTAAAAGGTAGGACATTTAGATTTAAGTTTTACATGTCCTGGCAGGTAAAAAATCTCCAAGGGCCAGATGTACGACCATTCCAAATTTCGACTCGCAATTTGTGCTCAATTGCAAGTTGCAAATTTTGAGTCGCACATTTGGAAAGTACAACAGTGGATTCCCAGTGGGGTCGCAAAATGCGAGGCTCATGAATATTAATGAGCCACCTGCAATTTGCGACCCCATTGGAAATGGCTGGCCCTCCCAGGGATGGTGGCCTGCTGGGCCTAGCAGACCTCCATGTCTGGGACAGCTTGTCAATAAAGCAGGTTTTTTTTTAATGCAGCCCGTTTTCCTTAAAGGAAAACGGGATGCATTTTTTTTTTTTAAATGAAACGTTTTTGTTTCATTTTTTAAGGGCAGGTAGTGGTCCCTGGGACTTCTGCCTGCCCTTAAAAAATATTTTTAGAGCCAGTCACAAAGGGGAAGGGGTCCCCTGGGGACCCCTTCCCATTTGCGACTCCATTAACACCCTCTTGAAGAGGGAGGTAAATTGAGAGTGTTTTGCAACCGCAATTGCAGTCACAAAACATTCATACATGGCTAGAGAGTTGCTATTAGGAAGGGAACGCCCCTTCCTAATAGTGAGTCGCAAAAGACTATTTTGCGAGTCGCAATTTTTTGCGAGTCGCAAAATAGTGTTTGTACATGGCCATGTAGGTTTTTGCGTGCGCAAACGGGTCGCAAACCCGACCAGTACTAAAAGAACCTGCCTGAGCCTTGAAGATCGCCTCTGCTGGAGTGAGTCCTGATCACAAAGAGGTGCCCTCCAGGTCTGTACCCGTGGCTGGCATCAGAGTGTACTCCTCCTGAGGGAACGATAAAGATGTTTGGGAACTGCACAACTGTAAAATGAACTCTCTGTGCTGAGAAACTACAGCCTGCGACTACCATCACAGCAAAGCTTCAGTGAGACCTGCACTTCTCGCTGACAGTGACAGTCCGCGATGAACTATCAAAGCACGGCAACAGTGATACCTGCACTTCTTGCCAACAGCAACAGCCCACGTCGACTGCCAAAGCGAAAGGCCCGCTATGACTGGCTCTTTTCTCTACAACACGACTGTCCGTGACACCCGACCTTCTCACAGCATCCACCAATGTGAACAGCCACTCCTTGCGAGGACTTGAAAAGGAAGCTACTTAATGGGAATAACGTGGTCCCTATATGCGACTCATGCACTATTGTGGTCATCTTGAACTTTTGACTTTCCCCCGTTCTATTACTACCATATAACTGCGAAAGGTGCTTTGTGCTTTTTGGCACTATTTTCACCTAAACGTTTAAAAATTCATATCTCTGGTTCTAATGATCGGGTTTTTGTTGTTTTGGTGTCATTTTACTTATTTGATTTTGCTCTATTTTTCTAATTTGGTTTGGGATTTTTCTTACTTGTGTCTTCACTTTGTTTCTTTTTCAGTGCTGCATAAATACTTTACAGATTGCCTCCAGGTAAAGCCTGACTACTTTTGTGCTAAGCTACCAGAGGGTTAAGCACCAGTTTATTTTGCGACTTTTGTGGTTCCCCCTGACATGGATTGTGTTTATTATTTAAGTGGGGCTTTAATCGTTTCAACTAATAACTTAGGCCCTCATTACGATGTTGGTCAGAGTTGCATCTGACTGGAATCATTTCGGTAAGGGAACCACCAGACTATAGGTCGGTGGTTCCGCACACCTGATTACAATGTGACCATACATGGTGCAGTCGCAAACTCCCATTTGGGTGTGGCAGGCGGAAACCGCCTGCAGCACAAGCTCCCATTGAGAAAGGGGAGTTTGTAAAAATCCCTGCACTATGTGGCAGGCACCTCATGGTGCCTGCCACACTGTGCAGGAATTTTCAGCCCCTAAGTGGATGGCCAGGGGGGGAGCGGGCCCTGCTAGGGGCCCCCAATGTCACTTTCTGACAGTCTCTCCATGTTGGAAATGCCAAGGCTGTTGGAAGCCGACATAGTAATCCCAAAGGTGGAGCCGAGCCTGGCTCCACCGTCATTGAAGGGATTACAATTCCACTCCGACCGCCGTAATCAAAATACAGCAGTCGGAGGGAAAGCTCAGGATCTCTGCACAACACCTTAATAAGGCCCCTAGTTTCTTACAATTCCATAGCCTCAACCCAACTGAGGCTAGCTCAACCATAGCATTGTGAGTGATAGCCTGATAGTTGAAAAAATACCTCAGTGTGTGTAGATAAAGCCAGCATCATTGAACTACCCCTATAATCTATCTGTGGGGAAAACAGAAGTTCTTTTTTTGGACCACCTCTGAATATTGTTTGTTACTTAATGAGTGCTTCGTAAAGCAGGCTAGTATTTCTCCAACCAAAGTCGATTAGTCTGGCCAAAGGTGATATCATTGTTCAATACCTGAACAGGATAATATTTCCTTCTATCCAACCATCATTTTCCCTTTCTTCCACTGAAGTACTGTCATGGCTGTTACTTCAGCATATATTTCCAAACGTTCATTTGGATGTTTTGTGAATGACATTCAGTAAGGTGTTGAATGAATAAATAAAATAAAAGTACTGAACCTCAGCCCTGTTGCTAAATAGGGCAAACCACCCAGCCAATCAAAAACCGCATCTTGCAACGTAGAACTAGGATCCGGTGCAAAACAGTAGTCGCCCCTCTAGTAGCACACCACCACTCCACAAATTACATCAAATGACCGGTGCTTTTTGTGGCTATTCAGGAAAAAACAGGGCGGAGAAATTTAACCTTTACTACTTTGAACTGCGGCCAAACTTATTGCAAAATACCACACTCATGAACAAGGCCTAATGGACAGGACGAGTTATGGTCACTGATAAAAATGTAGATGTACTCCTCCAGTAGCTTAGCTGTGTAGACAATGTATGTGACACGCCTGTGACTCCCCTATAGATTCTATATGTGATTGCATATGTTTAATTATTAGCTACGTGCACTGCAAATTCTATGAGTGATAGAAGTAATCATGTATTTATCTGTGCACACAACCTTGTACCAACATATTCTGTATTTGGCGTTCTCGATTTTAATTTTCATTTTTACATTTTGCTTTACACAAAAATACAGTTTTGTTGTACAAACATATTTGTTCTCACTTTCACATGTTCTACATTTTTAATATATCGCTGCTAATTTTAAATATAAGGAATATACTTTTTGTGCTTCCCCCACCGGATCTTATAACTTTCACAACTGGTGCACCCTATATTTAAACCCTGTATATAAACCTTGTCTTCACTATTGGACACAAGAGATCAGTTCCCTTTATGCCAACATGTTATGTGGATCATTGGGCATTACAGCACTGCGAGTCAGTGCGGCCAGCCTCGCCCCACCCTCCTACACTGCCAATAAAAGGCAAACTTTGCTCTTGATTGTGTTTGCCACACTGTATCACCATATTTCTAGCATAGGTAACGCACAGCTTCCTTCTGCCATGACATGACACCTAGTAAGAGACCCCCGTACCGGACGTGCTTTTGCCAACAGCATCATTCAAATTGTTTACCTATACATGCCATCTTATATGCAGGTTTGGACTTGTGTGCCCCTGTCGAGACCATTGCATTTAGCATTACAGAAAATATATATATTCACATTTGCCCTCTTCACATGTCTAAATGACTCAACACTCAGTAATCCTCTTGGCAACATGATGCCTGGACAAAGCCGCCTCATAATACTTTTTAAGTCGCGTTCTAGTCCTCTGCCCTATATTAAGTGAGGCGTAAGTCCTTTACACCTGACAGGTGATGTCCACTTGCGACTTTTCTTCTGCACCAGTTCCGGCTTCCGCAGTGGAGTTTTGAAAACAAAACACAGCGTTTTGAGGATCACGGCTGTGACCCAAGCCTAACGACTACTTGCCCATCTGTCCTAGCTGCGTCCCAGTCTGTCAAATGTAAGTGTTTGTTTGGATATAACTAATCCACTGCACCCCCCCTTTTTTGTCATGACAAATCCTCGCTTCCCTCTTTCAGTATATATTTAGAGTGCTATCCTTTGTGGTCATGCTCCTGGGGCGCTCTTCACCCGTGTGGAATTCCCTGAGCCCGCCAAGAGTTTACTTCCTACGTGGCTGACAGTTATACCATGCTGAGCTGTGTATCGAGGTCAAGACCTAACACAATCTCACACAGGCTACTACTAGGTAACCTTAAGTAGTGACTGTTACACCTAAGTTGTTCTCATAAACTGACACAGCTATATACCTCATGGTTAATCATATCATTAGTCTGTGCCAATATTTTACATTCTGTGCAGAGCAGCACCTCCAACTACGATCGGCCAAGACCCAGATCAATTTCAGACATGTATGATTAGAGAGATGGTAAGAGCAGCACCGTGTTTACAACTATTTTGCTCTAAATTCTAAGGGGCAGATTTACAAGCCCCTTGCGCCACTTTTGCGTCATTTTTAACATGGGAAAAATGACGCAAAAGTGGCACAAGGGGCTTGTAAATCTGCCCCTAAATTCTGCTTAAATATGCACCGATGTTTCCATGCATGCGGATCTTCACCCAGGGAATCTTATCTCCACACCTTTCTAAGGTTTTCTTTAAAATATGGGGGTGCACCCGTCACTTTCTTCCGGTTTCTTGTGTTTCTATGTTCTTTTTGACTTCTTACTCTTTCTTCAATTGACACATCACGTTAATCAATACAGTGTGACATCAAATTAAGCTACTCCTTGCCAGCATGTTGCTGAGACACAAGGGGCAGCAGGTGTAGGGAGCACACATTCCACATAAACTACAAAAGCATGCATTCAATATAATTAATTGATATGTTTTTCTATTTAAACTGATTCCAAAGCTATGGTGATCTTTTTCCGTATTGTCCTTTAGAGTCCTAAAAGTGCAAGGTTGAAACGCGTCGACCCTTGTTGTCCAGATTTTACGCCAGACAAGAAGCTCATAAAGAAATATGTTAATTGTTCTATAGACCATTGCTAAAATTGTTCTTTTGCAATTAATTTGTATATCAGATTAGCAAGTCTATTGTATTTAGGCGTTTTTACCTGGTGACGGAACCCCTTTTTTCGTTAAATAACGGCTCATTGTCTGTCAATGCAGGTATATTGCTCACCTAGTAAGAAATAGAGGGGCATATTAGCAAGGCGATTATCGCCACTTTAGCGGGACTTTTTCCAGCTAAAGTGGCGATAATATTATCGCCTTATCAACAAGCTGTCGCTAACTTCTGTTAGCGACAGCTTGTAGGCGATAGCGACCGGGTTGGGTGCCGCTTTGCATGCCAGCGATATTTATCGCTAATGGCATGCAAAGTAGGCGTTCCCCACCTAACAGCGACTGGAAACAGTCGCTGAGGTCGCTAACGCCTATCAGCGAGGCAGGGGCGGTGATTAGCGAACCAGCGCTAAACACGTTTAGCGCTGGTTTGCTAACACCTGGTCCCACCCTGACTTAGCCATGTAATCCAATGAGAGGTGGATTACATGGCTAAGTCCCCCTCGCACTATCAGCAAGCAGAACTGGGGAACAGTGTGAATATCGCCTGTTTTCAGGCGATATTCACACTGTTCTCCAAGGTTTCTATCGCTTTGGAGATTAGCATTGCTGATTGCACGCTAACTCCGCGATAGAAACCGGCGATGCCTGGCGATAATTATCCAAGCGCTAATTGCGCTTTGCGATAATTATCGCCAGGCATTGCTAATATGCCCCAGAATTCTCTGAATTCGTATCAATTCATAGTGTTTGTAACAGTTTGGTGTTTATTCGACATAATTTGCATGTATTGTTTTTTGTCGTCAAGCTTGAGTAGAAACCATAATAAGTAAATATATTTTGTGAACTTTTTTCATTGCCAGTTACCTCCTTGACTGCATAAAAGAGATGCCTTAAATAGAAACCCAGTGTAGTTCATTATAACAATTATGATTTCTCTTCCCAGGTTGATTTAACGTTGAGGTAACAAATAACAAGTTATCCTGATTTTAACCTTTTTTTATTCTATCCTGCTAGAGCTCCTTCCCTTTTATTTATTCTGTTTGACTACAGAGCAGCAGCTTAGGTAATGAGTCAAATAGTGTTAGTGTCACTGTTCTGGAGCAGTTTATGAAGAAAGGGTTACACCGTGACCAAAATGGCTCTCTGAGTTCAGCTTGAGATAAACAAGCTAGTATATTTGCACGATTGACCACTTCAAAGGTTGATGACATATCCAAGAAGATCAGAGCACCAACAAAGCCATTATCCAGTTTATTTCAGATATTGCCAATGACCACCAGGAAAACCAGCTTCATCCCACTTCTTTAGTGGAATCTAGCAGCAATTGAATTTGTTTGGCACAAAGAAGGTTGCAGTTAGTTGAGTATTATCTTCATCACAGGCCTTTATAAATTACTAGCAGAATCACAGTCTAGGATATTTGGTGAAAGTAAGTGAACATCTGTTGGAATTGGCACCTACCATGAAGGAGATAACTAATATTTATGGTGGCTAGGGTGATAGATTTGCTTCTTGGGGTTGAGGTTCGATTATATTAAGAGAATAGTAGTACTTTTAGCTGCACTGATCAACTGTTTATATTGCTTAAAGTGAGAAGTTACTGGGCCCCAATTGTGCCATGGCTAGACCTTTAAATCTGGTTTCCAAAGCCTCTGTACCATGGCCTCTCAAACTTGGAACCAGAACCCATTTAAGTGTTTGACTCTCAGGGTAATGAGATAGAAGAGTCCAATTTTGACTGAGCGAAGTGCTGTAAGCTTGAAACTCAGAACTGAGCAATGCGTCACTTAACACTCAATTATTTTCCAGCCAGTGCTTTATTTTTCAAAACTAAATACTACACACAAAATTATAAATGATTACAGAATGGAAATTGTAAATTCCAATTGGAACCTATTCTGAAGTGGTCTCACAAACTATGTAGAGTGCAAATCACAGTCATATTGGGCAACTAACTCCCTAAGTCTTGACTAGTTTCTATTTCTGAGGTACATTGAATCATTTGTGCACCACAAAACCCTAAAAGTTTAGAAGCTGCTTCCGTACAACTATCCTTCCTTTATTTATTTTGAGACGTATATGGAAGTACTGTGCCATGTTTATATTTCACAGTGCCTTTTTGAGTTTTATATAGCTCAACTGTAAACAATATCAATTATATTTCTATTTGAGAAAGTGTTACATGGCAAGAACTGTTTTGAGCTTAGCTGTAATATCATAAGTTGGTGACTGTTATTTAGTAGAGAGCCTCTTTGCACATAAAGTTTTGAAAATAGCTTGTGCTGCAAGTCTTTCCATTTCCGCCCAACAAAATTGGGTTGTAATGTTTCTAGGAACAATTTTACAGTAGATTAACATAAAAAACATGCCTGATATGTGTCATACTTTTGGGGGCAGAAATGAAGGTGTTTGGTGAGGTTCATTGAACTACAGCTGGAAATGAATTTGTCAGTCTTATTTTTGTTTTTTTCAATTTTTTTGTGTCCTCATTCTGCCAATTCTCTTGCTGGTAACGCTCTTTTCCCAATTGCCAGAGCATGGGGCAGAGCCTTCCACCCAAGAAGAATGCTGTTTCCTCTTCCAACCCTTCACCAGTGTGCCCGTAGCAGAAGGGGAACCAGGACCGACCGCAATTTTGGCTTAATCATCGGACCTCCTGGAGCGTTGGCTCCATTCAACCAACATTGCCCAAACTTTCTCCTGACTTCTGGGGTCGCAGGCCATGTCAAACTGACTTGTAGAGATTATATTTTTGACACAGTCAGAAAAACAGGGGGGACTCCCAGACTTCCAAGACCTGCAGATCTCCCGTCTCCCCAGAAGGATCGCATAAAAAATAAATCTAGAGATAACAGTATTAGTTCGGGTGGAACAGTCCTGATGAAGCCCAAAAAATATAAGATTAGGGCTTACCTTAACTTGCTGACTGGTTACTTCAGCCATAAACTTACACAGCTCAGTCCAGTAACTTGTAGCATGTCATAAACATATGAGTATCATCCGCCAGAGGGTGCATACATCTTGGGCATGCGTACTGGATTCCTGTAAGTCTTGATAACTTGGCTGGAGACCAATAGACTCTGTATGTGGTAAAAAGATAGTAAAAGATGGTTACGCTTAAGAAAAGCGGGTTTCACAACCGCTCGAAGAATCGCAAAAGAGTCAAGCCAAACCTCCTTAACATTTTCACCCGCTAATTCTTCAGCCCAAAGCTTTGAGATATCCATGTCCATGTCATTGTCCGCCTCTAACAGGACCTGATATCACAACGAGACTTCCTTTTTGATAGGGCCTATTCTCATCGCCAGGTCTAGCCAGAAGTCCTCTTCCTCCTCTACCCAAACCTGCCTTGCCCACCAGGAGGAGACTTGATAATATTTAAATCTAGTTAGTTGACCCCTGGTGTAATGACTCAGAACTTCCCAGCCAACCAAAGATGAAGCAGATTTGAGATCTCCCCACCAAGACAACCCTGCAGATTTTAAAGGCAAACTGAGCTGGTCTCTCAAGCATTCAGGGGTTCCCGGAGAATCCCAAATCGGGGCCCTGGAAAAGTAGTAGGGAACTCCTGGTTTTTTTCAAAAAAACACCCAGGTTCTTAAGGCCCCTGCAAGATCTTCAGCCTCACTTTTTTAAAGTACTTTGGATCTCCATATTCAAAAAGCAAATAACTCTGCCCATCCCTCAAAACACTTAACATTGCCCCAAAGAGTAATCCTAAGGGGGGGCCTGTCAACTTTATTTAACAACATACGAAAGTTCTTAAAATGAAATTACAACCCAACAAAATTGGGTTGTAATGTTTCTAGGAACAATTTTACAGTAGATTAACATAAAAAAACATGCCTGATATGTGTCATACTTTTGGGGGCAGAAATGAAGGTGTTTGGTGAGGTTCATTGAACTACAGCTGGAAATGAATTTGTCAGTCTTATTGTTAGTGCTATCCTCTAGGCAGTGAGTAAACCCTTTCAAAATAGACATGCTGTCATGATTTATAATCTATTGTGATACAAAATCTGCTAACACATCTTTCAAATTGGAAGCTGTTGCAGATGGCCTTCACAGTATCAGAAATAGATGGTTATATGATGAAGTGAGTAAACACCACTAAAGAGTCACATTGAAGTAATGACATGGTTCAGATGATAAAGAAGCTAATGTTTATTTGCAAATACATGGTAATCTCCTGTGTCACTCGGTTTTCCATGTTTTGCTTAGACACATAGATGGGGGTATACATTTTTCAGCTATAGTCCATCAATGTACAAAAGTGGGAATATTGAATATTAAAGAAAAGAAAAGTATATCTCTTGCGTGAAAAGGTGCAACACGTTATTTATTACTATGCAGGCCAAGTTATATTTTTCTATGAGCAGGCATAGTTATAAATAAAAACTTAGTTTGATAACTTTGCTTGAGAAAGTAATAGAAACTTAATTCAAAGGTTTTTTTTGGTGAATGTATAATTCAGTGGAGAAAGTAGCTGTTAGAAATTGGGTTACTGGTTGACTGGGGTGTGAGCCCTGGTCACACAACAACCACGATCCTAGTCAGGGTAAGGCATAAGCAATCCCCAAATTAGCTTGTGCTCAACCCCTTGATAGCCTGGCACAGAACAGTTAGGCTGAACTTAGAGGCAATGGTGAAAGTATTTGTGCAACACCTCAAACAGTAAAACAGTAAAAACACCACACAAAAGGATACCACACCAGGTTAGGAAAATAGAGCTTAATTTAATTAATAAAACAAGACCAAAACAACAAAAACCCAATTAGTAGAACTAAAGATATTGAATTTTAAAGTTTGCAGTGAAAATAGCACCAAAAAGCACAAAGCGCCAATTGGGGGCATCAGGGTGTGCCCACCTGGGACAAAGTCACAAGTTCAGGCCGACCGCGATGTAGCACGGGCCGGCTACAGGTACTCAGTTAGGCCTGCTCTACAAACTACCTTAAATCCTGGTTGTGGAGCGTTGCGTGGATCCATTTCGAAGATGCGCTGCATGGCCAGAGTGATGCATCAGTTCTGAGATGCGGCGTGGCTGCAGATCCTGTTGCATCGTCATCAAGGATCCTGTTGACAGGGCTTGGGGTGAGAAGTCCGGTGTCATGGAATTGCTGCACAGCTGGCAATGCGCCACTTCAGAGGAGCTGGGAGTCTGCAATGCAGAGTCAGGCATCATCGTTAAGGCTGCCATCAGTTAGAGATGTGAGGACCTAGGCCATGGATGCACCACTCCTTCGGGCGATGTGTCGCTTCTGCAGACTGCAGGGGCAGTGCTGGTCCTTGTAACAGACTGAATTCATGCAACTGCAGTGATGAGTCAGTTAATCTCGGGGATACGCCACTCAGCCAAGGAGATGTGTCGCTTCTGCTTGGGGATGCGCCGCACAGCAGAGAAGATACGTCAGTCCCGCTGGCAAGCACCTTAGTCCCATTTCCAAGGGTCCAGGACTGGGGTAGCACAACTTGGCAGGGTAGACTCACAGATGACAGAGTCTAGGTGCATGTGCAAGGTTGTTGGAAGCATGTTATATACCTGGGGCTTCAAATCAGGAGGCCAACCAACTAGCCCTTGGACTCATTCTGGGTTCTGAGTTCAAGAGATGCAGGTCCAGTCCGTCCAGTCCTTCTCATCCAGGGAAGAGGGCAGCAGGCAGTAGAGCAGTACCGCGGGGCAGATGTTCCTTCAGGGAGGCAGAGTGGCAGCCCTTCAGCAGCACAGCAGTCTTTCTTCCTGGCAGAGTATCCACATGTCCAGAAGTGTTCTGAAGTGGTGGTGTCTGAGACCCAGTACTTATACCCAGTGTTGCATTTGAAGTGGAGAGAAGCTTCTGGAGGCATGCCTTTGAAGTGCACAGATTCCCTGCCTTCCCTGCCGTGGCTCTAGACCAACTACAGGGGGTATGCAGCCAATTGTGTGGAGACAGGACACAACCTTTTCAGGTATAAGGAAGGCTGGGCCCATCTCCTCCCTCCTATTCTGCTAGTGATGGCCCACTCAGTCACACCTAAGCACACAATGGTGTGTGCCTGTCAAAGAGGAATACACAAAGCCCAACTGCTGACTTCACCCAGTCGATGACTCAGAGACAGACTGCAGGCACCAAATGGCTAAGGCAAGAAAATGTCAACTTTAGAAAAGTGGCATTTTCAAAATTGTAGTTTAAAATCTTACTTCAACATAAGTTAAGATTTTAAATTAGGATTCCAGAGACACCAAACCTGAAACAATTACATCTTCCAATTTGAAAATTACACCTACAAAATGTAATAAGATAACTCCAATGTTATCTTATTGGGAGAGAAAGCAGTAGTGAAAAATAAACGTAACAGTTTATCATTACCAAGACATATAAAACTTAAAATTACACGTCCAACTTTTTAAATACACTGCGCCTTGCCCCTTGGGGCTGTCAAGGACCTATCTTAGGGGTGACTAATATGTATTAAAAAGGAAGGTTTGGGCCTGGCAAAAGGTTTATTTTGCCAGGTCACCATAGCAGTTTAAACTGCACACACAGGCTCTGCAATGGCAGGCCTGAGACAGGTTTAAAGGGTTAGGTAAGTGGGTGGCACAATCAGTGTTGCAGGCCCACCAGTAACATTACATTTACATGCCCTGGGCACAAGTAGTGCACTTTATTAGGGACTTATACGTAAATTATATATTCCAATTGGATAGGAGCCAATGTTACCATGTTTTAGGGAAAGAGCACAAGCACTTTAGCACTGATTGGCAGTAGTAAAGTGTGCAGAGTCCTAAGGCCAGCAAAAAAGAAGTCGGTTAAAACAGGAGTTCTGAAGGCAAAACGTTAGGGGGAAACCACGCCATGGATGTGAGGTCTAGCACGTGTCCCCCAGCTGAAAGTGGGAAGAACTACCCAACCCCTTAGGATTGTTCTTCTCTAATGCGGTAGAACCTGGAGACAACATCAGCATTGGTGTGGTCTGTTCCAGGATTGTGTTCCACTGTAAAGTCCATTCCCTGTAAGGAGATGGACCACCTCAACAAATTGGGATTCTCACCCCTCATCTGCATGAAATACATGAGGGGTCTGTGGTCTGTCTGAGCCCAGAAGTGAGCACCAAAGAGGCATGTTTCAGTTTTTTCTGTGCCCAGACTACTGCATTGGCTTCCCTCTCTATTGCACTCCACCTCTCTTCCCGGGAAAGTAATCTCCTCCTGATGAAGGTTACAGGTCAATGCAGGCCCTCTTCGTTTAGCTGTTAGAGCATGGCCCCTATGCCATGCTCTGAGGCGTCTGTCTGCACAATGAATTAGTTGGAGAAATCAGGGGCCTTGAGCATGGGTGCTGTGCACATGGCCTCCTTCAGGGCGTCAAAGAGTTCTGGCACGCCTCAGTCCAGGTCCCCTAACGTGGCTGCTTCTTGGAAGTCAGCTCTGTCAAGGGTGCAACAATGGTACCTTCCCCTTCAACAAATCTCCTGTAGTAGGTGGTGAGGCCTAAGAAGGCTCTCACCTCTGCCTGGGTCTTGGAGCGGTTCCCCATCCAGAATGGTTTCAATCTTGGCCCAGAGGGGCTGCACTTTGCCTCCTCCCACTTGGTGGCCCAAGTAGACCTCTGAACCGTGCCATATCTGGCACTTACTGGCATTCATAGTCAGACCTGCCCACTGCAGAGCCTGAAGCACTTCTTTGAGGTGGCACAAGTGGTGCTCCCAGCTAGAACTGAAACCTGCAATGTCATCCAGGCAGGTGGCACTGAAGATCTCCAATCCTGTCAGGACCTGATTGACCAACCTCTGGAAGGTGGCAGGGGTGTTCTTCAGCACAAAGGGCATTAGCCATAACTGGAAGTGTCCTTTTGAGGTAGAGAACGCAGATCATTCTTTGACCCCTTAACTCAATGGCAATCTGACAGTGCCCAGATGTTAAACCAAATGTGCTGAGGAACTTGACAGCTCCTAGCCGATCTATGAACTCATCTGCTCTGGGGATGGGGTGTGCATCAGTCTTGGTGACTGCATTGAGCTCACAGTAGTCCATACAGAACCTAAGTTCTGGAGTGACACCTGGAGGGGAAGCCTTGGGGACCAACACCACTGGACTAAGGGCTGTTCAAGGGCTCAATTACCCCTAGCTCCAGCAACCTTGGAGACCTCCACCGTAATTCTGGCTCTCACCTTATCAGTTAATCTGTAGATTTTACTCTTTAAAGGCATGCTGACCCTGGTGTCAATATTATGGGTACCATGCAGTGAGCCCAGGGTAAGGGAGAAGAGTGAGGCAAACTGCCCCAACAAATGGTGTCTTTCTCTCTGCTGTTCTAGGGTCAGTGCAGGGGATAGGCTAACACCCTTCACTGACCCATCCTGCTCCTTGGAAGAAAGGAGGTTGGGGATAGGTTCACTCTCCTCTTCAATGCCATCATCCAAGACTGGGAGCATGGTTAACGCAGACCTCTCAAAGTGGAGCTTGAGGTGATTGACATGTAGGACCCTTAAAGGGTCCCTGTAAGTCTTGAGGTTCATGAAGTAGGTGACATCACTCTTGGGCTCCTTCACCTCATAAGGCCCAGACCAGTGGTCTTGTAGGGCCCTGGACTCCACGGACTGCATAACCCACACAGCCAGGAGTGGCATTCTAGTCATAACTCTGTTTCATGTGCTCCTTGCTGGCTTCAAGATTTCATGTGCTTGCTTCGAGGGGCATTTCATCTAGTTAAGGAGGGCCAGCATTTAGCTGACCACATCCTGTGGGGTCTTCCTTGGAGCTTGCTCCCAGACCTCCTTCACCAGACTGAGAGATCCTCTCACAGGGTGCCCGTACAGATAAGGGGCTGGGGCCAATCCCCTTCTGCTGTACTTCCCTGTAGGCAAATAGAAGGCACAGCACAAAGACATCACACTTTTGCCTCATGGGATCCAACAGGTCCATTATCATGCCTTTTAGGGTCTTCCTGTTGAACCTTTCAATAAGCCATTGGTTTGAGGGTGGTAAGAAGTGGAGAACTTTTAGGTTAACCTACGCTCCTTCCACATGGCCTTCATGTATCCTGACATTACGTTGGTACCATGGTCTGATACCACCTCCTTAGGAAATTCCACCTGGGTAAATATCCCCATCAGTGCCCTGGATACGGCAGGTGCAGTCACTGTTCTCAGAGCTATGGCCTCCGGGTACTGGGTGGCATGGTCCACCAAGACCAGGATGAACCTATTGCCAATGGATGTTTGGGGTACAGAGACCCAATGATGTCAATGCCAACCCTTTTGAAGGGGCTGCCAACGACAGGAAAAGGTTGCATGGAATCCTTGTGCTTCCCTCCTGACTTGTCAGTGGCCTGGCAGGTACAATAGGACCTGCAGAATTCATCTAAGGTCCTCCTCATTTGAGGCCAGTAAAAGTGAGTGACAAGCTTGTCAAAGGTTGTGTGCTGCGCCAAATGACCTGCCAGGGATACATCATGAGCCAGCTCAAGAAGGAAGGCCCTGTAGCACTGGGGAACCACCAAAACACAGATTGCACCAGGCTCAGGAACCTTGGGCTCACTAAACAGGAGACCATTATCCCAGTAAATCATGTGATCACCAGAGGTGTCACCAGCTGCCTGGGCCTCGGCCTGCTGCCATTAGGCCCACACCATTAGGGTATTTCCTCAGCACCTTGCTGAATTCCTCCCTGATGGGACCCCATCCTTTTCTAGTTGGCCAGCTCAGGTAGGTTCCTCAGGGTGACAACATCCTTCCCTGTAGACCTCAGGTTCAGGCTCCTCTCAGACCGCAGGAGCTTGAGAAGTGGGTTTTCTGTGCCCCTTGCCCTTCCTCTTGGCAGGCACCTGGACCATTCTTCCAGGTTCTCCTAACTACTGTCTCATGCTGCCTATGACAGTGTGTTTGGGCACACCCACTCAGGCAACCCTAACATCTCAAAGTGGGACATGAGGTCTAGCTCCTTCCAGATGGAGTGCTCCCGGTCAATGGCAAGCAGACAATTCACATGCATGGACGGACTCACAGATACCCTCAGGGGACCTGAGACACCCCTCACTCCAAAGAAACCATATCCACTGGATAGTGACTCTCCTGGTTGTTAGCTGCAACAACTTGATGGAATGCATTAGAGACTACCTGCTCTGAGGTCACCAGATGACATCTGACGCTTGTCATTCTGGTGCCAGTGCCTCTCAGAGCCTCCACCCTTTGCCTAGTATGTATTCCTAGTATTACTAGGCATGTGAGTTCTCTGAACAATCTGTATGTCACCCAGGGACACTAAGGTATCCTCTACTCTTTCCCCACACTATCTGGAATGGTCTCCTTCCCAAGGACTAGACTAGCCAACCCCAGTGAATGCCCACCAGAGTGGGGCTGTGCACGCTTGGGTCACTTGGCATCCCCCTTGAAGTGCCATTCCTGCTGGGACTCATAGCACTTGGGGGGTGCCTTCCATGAAGATTTACTGTGAAGGTCCCATCTCTTCTTTTTCTCTTCTTTTTCTCAGTTGGGGAATGGGAGTCCTGAAAATATAATTCAAGCACTGTGTCACATTAGTTTAAAAAAAACTATTCTGCCCCAGAAGGAGAGGTCCTGAGCAGACTATCTTCCAAAGTCAGCAATCACTTTGCCAAGAAGTGGCTTTACATTGTCTTGCACCATATTGTAAGAAATTGAGTTATTAGTTGAGTGGGGTAAATACCCACCAAAAATAATAATCACAATTCTTATCAGTGTGAACCACTAAAGTCACTATATAAATTCTAGCCCAACCCCCCTGGTAGCTGTGTGTACACTATGTATGCAGTAATAAAACAGCTTTAAAGTTGAAATGCAAAACAATAGGAATCCCAGTATGAATTAGAAAATTGGAATAAATTATAACAAACAAAGCAACACCAAAATGACAGAAATCCAAAAAGGGGAACCGGAGTTATGAATTTTCACAGATTTAAGTAGAAATAGTAGCAAGAAGCACAAAGTGCAATGATAGTCAATGGTCATGGTAGAAGAGGACCTAGGAGCAATTGTACACTGACCACAATGGAGTATGGGTCAGATACACTATCTAGGTTTATCATGGTCAAAGACTTAAACTTCTGACTTTAGTCCTTTACATCCCAATACCCCACAGGAGCACACTTCTAAAGACCACCATGACTTCAGGGGAGACACTGAGATTCACAGGGTGGCAGGCTGAGGTCAGGGTCCAGTCCAGGTCCAGTTGCCACTAGTCAGCTGGGAAGTTACAGACAAAGGCATCTTGTAGCTTGTTGTGTCCCTGTAGCTTGAACAGGAGGTCAGCCACATGACCCTTGGAGTCCACTTCTTTGTTTGGGGTACAACACAGAGCAGGCCCGTTACTCCAGGGGTGTTGTCAGGTTGCATACAGCAGGTGCAGTCCTCTTCTGATCTTCCTTGGGTCCAGGAATGTTTTGAACTGGGTGCCTAGGGATGTCACTGTTAAACCTCACATCCTTGCCTTGGTAGTCCCCCCAAAGATTTTGCCTTCACCCCTCCTGTTTTCTGAGTAGGCTTTTGTTGCCCTTAGGACTCTGTTCATGTTACCACTACTTACCAGTGCTAAAGTGTTTGCGTTCTATCCCTAAAACATGGTAAAATTGGCCTACACCAGAGTTGCACATTCACTTTACTTACAAGTCCCTAACATATGGTACTACATGCACCCACGGCCTATATATTAAATGCTATGAGGCGGCCTGCAGCACCAATTGTGCCATCCACTGAAGTAGCACTTTAAAACATGTTTCTGGTCTGCCACTATGGCGTGTAGTGCATTTTTAAACTGCCATTTTGACCTGGCAACATTAACCTTTTGCCAGGCGTGAACCTTTCATTTAATATTTATGAACCACCTCCTGGGCAGACCCTTAAGGCTCATAGGGTAGAGTGCATTGTATTTAAAAAGTATTGCTTGTGTACTTAAGTATTTACATATCCTGGCAGTGAAAAACTACTAAAGTTTTTTTCCACTGTTGTAAGTCCTGCTCTCCCATTGACTAACACTGGTTTACATTAGTACATTTAATAAGTGATAACTTTAGATTGGTCTCTTCGAGCAGGGCAAAGGTGACTTTATAAAAGTCATCTTTCTAAAACATGTATAACAAATCCAACTTCGCCAGTGAATTGAGCTTGTAATAAATATTTAAAAAGTCTGAGAACCACATTTTTAGCTGTATCCTTGGTGGAAATAACATTTGTTAAACTTAATATTGTATTCAAATGCTTTCCTATGGAATAGCCAACCTTGCTACAGTGGAAATAGGTTTCCTGGCATTTTCACTGTGAGGACATGATTAACATTAAACATTTATATGTCCTACTTTTAAATGGCAAGCACCCCACCCTGTGGGCAAAAAAGGCTGACATAGGGGTGACATAATTTCTTTCTTTTTTTAAAGTTTTAGGCCTGTCAAAAAGAGGTTATTTTTATAGGTCAAATTTGCAGTTTAGAGCTGCACAGCCAGGCTACAATGGTAGGTATGGAGACATGGTTTACAATGCCACTGCAGTAGACAGCATAGTGAGTGCTGCAGTCAATTGGTATCATTTAATTTACGGGCCCTGGGTTCTTTTGGTACCATATACTGGGGACCTTATAGGCAAATAAAAAAAAACAATCAGGTGTATCCAAATTTCACCATGTTGAAGGAAGGAGCGCAAGTACTTTACAAATGATTAGCAGGTGTGGTGCACAGAGTTCAATAGCCAGCAAAAATCGGGTTCATCAGAAAGAAGGCAAAAAAGTCCGGGATAGCCCTGCAGAAAAGGTCATATTGCCAACACATAGGGCCCGATTTTGGATCCGATTCGTAGCCCTTGTTTACGACCGAATCGTACACAGGTCCGAACGACCAAGTACGATGCGAAGATCATGTAAGCATCGACCGAATCGTTTCCGGACCCGAACCGCTCCGTATGACTCGTTCGTAGCCGAATCGTGCTCCACAATGGAGAAGAATTCCGACCGAGCGAGTACGATGCACGATTCGGACAGCTGCTTTGCCTCGGTCTCAGCGAGACGAAACGGCTGTCAGAAGCGTACTTCGGGGGGCTGTAGCAGGCCCTCCTTCACCCGGGGCCCTCCGAACCTGTCACGGTGGGTGCCCATGGGTCCCCCTGATCCAGGGATGCACAGTGTGGCTGGCACCATGGAGTGCCCGCCACAGGGTGCACGCTTTTCCCCACGCACCCCTTTTCTGCTATGGAAGCCTGTGTACGCGTCTGTACACAGGCTCCCATAGAGTTCAATGGGAGTCCGAGCGAACCGAGTCCGTAAGCATACGGCAGCATCGTACTTGCTCATCCGGACTCCCGGAGCACGTTTCGCTCAGAAAGCCCTCCGGATCCGAGTCGTATGGAGGTCTTTCCTAGCGAGATCGGAATCGGGCCCATAGGGTCTCATTTACAAAGGTAACTTACACGTTCGAGTATGTTTGCACTTTTTTAGTAGTTTACAGTTTTGTAGTAAACTTACACTTTTGATGTAAGTCCAGCACTACACCTGGCCAACTACTGGTATTGCAACACACTCCTACAGAAAATAATGGAAATTACTACAAAAGTGTAAGTTACTACAAAAGTGAAGTTTATGAATACCGGAAAGTAGTAAACTTACTCAAAAGAGTGTTACCACAAATGTGCAGTTCGTGAATAGCACTTGGTGGTAAGTTTTGTAGTACTAAAAAATTACTTTAAAGTGCAGTTTGTAAATCAGGCCCATATTATTTAAACTGTGGTTAACAAAGTTGACTAGATATTTAAGATTTTTATGGACCCAACTAAAAGGGAAGTTGCTTATGCAATGCTGTCCTTAGTGCGATGTAAGTAGGGGCGCTTTGTTCTTTGGTCAGTGAATCCTGCAAGCCAAGAATATCGAGAAGAGGTCAACAGTCAATAGTAGGGGTGGGATCGAGGAAGGCTGGTTTGATAAAGTGAGCAAAATGTTATCAGCATGGAAAAATAGCTTCTGAAGTCCAGCTGTTGTCATGATACATTCTATGTTTACCTCTTGTCTAATTGCTGCAGCTAACAGTTATATGGCCAGAAGGAACAACAATGGGTAGAAGGGGCTGTCCTGACTAGTGCCTTTTTTTAAGTACTGTTATTTCGTCTGATGAAAAAGAACCCCAACAGTTTATTTTGGCCATCAGTGTCTTATACAGCCGTTGAACTCTGGGGACAAATGCAGGAAAAATTCTGGCTTTGGATATAATCTTAAACAAATAGCACCAATCCATGCATTCAAATGTTTTTCAGTCTCCAGCAAGAAAGCTATTTTCTGATCTTCATTGTGTGTGACTTGCTGAAGAATATGAGAAAGCGCCCTCATGATGTCACTAAATGTTCTGCCTGGTACAAAGCCTACTTGGGACAGATGAATCATGTATGTTATCACTTTCTTTAACCTAACGGCTAAGACCTTAGAAGGGATCTTAATGATCACGAATTAGGAAAATCGGCCTGTGACTAGCATACTGCAAAGGGCTTTTTCCCGGCTTAGGAGTTAGGGTGATTAGTGTTTTATTAAATTCTCGTCACATTCCACCTGTCTCATCTCATCTGCTTTCTTAAACATGGCAAGCCGTGTTGATGTGGTTCAAGTTTAACTGATTTTGTGAAATTCTTCAGAGAATCCGCCTTCCCCTAGAAATTTCCCGTTCTCCGTGTCTTAAATGCCCACCCCCACCCCCTTACTCTTCCGTAGTCAACTCCCTTCTAGATAGGATCCCAAATTATTTGGCAGGTGAGAAAGAGTAACCGGCAAGAAAGCGTTCCTCCAATTGGCTCAAGTCCCTATGCTGTGAATGGTACAGAAGTGAACAATAATGCGCAAATTCCTTTTGGGACGTCTAGGGATGCATGAGAAATGTGCTGTTTTTATCCTATTGCTGGATTAGCCAAGGAGGTCTCTCATGGATTTAACTGTAATGATAGTAGATGGCCGGTTTTCTCCTTTCCTCATACTTTTTAAGTCAAAAGGATGTTTAAAATGTATTGGGTAGTCACAAGTTCTGTAAACATATCTGGGGGGCAGAGAACTGGTGTACCTATGAGTAGGTGTTTTGAGCTTGTCTTCTAATTGTTTTTGTGTGTTTGATCGATGTTTGACTCTAATTGCTGCATCACATATCCAGTCCCCTCAAAGGAAGCTATGCCTGCCACCCATAACAACTGCCTGGATGTCACTGATTCCTCATTTATAGCATGGTATTTGGCTAGGAGATGTTTTTCAGCTTGAGGTTTATTTCTGCCTGTGTCTCTTTTACATGTTCCTCATTTACACATCACTCTGGGGACGAAGGCCTTGTTATTATGTTCTGAAGCTATGATTTTCCAGAAGATTCATTTATCCTTGTTCCTTGCAGCAGCAAGCAGTTTGTTCCAATTAGCTTTTTCCCAACCAGATTTTTTGGCTCTAGTCAAAGATTTATAGTAGTATTTTGCGCCTATGATCTCTGCACGTGACCTCTTCTTGATCGATTGCATTAGGCATGTCTTCGGCAGTTTACAGGATTTATTGAACAATTCTTCAGATTTCCTCCTGCTCTGGATTGACCTAGATATTAGTGGCGCTATAAATATAGCAAGGCTGTTGTATTGGTTTGTAATGTATTGTGGACAAGAAGAAGAGCTTTCTCCCTGGGCTAATACATCTTGTAGAACAGTAGATATCAATGATAAGGTATGGGTAGATTTTACTCCATGCCATTTCAACCTCTGTTGGTGCTGTGCAGCCTGAAGGCCATTAAACGTGGCAATAGAAGAAATTAAATGGGAATATATTTCAAGGATGAAGGAGCGCACCCGTGCATAATGGTCACTTTCTTACTGAGTTTCCATAAGCGTATCACGCATTCTGTCCCAGTAATGGATGTTCAAGAGGATGCCATCTATTATCAATATAAGATAACCCTTGTTAAAGGGTGGTCGCCGGGTCATGTATGGTTCAGATCATCCATTGCAGGCATGTAAGCTATGAGGTAGAGTCATCAGGGCTAGATAGTGCCTGTAGCTCTAAGATGGCTCAGGTTGCATTTCTATAAGGGTGGGATTCCTCATGACTGTTCTCTAACCTGTATTGCATTGTAGTAATCTTCATAAGGTTCAAAGGAAGTATTGAAATCCCCTGGAATGATTACCATCGAGCTGCGGTGGACACTCAGATCAGAGATCCAAGCAATTAGTGTCTGTTTGAGATTTCTCCTGAGGGGGGCCTTCTGTTAAAAGCAGCTGTTGGATGTCTTTCAACACCGAACTCTAACATCACTTTAACCTTCTTTTTTAAAGTGAATGGGGCATATTATCAAGCCATTTATCACCGCGTTAGCAGCACTTTCTTGCTGCTAACGCGTTTTTTTTAACGCCCTATTAACGAGTTGTCGCTAACATGCGTTAGTGACAGCTTTCCAGCGATAGCAGCCGGTTTTTCCATCGCCTTGCATGCCAGCGATATTTATCGCTAATGACATGCAAGGTAGGCGTTCCTTCTCAAAATGACAGGAAAACTCACGCTAAAACCACTGCGCCCTATTATCAAGGATTGGCCGGACCCGCGAAGCGATAAAAAAAGTCGCGCTAAGGCCCGTTAGCTGCAGGAACTTAAGACCAAAAAATAGCTGGTCTTAAAAATGGGGACAAGACTTGAGCCCACATGTATGCATGTTTTTGGTGCTGGACAGCGCTGCAAGCAATGTTGCAGCGCTGCCCTGCGACAAAAATACAGTTTAGGAATGCGCACCATCAATGAGTTAGTGCGCATTCCTGTGCCCCACTCAGGAAAAGTGTTGCTGCGCTGCGACAAGACAGCGTAGCAACACTTCTCATTATGTCCTCCTTGCAACAGCATGGATACGCTATACTCACTGGACAGCGCTCAGTGATGCAAGTAATGACAGATACGTCAGGAATCCTGACGTATCTGTCTGCGCTAAAGTCACGCATTGCTGCAGTTGTGTCACAACCATGACGCAACTCCAGCAATGCATGGGGCCAGCCTATCCCTATGGCACTGCCTCACCCTCACGCCTGTCATCAGGCAGGCGGGAGGTACTGACGCAGTGCCGTTCATGAGGGGTGCCCGAATGTCGGCGATGTTGGAGATCCATCGGTGGTGGTTGCGCGCTGCAGTGTCATCGTTTGGAAGCATTGGTGGAGTGTTGGTGCGGAGGCAGTTTACCAGATGTTCTGCGGTGGCCTTGATCCAGCTGCGACGGGGTGCGATGACGGCGCTGGCGTCTGGTGGGCAAGGTGAAGACGTCATACATCCAATGATGGTAGTGCCAGGAGAGTCCGGTGTTGTGGCTGAAGTTGAAGTACCCACTGGCAGAGGTGACGTGCTCGACCGTGTGTCCTGCTATGTGGCCTGTTGAGGTGACTTGCTGCTTGCGTCTGATGTTGGTGACAGGAGGGGGTGGTGCTCTGTTCACTGGGGTTGCCGAGGTGGAACTTGAGTCCACCGAGTTGGATGTCGTCAGGGGATGGGAGACCCTGGGGTGCAATGATGTCTACAATGGGATTGTAGAATGGGGGGCCATGGCCCGGGGGGCCTGCACATGAGGGTGCCACAGAGGATGTTCTTGGCCTTGGTCCAGATCTGGGAGTTGACCTGGTCCATGGTCACCCTTGGCACATTGGAGTGCATGGTCAGTCGGAGTGTGCCTCTGTAGGTGACGGCAATGCCTCCTCCTTGTTGGTCAGGGTGCACCTTGCGGGTGATACTGCATCCGTCAGTGATGGCGAAGGCGATGTCCGTTACGGAACAGAGGTTTGTCCTGGCAGGCGAGGTGGCGTCCAGGGTTGATGGCGAGGAGGGTGCTGGCGTCATAGCGGTGGAGTGTCCAAGAGGAATGCAGGGGCAGACGGATGCAAACGGTGTAGCTTATGTGTTGCCTTTGTCTCGGGAGACGACCCTTACAATGCAGGCAGTACATCGTTAACAGCGCAACTCCGACACCGCGGGTCCCTTAACATCGCATGTGACTACAACGCATTGTGAGGTCAGTAATGGGGTAATTTAAATTTTTTCAGGTGTGTATGGGTTTTGGATGTAAAAAATGAAAATTGGACTATGTCTTGGGCTAAAATATGAAAAATGGTCTATTTCTTGGGGTAAAATATGAAAAATGGGGTGTTTTTTGGGCTAAATATTGGAATTTTTGGGTGTTTTTTTGGAGTCAAATTTCTAAATCTTGAGTGTGTTTTGTGCCAAAATAAAGAGAAATTGGGGGGTGCATTTGTCTGAAATGTGATCTTTTGGGTGTCTTTTGGGGGTTCAGAAAGGAATTCCAGGGTTCACGGTTGGGTTTGTTGTGCAAAGGTTATTTTTGGGTCGCACTCACTGTAGTGGAAACAGTGATCTTCATGTCTCCGCTATGCACCACCTACTCTACTGTTGCAATGGGCCTAGTATGAGTATGTATCGGAATGGAATGCGATGTTATGGCATGCATCGCAACTACGTATGTGCCTTTGGCACATGAGTGGCACGCCCACTGTGCATGGGCGCACAGCGGCCACCATTGAGATGTGCGGGGGGTGTCTGGACAGCTGTGAGGTGGTAAACCCTGTAAAGAACACTGGATGGTGCGTGGACGCGGGGATGTGTGTGTGAGCGTGTGTTGTTAAAAATTTATTGAGGGAAGTCTTACTTCTAAGCCATGTCCTGTGTCTTCGTAGCTCCTGCTCTCCTGTGTCTGCTTCCAGGAAAATGAAGTAGGCAGCCAGGCTCCCTCCCCTGAGTCAATCACGATGCGGCGGTGGGATTGTTAATTGGCAACGGGACAAGTCATGCAGCTAGGGGCCGGAGGGGTGGGCATGTTCTCCATGCAGGCTGTAACGCAGCCTGCATTGCAAACAGAGAAGTGCGCATGTCTGCATTGGGCAGCCTGAGTGGGCCGACCAAACAGTCATTGCACACTTGAGTGGGCATGCCAGTCAGCACATTCCCTGCTCTGTGTTTGGAGCAGTCCTACCCACCTGCCCACCCCCTGAGGATACATAGCATGATTACACAGTTATTTATCCCTTGTTTTTCCCTATTTTAACTGTTTTATTGGCTTCTCTGAGCCTGCACTACCCGCTTCCCGCCGCTGCTGCCCCTGCGGCCCGCACCCCTGTCCTCGCACATTCTCGCCTCCCAGCTGATCGTGCTTCCACCCTCCCCTAATTAATGGCGGACGCTGCGCGATTGCGCAGCGGACACGTGCCGCTGGCATGCAGAAGGCGCACCTAAGACAAGCCCGTCTGCCCACGTCTGCAACCCAACCGCGACAAGCGCCAGGAAGCCTGGATCACGGGCCACCCACTGCTACAGCACAGCCACCCTCCACGCACTCAACCCCGGGAAAGTCAGAGACTGACAACAGGCCTCGGCAAACACGACCCACGGCCAGTTCTCCTGCCTCCACTGCCACCAGAGCTTAACCCCCACCCTGGACTCCAACACAGCCGACGCCAGCACCAGCGACACCCTAGGATGCATCCTCCTCAACGGGTGCTCCGTGCACAAACAAGCCATGGAAATCTGGAACCTACTCAACTCTCTCTCCCCCGACATCGCCTTCTTCACGGAGACCTGGACCAATGCCTCCTCCACCCCCGACATCAACACCACCATTCCGGACGGATACAAGATCAAGAGGAAGGACCGCACCAACCACCCGGGATGGTGCCTCACCATTGCCCACAAGAGCACCCTCCGCCTCACCACCTCCAGCGAAACCTTCCCCTCCGCCGAACACCTGCACTTCCAGATCCAGACCAGCCACAACTCCACACTCCGAGGAACCCTCGTCTACAGACACCCCGGGCCCCGGACACACCAGCCAGCCCACCATCTCCACCTGGACGCCAGTCACAGCCAAAGACACAGCCTCAACCATGAAAGGCATCCACTCGTGGGCCCCCACCAACCCATGCCCTCCCACATCTACCACAGAGCCGCGGCCGCCATCACACACGAACTGCAACGCACCATCAACACCACCTTCAAAACAGGCACCTACCCAGACGACTGAAAGCGTGCAGAAGTCTGGCCCCTTCTCAAAAAGACCACAGCTGACCCCACCGACCTCAAGAACTACCGGCCCATCTCGCTCCTCCCCATCGCGGACAAAGTTGCAGAGTAAACAGTCAACAGGGAACTGACACGATTCATTGATGACAACGCCATCCTCAACCCGTCCCAATCCGGATTGCGAACCAACCACAGCAACGAGGCCATCCTACTCGCCGCCACAGACGACATCCGCACACTCCTGGACCAAGGCCACTTCGCAGCCCCCATCATACTCGTCCTTTCAGCGGCCTTCCACACCGTCTCCCACCACACACTAGTCGCCAGACTACACGACGCCGGCATACAAGGAACAGGCCTCGACTGGATCCGATCATTCCTCCCCGGAAGAAGCCAAAGGATCAGACTTCCAACCTTCCTCTCCGATCCCACGTAAATCACCTGTGGAGTCCCAGAGGGTTTATCTCTGAGCCCGACCGTCTGCAACATCTACATGGCACCCTCGACGCCACCGTCCGACAACACGGCCTCAACATCGTATCCTACGCTGATGACACCCAGCTCATCCTCTCCCTCACCAAAGACCCCACCACCGCCAGACTCAACTTCCAGAAAGGAATGCAGGATGTCGCAGTCTGGATGACAAACAGCTGCCTGAAGCTCAACGCCGAGAAGACAGTAGTCCTTGTCCTTGGAACCACACCTTCAGCATGGGACAACACCTGTTGGCCTTCGCCCTCGGAAGCCCACCTACCCCCTCGGACCACGCCAGAAACCTCGGTATCGTACTTGACCCATCCCTCACCATGAACAGACAGGTCTACGCGGTCACCTCCAGCTGCTTCAACACCCTCCACATCCTCCGCAAGACCTTCAAATGGATACCCCCAGAGTCAAGGTAGACAGTCACCCAGGCACTCATCACCAGCAGACTGGACTATGGAAACGCACTCTACACCGCCATGTACAAGACCCTACTCCGCAAAGTACCGACATTACAGTACACTGCCGCCAGATTCTTCCTCGGCATCCCCCGGCACTAACACATCAGCCAACACCTACGTAGACTCCACTGTCTCCCCGTGGTGAAAAGAGTCACCTTCATAATCATCACTCATGCCTACAAATGCCTACACAACAACGTAACCAAATACCTCAACAACAGAATCAACTTCCACGTACACAAATGAGACATCCGATCTTCCAACCTCGCACTGTCCGAAACCCAGCGCATCCACAGAGCCAGAGCAGGCGGAAGATCCTTCTCCCACATTGCATCCAATACCTGGAACGAGCTACCGGCAGACATCAGAGGTGCCCCCTCCCTGAACACCTTCAGGAAGACCCTCAAGACCTGGCTCTTCGGCTAACATATCTGTGGCCCCCCCACCCCTCAGTGCCTTGTGACACTCACGGGTGAGTGGCGCGCTTACAATTCCCCTGAGTGATTGATTGATTGAGTTATCATCATGTGATGATTGTTCCTCTTCTGCACTGCTTGAGGTGGTGGGGCAACGCTCTTCCAACATAGCAGTAGAGCCGCCACTGGGGGTGTGTCATCTATGTGTGATAGGCATGAGCGACTCCCCCCCGGCCCTCCTGCGCTACGTGTCCCACCTTCTCCTTACCTGGACATTGACCCCGTGGCGCAATCCACTGCACTCTCTCCAAATCTGTGACTCAGCCAGCAGGAGCCTGAACCAGGTGTGCTTTCACTGGGCTGGGTACAGCTGTCACCACGTAGTCCACTGGTGGACCACCCGATGCAGTTGATGCAGCAGGGCTCCCTTAGGCGTGTAGTTGCAGCGCTCAGTCCACACAAGTACGGCGTAGCACAGGGGCCTCACCCTCCAGAGCGTCCGGCCAGCCCAACATCATCCGTCCTGTGATGCAGGGAGACGGCACCCACCGTTGGTAATCCCCTCCATGCACCCCAGTGTAGTGGTGGATCATAGTATGCGAAGCGGACCTCACTACGTTGGTGCGCAGGATCACCTCTACCATTGACTGCACCAAGGTGCGCAAGGCGGGCTTCTCACACAGGTCAGCAACGTGTCTCCATGCGACCTGCCAGACTTCACCACCAGGTACGGGCGATCGTCGCACATCATTGTCTCCCGCCACGGCTCATCAACTCCACATCCCACTCCAGGCCACAGGCGCAGGTCCAGCGAGGGATCCAGGAACCAGACGCAGGTCCAGCGAGGGATCCAGGAACCAGATGCAGCTCCAGCGAGGGATCCAGGAACCAGACGCAGGTCCAGCGAGGGATCTAGGAACCAGACGCAGGTCTAGCGAGGGATCCAGGAACCAGACACAGGTCCAGCGAGGGATCCAGGAACCAGACACAGGTCCAGCGAGGGATCCAGGTACCAGACGCAGCTCCAGCGAGGGATCCAGGTACCAGACGCAGGTCCAGCGAGGGATCCAGGTACCAGATGCAGCTCCAGCGAGGGATCCAGGTACCAGACGCAGGTCCAGCGAGGGATCCAGGAACCAGACGCAGGTCCAGCGAGGGATCCAGGAACCAGACGCAGGTCCAGCGAGGGATCCAGGAACCAGACGCAGGTTCAGCGAGGGATCCAGGAACCAGACGCAGGTCCTGCGTGGGAACCAGGATCTCATCCTGGTCAACCAGGATGTTGGGTGGCTTGAGGGGGTTGTTGATGTGTGCTGCACTATGCCCTGGCTGCTCAAATCTGCATTTTTCCTTTTTTTTGTGCATCTTTTATTTTGGAGGTGGACAGATAGGCTAAGTCCAAACTTGCGGGTTAGCGTGCCTTTTTCTATCGCTAAGGGCTTATCGCTGGATTCTACCCGCTATCGCCGGTTTCATTAACGCCATTGCGCTAATGTTAGCAGCGGTTTTCGCCGCTGATCCCTGAAGCTATCGCCTGTTAGCAAAACGTTGCTAATACGTCGCTTACAGGGCTATAACTTGCAGGGATCGACGGCGATAGGAAAACTAGCGCTAACCTAGGTTAGCGACAGTTATCACCATTTCTTGGTAATATGCCCCAATGTCTGTGTTTTTAATGAAAGGGAAAATAATATAACCATACCTAACCATTACATCTCTTCACCCATGTGCAGCGGGAAGAGGGGAGGGGGGTTGCAAAGCCCATTCCTCATGGGTGGCCAACCCACAGTACCCTTCCTTCCTTTGTCAACTTGCTGCCCTGCCCCCTCCTGCCTGCACTCCATTCTATGTCTGCATGCCCCACCTTCTGCCCTCTATGGTCATCTTGCTGCTCCTGCCCATGCCAGCCTGCCCTAAATAGTCAGCTTGCTGCCCCTACCCACTCAACCCCTTTGGCATGTCCTCCATTCTATGTGTGAGTTATCCTGCCCCCTACAGCCTGCCATATGGTCAGCTTTCTGCCCCTGCTGGTTTGCTCTCCATTGTCAGCCTTCTTGTGCCCCCTCCCGCCTGCCCTACATTCTGTGTGTGTGTGTGTGTGTCTGCCCCTTCCCACGTGTCCTCCATGGTCTGTTGTGCTGCCACTGTCCCTGCCACCTGCTTGTCCTCATTTTAGCTTCCTAGAGCACTAGTAATCATTTCTATGACAGAACCCCCCTCATTTTGCTTGTTTCTAAAGTTTTACATGTTTGAATCAATCAAGATGTCTTTAGGTGTACCATATTTCTGTCATAAATACAGAATTTTAGAGCTCAGGTATTTCATTAGAATACTCTGGGAGGCTGTGGGAGAATACTGGGGAGTTAATTGACAGATTACTGCTGGTGTTAAAAAAATGCATGTTTCAGTTTGCATGTCCGAATGTTATACAGATGTAGATAACAAATACAATTGACACTGGGGAATCACTCTTAGAAGGACATGATTTACTCAGAATATAAGACTTTGGGCTAGATGTAAGAGCATAAAGATTTGTTATTTCCAAATAGCGAATCTCTGCAAATTGCAATTAGGAAATTGCAAATTTGTATGTATGAGCAATTTGAGCCCTTAATTTGCGAGTCGCTACTCAGTGGCGTCGAAAATTTAGATTTGCGAATGGCGTTTGTACATTTCAAAAAACCACTTTTCCTGTCAATAAGCTATTTGTGACTAATTTGCAAGTCGCAAAACGTTTGTAAGTCTATCCCTTTATTCTCACATGGTTGAGGATGATAGAATTCATAAAAAATGTGTGAGTTGTCTGTCAAATATGGTTTATCAAATCCCAGCAGAAGATCAGTATTTTTCACTGGGGAAATTCAACTTAGAACACACCAAAATGAAATTAATTTGGTATCACCAACAAATGATTTCTTTTTTTGACCAAAATCTGTATCACTATTTATATGTGCTCCTTTTTATGACTCACAAATCCTACCATTTCCTACAGTGCATTTTAATAAGGACCATGACCCGAGTCCTGTAATGACTGCCACAACATGATGTCCCGTTTGTAGTCAACAAGTCAAGGCGGTCCCTTTGTGTCCTCCCCACATGCCCTATGGGGTCAAGGTGTGCTCACCTTGCACACATATATTTTAATAATTCCTTTTCAGGACACAGGGACCATGTCCCTGGGTCCTGTAATGGCTACTGCAACATATATTTCTGGTTGTCACCAGCCAGTCAGTATTGACTAGTTCCCTCTAAAGTGTCCAATCAAAGCAACTCTAGACACTAACAATCCAGCTATACCTATTTCGTTAACCCCTTCATGACCACCCTGATCACCTCCTAAAGCACCATCTTAAACCTCTTTAAATGCAAATGTCTCTAAAATGGCTGGATGGATTTACACCAAATAACAAAAAGCATGTTTCTGAGTAATAGTCTAACTTTCTGCAAATTTCTGCATTGCTTCATAAAATTTCCTATGGGAATTAACATGGTGAATCTACATTTTTTGACCCTCCTTTTTCTTGTCCCCTGCCTGATGGATCACCCCAAACCTTTTGAGAATGGAGCTGAAGATAATTAGCTTTTTTGGAAAGTTCTGTGGAGACTCGTCTAGTGGCACCAACATTGTAAGCGAAACAGAAAAATGGAAAGAGTGACCTAACTATAACTACACAGCAGAGGTGCTATTTCCCACACATATACCCTCAGTAACTCTCTGCTGTATTTGACCATGGTGCTACCAGTGATGCGATCAATTATGTAATTTTTAATGTCATCAGTGATGTCATTTAACATGTCTTGAGTGATGAAATATCTGAGGTCATAACCAGTGCATGGAGGCGGCACAAGTTATAGTTAGCTCAGTCAACTATAACAGGTGAATTTCTGTGTTTTATATTTTTAAAAGACCTAACTTTAAAAGAAAAGACTGAGGTAAAGGTTTATGGCCACAGGTTAGTGAATAGCATTTTTGTAAGAAGTCCCCTTAGCCTGTAAATATTATTCTTCAATGAATAAGCATTGGTATTATCTGTGATTCCACTGTAAAATACCAATTTGCAGCATTTTCATAACTGTTTCCTAGCTATATTAGTTTGACAGGTTTGAACATTTTTGAATAATTCTAACATTAACCTATTTAGAATTGTACAATAATGAAACTTGACTAAAATTAAACAGGCGCATTCTACATAGAATTGTTTAAATGTGGGGCAGAAGTACACAACATGACATGAACTATCATCACCACTGACAAATTAAATTCTGATATATTTATAGAATAGTCTGGAGTCATCCTTACAATTTTTGTACAGGTTAATGATAGCCTAATGTTTCTTTTTTTTAGGTGTTTACACGGGTAGAAGCAAGATAGAAGATGTGTACTCTACCAGTAACCAGATGACAGTGTACTTCATCACAGACAAGACTGGAACAAGAGCAGGATTCCTGGCCAATTTTACCACCGGTTACCATCTTGGTATGGCAGGTATGCAGACACTATCACTTCAAAGCATACATCGAGTTTTATTCACACTTAATAACAATATCTGATGACCAACGCTACTAGATATGCATTTATAAAAATAATTTCTGTAAAATTTATGACCAAGATTTTTTTTACATTGTGTAGGGAATTCCTCCTTTTTGTCCTTATCACACCGTTTTTTTTATTTATGCTGGTGGTTACTGACTCTGAAAGTGTCCTGGACTCTGCTAACCAAGCCCAGGGTCAGAGCCCAGTTTTCTGGCAATTGGTATAATTCTAATTGGCAAAGACAACCTACCTATAGGTCCCCAGTATATGGTAGGGCATGTAGGTTTAGAGACCCCAGCGGACTTATCACATTTAAGTGCTCACTGCTTTGGTGTCTGGTGTCATTTGAAAGTCAGGCCTGCATTTCAGGCTGGTGTTAAAATAAAGCTGTGCCCAAATTTGAAATTAAAAGTGCTTTCAGAGTCCACAACTAAATTTTTATTATATTTAAGTCGTCCCTAAGGTTTGCCCTATGTGACCCAAGAGTAGGGTGCATTATTGTAAAAAGCAGGGACAATATAAATATGTTTTATATGCCCTGGTAAGGAAAAGCAGCCAGAGTCGTTTTTCCCTATTGTAGTGCTGCTAGCCCCATAGGCTAACATAGGAAGGCTTTAATAAACGTAATAACGGTTGATTGGTGCTAGCAAGACAGATCATTCAAAGTATCAAAATAATTGTTACAATAAATCCAACAACTAGCCAAGGTTGGATTTATTATAACTATTACAGGAAAGTAGTTTTAATGCTTACTATACTGACGTTACCTAAAGCAGCCCTGTGGCAGCCTCTTCTGAATGGTCAGCCTTTAACAGCCTGAGCCAAGCTGCTACCTGAGTAGGTGTGAAGAGGCCTGGGGCTGCAACAATACAGCCATTTGGTAGGAGGAGATTTGCTTCCTGTAGAAGCCAGGGAGAGGAAGGGGGCTGCGGAGATAAGTTGGACTTCAAAGGCAGGAGAGGAGATGTCATAGGACACAGGCCAGCACCCACTTCCTTGATCACCAGCCAGATGAGAGCCTCCCTAATAAGATTAAGAGAGGGGTTGGAAGGATAGTGTAGTCAGATGTTAGCCACACTTCTGGGTTGGGTTACACAGACACACACACCAAGGAGAGAAATTTCCCATTTTAAGTTTCGGGAGAACGGTGCATTGTGGGTCAGAAATGTGCCACACGTCGAAGAAACTGGTCATAGCAGGGGCAGGTGGCTTTACCCCTATTGGTTATGGTGTCCCCCTCTCCTGCCAGCCCAGAATGGGGGATACATGTGGGAGAGCTGCAAGGGCTCCTCACATCACTGCCTGGAACATCAGAAGAAGCAAGAGGAAGGACTGCCCCACTGGACTCTTGGACTGCACTACAAAAGACTCAGAAAGACTGCACCTATTGCACTCACAAGGCTCCACAAAGAGGGAAATGTGCCTGACTCAAAGGAAAAGGAGAGGGCTCCTTGATCAGCAACAGGTACAACAGAGCTGGCGGAAGCCACCAGCCAAGTCAAGAAGAGGATCACCCCAGCTGACCAGTTGCATCTGGATTTTTCCTGGACTGTGCAGGTGCATTGTGGGATATTGATTCCCAGCCCCCAAAGGCAACCAGAGTCTCTGGACCCTTGGCTGGTGCTACTGGACCCTTATTTTCCCCAAAGGAACTAAGAACCAACAGGATCTTACAGTCTAGAAAATGTCTGCAAAGCTGCCATGGCTGGATCGAACTCTGGATCTGAGGAACTGGAGGACTTGCCGCCGAGAGAAAAGCTTAAAAAAAAATTATAAGGGCCATATGTACAAAATTTTGGATTTGCGATTTTCAATTTGCAAATCTATAGAAATCACTATTTGGGAATCGCAAAATGGTATGCATGTGACCGCCGATTCCACTAATAACGACTCCTATGGATTCGCAATTAGAAAATTGCAATTTTGGAAATCACAAAATTGTGATTTCCTAATAGAAATTCACAAAATAAAATAGGAAAAGTTGCATTCTGGATCCAGAATGATGATGTCAGACCAGGAAGTTTACAAATGCAGGGTGTGGCCAGAACCCAAAAGCCTAGGAAGGTGCTGGAAGCAAGGAGTGCTCCTTCATTACTACTGCCAGGATATTACACCATTGCTGGCGAACACCATGTCCAAAGGAGATGGGAACATGGATTCAGGGAGCAGGAAGAGGAAGGTGACATTTTCAGAAAAGGCGCTGGAGCTTCTGACCGAAGAATGTGTCTCACATATGGACCAACTGTTTGGGAATGCATCTTTCCTAGTACCAGAGAGCCAAAAAACAAATATCTGGACCAGCATCTTGGAGAAGGTGAACTCCGTAGGTGTCCCCCAATAGGACAATCCTGGGGATATGCAAGCTCTGGTATGACCTGAGGTCTCCCACAAGGGAGAAGGTGACCAGTAGGATGGCTGAGGGACGTGGAACAGGTGGTGGACCCTCAAAACACCCCTTCCCACTCCCGTGGAGACACTCATGGAGGGTACCCTGGAACCAGAAAGTGTGGTGGAAGTGTCTAACGTTGACACCTCTAATCCTGCAGGCATCAGCCATGTTGCGGTTAAGGTCAGTCAAAGCAAACTCGCTCTCACAGCAGTGCTGGCGGGAAATTGAAAAGCAGGCCCATGATAAGAAGTCCCTGTTCCCTGTATTACAGCAATCAATCTCAGTGCTGCAACTAGAAGAAGTTTGGCACACCATCATGGAGTATTCTGCCTTCAAACGAATCAGCAACAGTGCAGCCAAGTGTTTATCACTCATCACAGACAAGGCTGCATTAGTAAACAAATGGCACATGTGGGCAGTCATGCCAGTAAACACGGCTTGTGGTCCCCAACCCTACCTGTCTTCCCACTTCTCTGAGGCCAAGAAACATGAACTGATTCTAAGTTGCCTCGGTATCTTTCCATCGAAGGACTTAGTCCCCCCTTGGAAGCAGTCTTGGTCCACCACTCAGTGCCATCTTTGCGGATATACCAACTAAATGCTGCTTAACTTACTATGTGTCTGTCCGGCCATGCTAAAACACAGGAAAAAACTTCTACATCCATCTTTAAGATCTTTGCAAGTCAGGTCATGCCACCCAGCTGTAATAGCCTTAGTAAGAAAGGACCAGGTGCAACTTTCATGCAAGGCCGTGAGGTTCCTCTACCTCACTTCTAAGGGGGGTAAGAGCAGAGCACCTGCTCTGACTCACTCCGTCCCCTTGACTTCCTAGATGAGAGTCGGTTCAGTACAATTGGCACCGCGCACAGGCTACCTTTAAGAAGCTGGCAGGGCACAGCTCCTCACTCCCTTGGTCCCGCTCTTATGCTTTTATTCTCATACTGTCACCTGAACTGGTTGGTCCCACAACATTAACACACATAGCACCATGCACTTTATACCCCAGGACTGACCCTTATACCTCCAGGCTTTAGTCCTCAACTGCGGAATGAATGAGGTGCTTAACCTTTTTATCATTGTTAGTCTATCTGCAATTTCATTGATTGTTTGACTATGTATATTGACAAGAGTTTAATTAATCTTTCAATAAAGAATTACTCCCTGAATACACTGTGAGATTTTGGGGAAAGATATATATTGGGTAATTTTACTAACCATGATGTCGATGAACCTGTGAAAAAACCTGGAAAAGAACCTTTGTGACACCCCCTACCCCCCGCTACTGCCATGACCCACTGGTAACTGCCAGAAACTAAGAGGTGTAGGCAACACAATACCTGCACATGTGGTGGGATTGCATTGCTTCTGAGTGTTGGGGTCTATAGCTGAGGTCGTAACTCAGCAATTAAATCAAGAATTACCTCACTACTGATTCTGTACCTCTCATAAATCTCCTCCTCAGTCAGCTAAAAAAGGGTGACCCTCACCCTAAATATCCTCTCCTGTCTCCTCCTACTCCTTGTCTGCCTACCAGCCAAAATCCTCAACCTCCTCACCAGAACATACAAAGCCACCGTTGTGAAAGAGCCTGATGGATTTCGGTTTCCTTTTTATAGTTTGCACCTGGTTACCATCCGATCCAAATCAATGTTAATTCCTAAATGGCCATTTTGTGACTAGTCACAATTAGGAAGTCCTTTGTACATGCGGTTAGCGATTTGCAATTTGGAAATCCCTATTTGCGATTTCCTATTTTGCGATTTCCAAAATGTGATTTCTGCTATGGAAAAATTGCATTTTGCACCACCGCAAATGCCTTTCGTACATACCAAAATTACACTTTGCATTTCCTAACAGCCTGAAATTGCGATTTGCACTGTTAGGAAATGCAAAATGCCTTCATACATGTGGCCCTATGTCCATAGGTAAACTTTTGACCAGGACCTAGCCTTCAACCTAGCCGACTCACACTCCATTGCTGTCAGCCTAAAACTTTGACTTTGTCCTGGTCCAGTGTGATCAAATAGCCATGAGTGACGCTTTATGCTTTTTGGTGTTAGAATGCACAATTTTTTATTTAATCTTTAAAAATGTATATCTCTGGTTCCATACATTGGATTTTTGTCATTGTGGTGTCATTTTAAAGATACAATTTTCTCTATGTTTATAAATTAGTGTTGGATTTTTATTATGTTGTGTCTTTTACTTATTTACTGTTTTGGTGGAATTTAATGCTTTACACATGCCTGTCTCCTAAGTTAAGCATGACTGCTCTTTTGCTAAGCTACCAAAGGATGAGTAAGGATTAATTTACTGAGACTTGACTGGACCTATTGCTGATTGTGGTATTTTTGTTAGCTGAGGGTGCATACCCCCCCTATTAATAACCCACTTTCCCACACATTGCAACTGACAAATGAATATCTAACTTGTTTTGTGTTACTTTCCCGTACGTTAAAAACTCCATCAGTAGGTTGCATTGAATTGTTTTTCTTGTTTCACTTTTCTTTATTCTGGTTTATCATAGAAGGAAAACAAATAACATGATATACCAAACAGGTCAATATAGTGGCAGCCTACCAAAACCATTACATATATGAGCGCACTAGATACTTAACTGGGACACAGCATAACAGGAGCGCCACTGCCCAGGGCATCCGAAAACAGTCAGGCAAGCCAGGATCAAAGGGAGGATGGGTGGAATCCACATGCCTAGGGGAATAGGGGCAGAGGTGAGAGGAAAGGCAGGAGAGGAGGAGGGAGCAGGAGAGGGGAAAGAGAGGAGGGTGAGGGCAGGAGGAAAAGTGCAGATGAGTGAGTAATGGAGGAAGCAAAAGGAAGGAGGAGAGCAGAGAAGGGGGAGGAAATGCAAGGGGGAAGCAAAGGAGAGGGAAGGAAAGGGAGGGCTCAAGGAGGTGGGAAAGAGAGCAGAGGGGGCCCGGAGGCAGGCCCATGGCAACATCAGTGGGTCAGGGAGCCAAGGAACGGCCCGCAAGGGCCAGATCCAGGGAGCCTTAATAGCCCAGAAGACTAAGGCATGAGCAGCCAGCGATGATCACTCAACATCCGTCGTCCTGCAGGAAGGGTGCCCAGGTTTGGAAGAAGGTCCTTGTCCTTTAGGTTTTAAATAACTTATTCATACGAGGCCACCTGGTACATGATCAAGAGCCACTCCTTATGTGTGGGGAGCAGTGGGGGAATCAGTGCTGAAGGACTCAGTTACTCACCATAGCAAGTGATGCATAGAGCAGCTAGCCCTCATGTCGGGTCAGGGTTGGGGAGTCAGTGAGATCGTGGAGTAGGGTCAGGGATTGGATTAGAGGCACAGGAATCAGCAGGACCTAACTCAATGAGGAAATGACCGCCTCCCAAAAGGGACGGACAGTGGGGCATTCATATAGACTGTGGACCAGGTCACACCGACCACTATCAGAGCACCAGCGGTTAGAGTGTGGCAGCAACCCTGCCACAATCAACTTCGTTGGAATCCAGTTCCAGTCATGCAAGAGGTAAAATTTCAGCCTTGCATCCCTGGCTCTGTGACCAAGCGCCTCTAGCAGTCCTGCTCAGTCCTCCAGCTTGTTCTCCACCTGTAGGCGAATTTGCCATCTGGAGCACAGGTTGCCCAGCAAGGGCAAGGAATACAGATGATGAGCTAGAAGGCTGTAAAAGATGGATATCACTCCCCAAAAGCATCCCCACACCTTGAGGTAGGAAACACCTGGGTAAGGTGGGAGCCACCAGGGTTGTGAGCCCAAGCAGTGGGCGAGGCAGTGATGCAACTGTACGTACCACCAGTACTAGCAAGGTGGGAGGCTGTACTCCTCGTGAAGTGCCACAAAGGATTTAAGGGCTCCTTGGGCAAGCACGTGGCAGAGGGTTTAAATTCCCCTCAGCATGCCACCTGACCCAGTTAAGCACCTCGCCCCTGAAGCAAAGGCCGGAAGCATTCACTGAGAAAAGTTGGTGGGCCATGATTTAGCCATCGCTTGAAACATCATTTTCTTTGCACCAGGGGCAGAGGCCTCATACCAATAGAGAGGGTAGTGCCCCTGAGGGCACTCCAGGATGGTGCACTCAATCGTGACCTATAGGTGTGGAACCAAGACCTGGGGAACATGTAGGCAAGCTGCTCCAAGTGCATGGCCAAGACATTGTGTTCAACAGAGGGGAAGCCCAGCATGGCCACACAAACAGTAGGCTAGGAGCCTTCTGCTGGCCACCCAGGCTGAGACGACCCCCAGATAAAACACTGCATGCCTCTGTCCAACGAACGAAAGAGAGGAATAGGCACGCGCAAGGAGAGTATACCCAGAACATATGTGAATCTCTGCAGGGTCACCATCCTGACCATGTGTGTCCTGCCCCAAAACAAGAGGCCAAGATGAGATCCCCAGATATTTAAGACTGGAAGGCTTCAACTGGAAGGGGTAGGTGGACATGGCTGCAACAGTGGCCACTTCCAAAATCGGCAGGGCCTCGCTTTTGCCCCAGTTGTTCCAGTATCCGGGGAAAGATGTGAAGTTGGAAATGATGGCTAACAGGGCCGGGAGTGAACAAGCTAGGTCTGAGAGCATGAGCAAGCTGTCATTTGCATAGCGGTATAAGGTCAACGCCCCCCCTGGGGGTAGGGATGATGGGTATCCACAGGGGTTGATGGAGGAATGCAGCCAAGGGGCCCATGGCAAGGAGGAAGAGAATGAACTGACAACGGGCAGCTGTGCTGGCTCCCCAGCAGACTGGGAAGGGGTCTGAGAGCAAACCCCATCAGTTGACTAGAGCAGTGAAGGAGTCATAGAGCCACCAGACCTTATGTATGAAATCCTCACTGAGGTTGAACCACCAGAGTATCGCAAAGAGCTACCCCGACTAAATCTTGTCAAATGCTTTCTCAGGATCCAGGGAGTGGGCCAGGGCATCCTCAGGCCTGTCCTTAGCGGCCATAACGTGTAAGCCAGAGTGCCAAGGCAGTTCCGAGACGAGCCCCCGGGGATAAACCCCATCTGTGAGGGGTGGATCAGTGTCAGCATCACCACCCGTAGACGAGCCGCCAGAACCCCTGCCATGATCTTGATAGCCCAGTTGAAAAGAGAGATGGGCCAGTAGCTGTCACAGGTGAGAGCGTCCTTCCCGGGCTTGGGAAGGGCCACGGTCAGGGCCATGTTTGAGATAGAGCCAAGGGATCCCACGTGCTCCACCTCCTGAAAGCCTCATAGAGGGAACCTACCACCTCCTCTCCCACCTACTTGTAAAACCCCACCATTAAGTCATCCTCTCTGGGCTTTGTGGTACAGAAGGTTTGAGATGGCCTGCACTATTTCCTCCTTGGTGATCTCCCCTTGGAGCAGGGCGCTGCCTGCCTCATTGAGGCAGGGAATGCACAGGCCATCAAAAAGGCATCCAGGCAGGCAGGGCCCGCCACCACCTCCGGAGTATAAAGGTCCCAGTAGAAAGCCGCAAACTTGTTCACAGCCACCTCAAAATGGTGGATTTGGTGGACTTGATGGCTGGGATAGCCAACACCGCCTCCCGTTGGTGCAGCAGAATAGCCTGTAGCCTCACTGCCTTCTCATTCTGTTCAAAGTGCCATGAAAATGTAAAGCACATTAAGGTCCATGCAGGCCTTCTTCAGATGGCGCCGGAGGGGGACGAGGGGTTAGCGTTGTAGAGGGGGGTGAGAAACGCGATGGTGTCCTCCAGGTCCCTCTGCTGCGCAGTCCTCAGCTTGTTGCCGAGGGCGGTGTCTCTAATTAATTGGCCCTCAAATGTCATCTTGGTGGCCGCCCACAGTGTACACAGTGAGTTGACGGACCCTTTGTTGTGCTCCAAGTAAGAGGAAACTGGAACCGGAGCTGGATTTTGAAAAGGGGAGAGCGTTAACATGAGACATTAAGGCTCCATGGTTTATGGCCCGTGGTGGCCAATCCCAGGTCCAGGGAGAGGAGAATCGGGGAATGGCCCCACCTCAAGGATCTGCATGTCACACGAAGGGGCAACCACCAGTTGGGAGACTAAAATGTAATCCAGATGAGATTGAGTGCCATGCACCGGTGAGAAGGAAGTGAACACCCTTTCCGTGGAATGCGAAAGTCGCCAGATGCCTATAAGACTAGGATCTTTGACAATGTCCCCCAGGAGAGCCTAGTCTGCGTTAATGCCCACATCAAGTGGGCCGGTGTGGTCCAAGACCACATCTCAGCCAGGTTTCAAGCCCCCCCTATGAGCCAGAGGGTGGCATCAATTTCCATTATGAGGTGGTTGAGCTATAGGAAGAACTGGCATTTGGGCCCCGTCAACACATATAGAGACCCTGCATAGAGCATCCTATCACTGAGACAGAGCTTAACAAATGCATATCAGCTGTTCATGTAGATCCACGTCCTAAGTATGGTAAGGGGCAAGGACTTACACAGGAGCATGTCCACACCGCATGTCCGAGGCAGTCCGTTCCCATCAGCTACTGAGGGGGTGGATGCTGTGGATAACTCTCCCCACCCAGTCTCAATGCAATTTCTCTGCATCTTTGGAGGAGAAGTGAGTCTCCTGAAGGAGGGCCACATCTACTTGCTCGGATTAGAGGTATGCCAGTACCTTCTTGCGCGTGATCAAATGGGTGAGGCCATTCACATTCTATGAGATGGCGTGCAGGGGCTTGTAGGGGGAGTGTGCAGTGGCGGCCATCGAGGAGCGGTAGCACTAAGGTGGGAGAGAGGAGGAGCGGGTGCCGAGAATCAAGGGATAGTAGCACAGGGGGGAAAGATGACAGAAAAAGAAGGGAAGAGAAAGAGCAGCCCAGAAAGGGGAATGAAGCAGGGAGGGGAAGACAGAAGAGCAGAGATGGAGAGGGAGAGGGAGGGACCCCGGGCAGGGGGTCAGGAAGGTGGGAGGCAATGGTGGGGACTCTCCTATGGAAAAAGGGTGACTTAGGAGGGGGAAAGGCAGAGGAGCAGAAGAAGGGCCAGAGAAGAATCCCTAAGCCAAGGACAGGGCAGAGGACCACAAGGGAATGCAAGGGAAGAGGGGGTAATCAGAGTCAAACCGGCGAGGAACCTGTGTCCAGTGCCTGGGTGTGATCCGGGAACCTTAAACCGTGGGTCCAAACCTGAGGGACCACACAGCACAGAAGGCTCCAGGGCATAGAGGGGAATCCAAACAGGGCAACAGAGGAGCTGCTTCAACCAAAGGGAGGGGCTGCTGGTGAGAGGCCACTGGAGTCAGGGAGGTAGGCAGAATAGGACATAGGGCGGGCAGAAAGGGGTCCCCAAGCCACCCACAACGGCAACCCCCTGGGAGTGAGCAGGGACTAGTCAGGTCTGCAGGATTGAAGAGGGAGTCGACGGAGAGGCCAAGAGAAAGCTACAGCAATGGACACAGGCCAGGCAGGATGGGTAACAAGCTACACTCTGCACCAACAACAATCAATAATGCATACAAATGACATAAAAGTCAATAAACAACAACACAGCAGCACAGGAGACAAACACTCAGACAATATGCCAGTACTCATCCATCCATCTGCAGCCAAGCCAGGCTCCAGTGGGGAGCAGGCCTTATTCCCCCCTTGGTCCTGTGTATGCTCTGTCACTGCCCGGATTGTCTTGAGCGGTCTTGCAGTCTGTCCTGGTGATGATCCCTGCTGGGTACTCTGGTACATGCTCAACTAGAGGAGGGCATCTGCAGGCTGAATCACAGTCGACAACTCCGCAGATGCTGTGTCCATCCCCTGGTCCAGGAGGTCCTCCAGAAAAGACCATAATTACCCCAGATCAAGGGAGCTCTTTTATCTGCTGTCCTTCATAATCCACATGTGCACGTACTCAAAAGGCCAAATTTGATATACAGCTCATGCAGTTGGGGTTGGAGGCAAGGAAGGCCTTTCTCTTAGCATTGGTTTCCAGAGAGAAGTCTGCCGCAATACAGATATTGTGGCTCTCAAAATCATATGAACCGTGGGTGCGTACTGCAGTCAGGATTTGCCAAACTTGCTCATGGCAGAGGAAGTAGGCGATGAGGGGTTGGGCCCATCCAGGTGTCTTCGAGTGCTGTGGACAAAGATGGTGGGCCCGCTGTATCTCTAGAGGAGGGGAAAAGGCCAGCCCCTTGAAAGTGGGAAGGAGGTCCCTGAGGAAGCTGCGGACATAGGACCCCTCTTCTCACTCTGGGAAGCTTAAAAAGTGGCGATTGTCCCTGCAGATCTGGTTCTCAAGGTCAGTGAGCTTGTTGCATCAGTACCACACTTCCATGTCCCGGTCTGGGATGCAGTTGAGTCGCTCCTCCATGGTCAACAGGCGGTGCTCCACCTCTTTCACCCTGTCGTTGAGACCAGTTATATCGGCCCGATAGACCTCGATTCCGCAGTCAGCTTCGACATCTTGGAGTGCATGCCCTCCAGGTAGGGACCCACCGTGGTGATCTTCTGAAGGATGCAATCTTTCATAGGGCCTGTAGTGGGAGGTTCCAAGCAGGGGGGGCAAATGCACGGCAGGATACAACACTACCCCCGTGAAGAGCAACTGATGGGTTGTCTTTCCAAAAGGCATCGCCGGTTTAGCAGATGGAAGAAGGGTGCACAGCCCCCTAACAGATTGGGTAAGGGCTCCAGCAGCTCGTTAGGTGGTCTGCACCGTGGCGAGGAAGAGCAGATGTCGGCTACCCGGGGCTGGAGTTCAGGAGGCAGGGCGCAGCCTCCCAGTGTGGAAGGTCCTAAGTCCAAGAGAAGTCCCTGCCCCATGGGGCGACTGTCTCTGGCCTCGCATTGGCAGGAGACCAGCCGCGGGGGCCTATGACCCTATAGCATTCCACAATGCTGTACTGCCCCTGACAAAGAGGCCTTGCACTAGAGTCCTCGAGGCAGCCCCCTCTCCAGTCCAATGAGGTAGTGGGGGGAAGGTGGAGTGCCCGAAGCCCGCAATGAGTCACCGAAGGCAAGGAAAGGAGATGTCGAGTAAGAACCTACAGGGAAAGCCAGAGGCAGCCAAAAGAGTCCAGAGAGTCCAAAAGGGCCCAAAAGTACCCCAGAAGAGGGAGTCACTCAAGTGCTGTCCATGGAGGGCTGGTGCTGCTGAAGGGAAGGCAGCAGGACCCTCCGCGAGGTCTAGAGCACAAAGCTCACTGTACCAGACAATGGCCTCACTTAGTCCATGCCAGGAGCGGGTACGCTGCCGTCCTTATGCTCCATGTGCTGCGATTGGCTAGTGAGCCATGCCTCAACCCATTGGCACACTCCAGTGTGGCCATGCCCTCCTGTGAGACAGCCATTAAAGATAATGGGGTAAACCCTGTGTACCTCAGAACCTGGGTATGAGCAAAATAATCTACTGTGAGTTCTGTTGGGTGGAAACAATTGCTTAGCAAACCTATTTACTGATTAACGGTATCTGTCCTAGATGACACTAGATGTCATCTAGTGTCATCTAGGACCCTTAATCAGTAAATAGGTTTAAACCTATTTACTGATTAACGGTGTCTGTACTAGATGATACTAGATGTCATCTAGTGTCATCTAGGACAGTTAATCAGTAAATAGGTTTGCAAAGCTATTGTTTCCTCCCAACAGACCTCACTGTACATTATACTCCCGTGAGACTGGGCAGGCCCACCGTGTAGCTCTGTCACCTCTCGCCCGGCGGGGGTCCTGGCCAGTAGGGGGCCACACGGTCAAAGAGCCATCCCCTCCATGGCTCAGCATCTACCCTGCCCTACCATAAAGCTGCCCAGAGCCTGCAATCCAACACGAAAAATGCCAGAGTAGAATAATGATCAGGACTGCTTCATTCCTAATTTATCCAAAACAAAAAGATACTCATTTAAAAAACTGTAGAGCTTGACTCAAGTGCTTCTTTTATGTAAGGAATTATGTTTTAATCCTGGCTAAACGTGAGTTACACCTGAATATCAACAACTTATTCACAAAAAATCTTTCTCTGCGTAGATCCCAAGAGTGAGAAACGCTAGATACAGAATCTGTGAGTAAGCAAACACTTTGTCCTTGGCTTTCATAAGTACCTCACACATAAGCAGGAAGTAAGACACCTAATAAGAAAAAGGATTGTGTATCATTTTTTTATATTTAAAAATGTGTTGTAGTGCAGAAGGTTATTCCATAACGATTAAACTTTCTGCCATTTCATCCTGACATGCTTTTTATTGAAATTTGCAACTGTTCTATGGATGAGTTGCAGTTTTATGATAATGTTTTTGAACACTGATAGGCACTCTCTGAAAAATGTCAGCTCACTCTCAGTATTGCTTTGTGATGAAGGGCCTCAATTGCTGAAGCTTAGCTATCAATGGTGCAGTAGGAGCAGTGACACCAGGCCCATTGTGTGATATGCAACTGAATTATCGCAGTGTATTCATATCCAGCTGGGATAAGGGGATACGTTTCTTTGCTTCTATTAGGGTTCACAAATGCAAAAGAAACAATTGTTGGGCGGAATGCTGGACAATGTGAACATTCACCCACAGTCACAAGGATCTGGGTTTAATCCATCATTCTTTTGCTCACCACACCACCCCAGTTTGGCCCCAGCCATATTCAAATCAGTCTTGACCCTGTTCCTTATGGGAACAGTCCAGCCCGAACTGCCAAGCCAGGTCCTCCCTGGACTGGAAACAAGCATCCTGGGACCGATTTCGGGGCATCACCCCTCAACAGCCAGTCAAGCTTGAATCCTATGGTGCAGTGAGCATGGGACCCACATCTGGGCATACCGTTCCCACTTAGGGCGACAAATGCAAAAGAAACAATTGATGGACGGAATGCTGGACAATGCAAACATTCACCCCCAGTCACAAGGATCTGGGTTTAATCCATAATTTTTTTGCTCACTACACCACCAGTTTGGCCCCAGCCATATTCAAATCAGTCTTGACCCTGTTCCTTATGGGAACAGTCCAGCCCGAACTGCCAAGCAAGGTCCTCCCAGGATTGGAAACAAGTATCCTGGGACCGATTTCGGGGCATCACCCCTCATCAGCCAGGCTAGGTTGAATACAGTAGTGCAGTGAGCACAGGACCCACGTCTGGGCATACCGTTCCCACTTAGGGTGACAAATGCAAAAGAAACAATTGATGGACGGAATGCTGGACAATGCAAACATTCACCCCCAATCACAAGGATCTGGGTTTAATCCATCATTCACGGCACCCATGCTTTAACACTGCTTGATTGTGTTTCAGCCTGAAAGTACAGCTCTGACCTGCAGTTTTTCACTAGAGCTGGTCTAGAGGACACTTCACAATACTCTTCAAGAATATTGTTATTAAAGTCTTGATTATCATCTTGTAACTCATACAATGAACACCATGAAACAATGAAATTCTTTAGTCTACAAGCTACCAGTTGTAAATAAACTGATCTCTTGCCAGACATTGGTTTCCAGGACCTTTGTCAATAAGGTGCAGTGGAGGACAAAATCATGCAGAAGGGCTGATTAAGTTATGCAGCAAAGGAAAAGCTAATTATGTGGAATGAAATGCATTTTATGCAGCATAATATGCTATGGAAGGTAGCTAATTTGCTATATTTGGTAGCATTCCCGTCAAGCTATCTTGACATTTTAACACTAATTGATGTGGCGTGTATGAATAAGGATCATATTAAATTGCTATTCGCCCACAGTAAATAATTTTATTTTGCATGGTGTCAGAAAGTGACTTCTTTGCATGGTTACTCCCATTTTTTGTAGATTGATTCTGCTGGGCCTTGAACTCTGCTCACTGGGGCATTCCTGTCCAGTACCCAGTGTATGTGCTCTGACCCCTTAAACATGGTAAAATTGGGTAACTCAGAATTGGCATATTAACCTTTCCGGTAATGCCATTACATATGGTGTGGGACAGCAATGGCATGGACAACTTAAATGGCACCCAGGGACTGCAGCACATGTTGTGCCATCCAATTATCTGATAAAGGGAAAATGGCTTCAGTCCTATCTTTGTAGCCTGACTCCTGCAGCTTTTAAACCTGCAGGAGAACTTGTTTAAATGACCCTTTTTTTCACAACTGCATTTTGAATTTTAAAGGACAAACATGACACACATTACATCTTTTTCTTGATCATCGCTGGATAGTACAGTATGGGTGACAAAACAAACGCACACCCCCCGGTTAGTAATGACAGCTGTTGCAACTTGTCCCCACAGCGCAGTCTCAGTCGGTGACCTTGGTTCCCTTCTCATAGGACCCATAACAAATAGTGATATTCATTCTGAATGTGCAGCTTGTGATGAGGCGCCCTCAGTGTCTGAGGAGATCATTACACATATCTCTAAAGCACTCAGTGTCTTGGACATTGTCAAGTGTAACCCCCCTGTTCTCTCCGCATATAGCTGGTGAAGGATCATCATGTAGTGTTGAATTTCGCACCTCTGTCTCAAACAATGGTAGTGAGTTTTTCCATGGCATAAATTGACCACACCTTCCCCCACCACATGTTAAGTGAGGGTGCCTGTGACTGCTTCCACATCTGGGCCATGCTCAATCTCACAGCCAATAGGAGATCGAAGAATAGCCGCCCCTGAGTAGTCCTCGTAGGGAAGAGTCTATCCGCCCACAGGTCTCGCAGGAGGACCAGGTGGGGTGTGTGGCAGCAAGACACTAGTGATGGAGTGTATTGTGTGAAGGACCTAATCCCAAAATGTTTGACTCAGCGGGCATGTCCACCATGTGAGTAGGAAGGTGCATCGTTCAACACACACTTTCCAGCACAACTCTGAGCCCTCGAACATCTTGTTGAGTCGTACATGTTTGGGTACCAGCGTTTTAGAATTTTATAGCGCAGGCAGATAGTAGACTTGGAGGTGCTCTGTCAGATAGCTCCGACTGAGATGTCTATGGCCAATTCTATCTCCCATTGTGTCACATAAGCATGGTTTATGGGGGGGTAATGTTCAGAATGTATCGATACAACCATGAGATGCCTTTACGACAAATGTTGTTGCGGTATAAGGCTTCTATTGGTGTCTCCTCCCTTTGCATAGCTAAGCGAGCTGGAGGCCATCCAGACCAGCGTAAAGCCTTGCTGATCCTGTAGGTTTATTTCTCAATAAGATCCCCCCTTGTCCCAAGTTCCCCATCTCTGTAAAAGTCCCTCAATGTAGGGGAATGACCCCGATCCCAACTAAAGAACCTGGGTTTGTTGAGCCTGGGGGGGGATCTGGATTGTTATCCAGGGGAGTGAGTGGAAAGGGGTATATCAGGAATGCCTGTCACCCCCGCACGACCCCCCAGTGAGCCAAAAGTGTGGACATAAATGGGGAAGGTCGCTTTCCCAGCCTCCGCAGACAGCCACAAAAGTCCATCCAGGGGGACCGGTGAGAAGGCTTGTTCCACTTTTACCCAAGATTTGGTGTCAGGGTCGTGATTCCAATCAGGTGAGGGATGGAGTTGTGCCGCTAAAATGTATGTAACAACATTGGGAAAGTCCGAGCCCCCCAAGCCGTGGATCAGAAGAGAGACGCTCTCGCCACCCTCAGGGATTTGCCATCCCACACAAAGCTGAGCTTTTTGTTGCAATTCAGTGTCTGTGTCACTTTGGGAATGGTAAGGTGGAGGGTTTGGAGGGTATAAAGTAGTCGGTCATGAAGTTCTTTTTAAGGCAGTTAATGTGGTCCAATCAGCAAATCTCCAGGTTGTTCCACCTACAGATATCTGTGAAGAGGGAAGTGAGTAGGGAAGGGATATTGCTATCATAGAGGGCACGCGTGTGGGTCAGGAGTTGGACCCCCTGGTATGTTATCATGGACCTAGCCCATTGGAAACCGCCCCTCTTAATGGGTTCCCTGAGACTGCCCAGTGGGTCTGCTACCCCTATGCACCGTGATTTGTAGAAATTGATTTTAAAACCCAAAGCTTTTGTAAAATTGTCTAACTCCCCCATCAATGTTGGGAAGATTGTGTCTGGATCAGTGACAAAACATAATACATCATCGGTGAAGAGGGTCAGTTTGTGCTCCTTGCAATCAGCCATCCTGCCATGGATTGCTGGGCTGTTCTGGATCTTGGTTACTAAGGGTTTCCTAGTCAGGGCAAAAATAAGTGGCAGACAGGTTTTTAAAGTTTGCCTGAATGAAAGTTTTCATCTTGGGGCCTAGGCAAGCTTTGTCCAGTACTTTTGACAGGTATGCCTCGTCCACTTTGCCAAAATCCTTTTCAGTGTCGAGGGAGAGCAGGGCCATCAGCTGCCATTCCCTTACTGCCACCTTCATAAGTGCAACTGGCAGTCTCGTATTGTCATTAGTCTGTCTATTACAGAGGAAGCCTGATTGCTGGGGAGGAATGAGAACATGCAGGATATGATGAAGCCAAACCACAAGTAAAGTTTCACATCGCAATGTAATAGTGCAATAAATCTGAACGAAGAACAGTGCATTGGGGTTTTTTCAGGTTTCAAAAGGAGGGTGTGATGGGACTCCAACACTGTGTCCGTGACTACTCCCGATGCCAAGAAAAAGTGGAACACCTTTGTCAGGGGTTCTACTAGTAGGGAGGAGTATGTTTTATAGAATGTGGCTGGGTACCTATATGGGACCGGGGCCTTGCAGGATGGGAGGATACTAATGTCTGCTCGGACCTCATCATTAGTAATGTCCTCTTCTAGTAGACACAACTTAGCCTTGCTGTTCAGGGGTGTAGTCATGGTGGTAATCAAGAGTACTGGCTGATCCTCGGGTAATTGCAATAGGTGCGCAAAGAGGGCTTGGACGTGGGCCTCAAGGTCCGTTTGGGAGATCGAAGACGCGATGCCCCTAACCCGTATGTTATTACACCAGGAACAGTTTTCAAGATCATCACTCTTATCTTGGAGCACCGCCTTATCCCATTACAGTTTCTCTATGATGTGACGTGCGATCCACATTATCATGGATATTGTTCACCACTATTGAGTCTGCTGCTGCTAACCAAGAATCTGTTTGCCGCTGGGACTGATCGAGGTCTGTGATGGCCCTGGTAAAATCCTGGCAGAGCAATGTGTTTTCTTTGCGAAATTCGGCAAGCAAGAGCTGGATATCTTCCTTGGTCGCAGGGGCCTTCGGGGGTCAGGGCTCCCCCAGGCTGGGAGGCTGTGTTGGGGGTCCCCCCTGTTAGAAAGGTGGATCGGGCTTCTGAAGCATATCCCTGATGAAGGAGGAGCGGGAGTTCTTTGCTCTATTTGCTGCCATTCTGTGAGTAGAGTACCAGGATTGGGGCCTCATTGGACTTGTCCCCAGGAACAATACTGCAGGTAGTGGCCCTGGTCTGCCTCTTCCTAGGCCTTTAGGGCCCACTGTCCTTCTCCAGGTTCCGCATTGTGGGGCAGTAAACAGCCACTCTCCCATGGTGAGTAGACCCCACTGTGCTCCCCGCTATCCACCCAATCCTATATGGGGCCCCCTTGGGCAAATCTGCCCCGCGGCTCACCTTGTGGAAGCAGAAGGAAGGAGCTCTGTCAGGATGCAGCCCTGCCGCCGTCATTGATTCGGGCCCTGTATCTCCCAGGGTGTTGCACGTCCATAGCTGAAGTGACACCGGCCCGAGTCCCGACGGTTTCTCCAGGGCCCCGATGGATGGGAGGGGATGCCTCTGTTAGCTCAGGCAGTCTGCTGACAATCCAGTGTCTACCCATAGCATAGCTGCTCCAGGGAGGCCTCCAGGCCCAAGTTAACACCCGGGCGGGCCCACTCTCACCTCTTGGCTCGCCCTTGTTGCCACCACTCCAGGTGCTCACCCTGGGTTTCAGGAGCCTCCAAGACGGGCCTGCTTCTTCGTTGGGGCTTGCCTGAATTGGTGCTGCCTCAGGGCCCTCGAATTGGCACGCCGCACGGAGCTCTGTCTTGCTGTGGTAGGCTTAGGTCCCCGCTGGCTCCCTGATCGCTCTCCTACCTCCCGTGGCAAACGGCCGCTGCCAGGGTCTCTACACCTCCTCCATGCTGCAGTCCTCGCGGCTCTAATGCCTCTCTGTCCATAGGGGCAGCAGTGCTAGATTGGAGTCCTCAGTCAGTGCAGCCAAAAGATGGCCACATCGCTGCCAGCAGCCACCCTGTTGGGATTTGTCACTTTAGGCGAGGCGAGGTACCTCTTGCCTGGTCGACTCCCTGGCTGTACTCCACAAAATAATCCTTTTTAACAGGAAAAAAAATACTTTTGAATGTTAAATAAGTCAATCCTGAGGAGGCATCATAGCCCGCAAGGTAGTGTACCTAGTGTTTAAAAGTGATGCATAAAAATATCTAATGTTGGAATGTTGTCATGTACTTGCAGTGATTAGCCTGCAAAAGCTATTATCACTGTACAGGACTGTAGCTGTCCTATGAGAAGAAATAAAGTTTAGAATAAAATCATAGCTAGGGGTGAGAGAACTTGCGGAGTTTCACTCTGCGGAATTCCCCGGAATACATAAAAACTCCATGAGATTCCGTGGAGTTCTGCCAACGGGCAGAAAAGATGCAGCTCGCGCTGCTATTTTGCACCAGTAGCACGAGCATCACTGACAAATCAGCGCGAGCGGAACCATGTGTTGCGCTAGAGTGCATGGCCATTTGAGTTGATTCTCTCGGCTGATTCCCCAATCCGTTTCCAGATTGCTCTGTTGTGCGCATTGACGTGACCGTGCCTGCCTGCCATTTGCCACGCCTCGCCTCGCATGCACGCGAGTACGCGAGTCAGCTGACTGACGCGACGAGAAACGCCAGCGGGAGGAGAGACCGCCGAAGAGAAAAACGCCGAAGAAAAACGCCGAAGGTAATGCCAGAGAAATTTCGGGATGCCTAAGGGCAGCCCAGAGTTGTGGGGGACGCCGCAGTGGGAGCACAGAAAAAACGTGCCCAAAGGAGAGGGAGACTATCGCCCTCCAGCCCCCGGCCCTCATCTAGGAAGAAGGTTGGAAGATAAAGAGTGCCAGTAAGGGGCAGGAGAGGCAGGATATTTGTGCCGCCCCCTGGCCCCGCCCCCTTGGGATCTAAGCATTGGGCATCCAGCCTTTTGGCCACATGCAACCCACCGCCCTGGCCATATGATAGGTTCCTGTCATGGTGGAAGTATGACATGTTGGAAGTATTAAGGAACCTATGATTGAAGGAAGGCGCTGACAGTGTATAAGCCCTAAGGAAGGAATCGTGGGGGCACTGTAACGGCACGGCACAGGTCATGGTCAACCAGCTTGCGGCACAACAGAGGTAAATGTTTGGGTCCTGTATTTACTGTTACGGCTCCCCTGGTACGGTTAATTGAATTGCAGGGTCCCATCAGTAATAATTCAGTAGCAGGAGCTTGAAAAAACTGGGAAGCCGCCTGGGAAGGACTGTGGTGGCATAATAAGCGTATCACTTGGTGGGTGTAGGCTGTTTTATTCAGGACCTTGTCGCCCAATAACGGACCCAGAAAGACATTACAAGCATGCGCTGCCCAGTGATGGCCGCAAGAAAGAATAAAGTTCGCAAAGAGAATATAGAGCATGAGCCTGCGTCTAATGAGCCCCCTATGGAAAATAGGGTTGCTGGGGAGAGTATGGAAAGCCCTAGAGGAAGGGTAAAAAAAAGTACCCACGAGAGGAGTAAATAAGTAAGCAGCTAAGGGAGCAGCACAGGGAGTAAAAGGGGGCGCATTAGCCTCCAAGTCAATAAAGGACTTTATGGGCAAACACTTTAAAAGGATATGTTCACCAATGAAGCCCGTGGATGTTGAGAATGAACAGCAGAAAGAGAATGATTCAACAGAACACTGCGCCCAAACATTGGGCTCATCTTTTTTGCTAGATCAATTTTTCTTAAGCCGCAACGACCCTATTACGGAACCTCGGCTGTCCTCTTCCCCACTGATTTTTTGGTCGCTGGATCAAGAAGTGGGGGCATCAGATCCGATGGTGAATAACTCCGAGGGTCCAGGGACTGGCTGGGGGGACGTTTCAGACACAGCCACAAGGCCAAATTTGAAGCAGCCTAGCATCCAGAAAACGGAAACAACAGAAGGTTCTGTACGAAATATCACACTAGACCTAGACATTTCAGCACCCCCTCGGCCTCAATGTTGGACATAATGGTGTTGTTGCAAAGAACTTTACAAGGGTTATTGGAAGTCACAGTGTTAAACAATGATATTTTAAAAACCCTAAAAATGCAACTCCAGAAGATTGTGGGTGAACTACAAGGAATTAAGGGCCTTATGCCAACCTTAATAAGACCAGTCCCCGACCCGCAGACCCCGGATTCTGCAGGTGTCACAGTGATACCAGAAGACTCACAGAATGTATATATTTCAAAATGTCCAATGTTGATAAAGAGATGGGGTGATTACTCCAGATATAGGCCTATTAACTACGTGAGACGAGTAGGAAGGAAGGTGCAAAAGAAAAGGAAGGTAAAGATAATAAAAAGAGGGAGGTATGAAGAGGGCACTCCAGAAAGTGCATCCCAAGGGATGCGGCCTATTAAGAATCCTGGGGAAGTTGGAGTGAGGAAGGGAGTGAAAAAAGGAAGGAAGAAGGGTGTAGCAGAGGGATTAAGTAAGGCCCAATTAAAATCCCTTCCAAAACCCAGTAGTGTAAGCACAAAAGCACTAACCTCGGGGAAAAATTCTGGAAGAGAAACTTACGCTAGGGAAATAATAGAAGTTAGGAGTAAACCCACGGTAGCCACCAGGAAGAATAAACGGCAAGTATGTGTGATCCCCCCGAAGGTGGAAATGGAGGTAGCGGGGAATAAGTGGTTAAACTTTGAACCTGTACAATCAGAGAAGGGGGAAAAATAAGGAAGATCTTACCTCTAAACAGGACTCAACTCCTATATTCATTCTCAAAATGCCCGAGTTTGAGAGGAAACGTAACTAAAGACCTGCGTCAGGTGGGTTTTAGTTATAACTCTGAGGGGAAGGAAGTTACCAAGGTGTTAGTTTACTCCGATTTGGTAAAGGTGGCAATTGGGAAAGCCGAGTGTGAGGTACTGAAGGAAGGGATAAGGATAATCCCAGAAGAAGAATTAGAGAGGGGTAGTCAATCAGGAGGAGGGTTCCTAAAGTGTCTCACGCAGGATTAGGTAAGAGGCAGGTGAGGCTGCTAGAGGAAGAAGGGGAAGATAATGGAGATTTTAATGTAGTAGTCAATAATTCAGACATTTGTAAACTATGGGGGAATTGGAGCCAAATAAGCGGCCATGCAGGCCCCTCTCAGTGGTATAATGGGGAAGATGACTGCTTAAATGAAGTGGAATAGGATAATGGGTTGTCGCATAGCCTTAAGATCGTATCTTGGAACATAAATGGACTCGGAGGATCGATAAAACAAGAAAGTATAAAAGAATTAGCTCAGAGTGCTGAGATTATATGTTTTCAGGAAACATGGCTATGCGACAAAACCCCAACATTTGATGGCTTTGTTCAACTCCACAAACCCGCAAAGAAAAAGAGGTTTGGGCGCCCAGCAGGTGGGATTATGACCCTTTTATCTACTAAAGTTGTGAAGGACGTGTTGCCCCTAAGCATAAAATGTAAATGGTTGCTTGTATGTAGGATATCCCTGCTGGTCACAGATAATAAGTGTGAAAACCTGGTACTTATAAATGTTTATATGCAATGGGGGTGCCCTGAGAAATATGGGGTGGAGATGGGGCATTTTAAAGAAGATGTGGATACCTTAAGTGACAAGTATGGCTCTGATATGTTTTTAATAATGGGTGATTTTAACCACAAATTGGATCCTAATAAGTTAGACCCTTGGTTTAGGGAAATATTGGAAGCTTATGATATAAGGACGGCTAACTACCCTGATTGTGTTCCCTCAAGGCAATGAATAAGCCTAGGAAAGTACTTGGAGACAAAGGGCCTATTTTGCCTGAATGGAAGGACTGAAAAAGATTGCCCGGCCAAGAAACATTTAAAATAGGTACACAAAACTGCCCAATAGACTGTGTTTTTACTTTTGCGTGGAACTTTACATTAATAAAGGGTTTCCGGGTATGTCAAAGGGAAGGTAGTGACCATAACCCCTTGCAGATTGAGGTCCTAAGGGTGAATCTGAGTCCACGAGACACAGTAATTCCACAACAAGTTGAGTACCCTAGGCGGGTGACAACTAGATTAACAGACAAATATATAGCAAAGTTAACAAAATTACAACAGAAGGTAGATTTGGGAAGCGTTAGAGGGCAGAATCTGGAATGGTTCGAGAGAAAAATAGAACAGGTAGTGCAATGCCTTCGAGCTGAATTAAAAAACAAGAAAACTAGGGCTAAAAACCACCATAAAATTCCGGCAAGACAAGTTAAGTGGTTTTCCGAAGAATGTTTAAAAAAGAAGAGGGAGATAAGAAGAGAAGCACGAACTCTCAGGGTTAAGTATGACCTAGGTAGATTTATAAAACTCAAAAAACTGAGACGGGAATACAAAATGTTAGTTAGAAGCTCAAAAAGAGTCTATAAAGAAAAGTGTTGGGAAAACCTGTTGGAATCCATTGAAACAAAAAATATACGGCAGTTCTTGAAGCTGATACAGGCAGCAGCAGGACAACCTGTTGGGGCCATGGACTGCGTGGTAGAAGAGTCCTCATGGAAGGAATATTTGAAGGAACTGTATGGCACTCGTAGTGCACCTGAAGTAGGAGAATTGTTACATTGGAGTGGGTTAGTGGAAGATTTAAAAATAGACTTCTCAGTTGTAAATGTAAAGAACACCATAAATAAGTTAAAGCTAACTAGAGCAGCAGGGCCCGATAACGTCCCACCTATTATAATAAAGTCTCGGATAGACTGGTGGGCTGAATTTCTGTCACACATGTTCATAGCCATTTTAGATTCTGGGAGAATCCCCAAGAATTGGAAGGGAGCAGTAATTAGACCTGTGCATAAAAAGGGCGATATGAAAGCTCTGAAAAATTACAGATTAATCAATCTCCTGGACATTGGGGAAAAAGTATTTGCAAAAATAATACTAGGCAGATTAAAGGATTGGGTGGAGCAGTGGTCGATTGTGCCGGTAGAACAAGGGGGCTTCAAGGAAGGCCACTCCACTGTCGACCACTGCTTCGCCCTATGGGCAGTGGCGCGGAAGTCAATTGAGCAAAGAGGGAAGCTATACTGCTGCTTTGTGGACTTCCACGCAGCGTTTGATTTAGTGGATCGTAAATGCCTCTGGGAGACTTTGAAAAAATATAATATTCCGGAAGGCCTGTTGGCTATAATTCAAGAGCTACATAGAGGGAATTGGGCGCAGGTTATAAAAGATACGGCGGGGTCTTTGACACCGAAAATAGCCATTGAGAACGGTCTTAGACAGGGCTGTGTGCTGGCCCCCTTACTTTTTGCTATATTTCTAGCGGATCTGCCCTTGGCCTTAGAAGTCGATAGAAGTGCCAGCCCGAAAATGGATGGGAAACAATTGTCATGTCTGCTGTATGCAGACGATCTGGTAATTTTTGATCAGACCGAGTTAGGCCTCCAAAGGAAGTTAGATGCCTTCAAAGAGTACTGTGCAGCAAAGTTTTTAACTGTAAATATGGACAAAACAAAAATGTTATGCTTTGGGAAAAGAGACCCCAGGTTTAGCTGGTCCTTGGGCCCATTAAAATTGGAAATTGTCAGAGAGTACAGATATCTTGGGGTCTGGTTTGATAGTACCCTAAAGTGGCACACGCACTTAGAAGCCCAGAAAGCAAAGGCCTTTTCATCAGTATGTGGGCTGAAAAAATGTAACCGGGACTACGGAGATATGTCCCACAGACCGCTGTTAAAGGCCTATAGCACAATGATACCCCCCCAAGTACTGTATGGAGCAGAAGTCCTTTACCTAAGTGGTAAAAGCGACTGGGACCGGGAGGAAGGGAAGTATTTAAAATCTCTACTCTCGTTACCCGGCTCAGCAATGATCCAGGCTATTAGAATTGAGCTAGGAACAACATCATGGAGTACACAGGCTCAAGGGGCCTTGTTGAGGTTTTGGCAACGACAGGATCTTGGGGTGGTACAGAAGGTCTCACAATGGTGCAGAAATGAGATCCAGTTCAGTAGCCTTAAATGGGCCAAGGAGATTAGAAAGAAATTGCACACGGTTGGTGAGAACTTAAATGTGAGAATCTGTCAAAAATTACTGCAAGTAGAATTTACTAAGAGTACCCTCAGATCCCAAGGGCAGGAATTGTCTAGGAGGGTAGATGTGGAGTACTTGAGTAAGAAAAAATCGGTACAATTCATGCGGAATTCTTGGTTGAATGATGCCTGGTACCCATATCTGGACAGACTTCCAAATTATTGGCTCAGATGTGAAATTTTAAGACTGCGAATTGGCATTAATCCATGGATGGCAAACGAGAAAACAAAAGCAGAAATGATAAAAGCCCGATGGAAATTGTAAATGTATGCTGGGAACAAAATGTGACATTCTGCACATATTAGTAGACTGTGTACTAGTTTTAGCCCAGAACAAATTATTTTTACGTCCCATTTTTTTAAAATATGGCACTCTGCTTAGGGCCCATGCGGTAGAGTTATTAACAGACATGTCTAATCTTGAGATTGCAATCGCTATTGGGTGAATTTTAGTAAAATGCACTTATTTATTAATAAAAATTTTTAAATGATCTTTTAACTTTTACTTGCTTAGCGGGGGCTGTGCAGACAATGGTTACAGTAAGAAAGTATATTTGTATGTCACTCATTGTTAGGATATTTGTGTCATTTTCTCCTCCCTATAGGTTACCTATGTTTATGAGAACATCGATGAAATTGTAATGATTTTGGACATTTATAAACATTCTTTTATTGCTGTTTAAAGACTATGGTCTAAATAAACGTTGCTTTTGACTGACTGACTGACTGAGTTGATTTTGTTGCTGCTTGAGTAGAAAATCTACTTGACTGGCAGCAAATCTACTCAAGCGGCAGCCCTCTGACCACGACCACCCTTGATTGCCTGCATTATAAGATCACGCTAGAGGATGTCAAATCTCGCTTACCTGCTCCCATTTTCTGGAGCCTTGTGAGAGAAAAATTCTGCTATGCGGCGATTGGCGGAATTTGGCCGGAACTCCGCATTAAAGAGTAATGCTGAGTGACCAAAATTCAGCCAATTCCGTGGGTGGAATGAAACATTCCACCCACCCCTAATGATAACTCTGCTTTCTCTGGTTTGGCACTAGGGATGGGCGAAACTTGCAGAGTTTTACTCAGCAGAATTCTGGAGAGTTAGATAAAATCTCAGCAAGATTCCGTGGAGTTACGCCTATCCCTATTTAACACAGAAAACCCAATTTCCTTTTATTTCTTCTTAAATGTTCTATTATTACAGGACATCATTAATAAGCAGTGGCAAGTTAATTCATGCTGCACATTTGTTTTGCAACATCACCCCTGTTAGAATTATTAGCAGAAACAATCCCCCGGCCGCTCGTGCGATAAATCTGCAGGACCGTAATAACTGTAGCCTGCCCTTCGCATTGGGGGATACTTATGCACGTGCTGGACAAATCACCTGCAGGAAGGTGAACAATACCAGGGCGACAATTCTCCCCCCTGACGACAGGTGGAAAAGTAATCTTCCAGTGCTCTCTTTCAAAGACAAAACAACTTGAATCTACAAAGAGGCGAGTTTAAAGCTGGGCACAGCAGCGGAAAGCATTTGGAGAGTGAACACTACCATAAGAAATGAAGCACGTGTCTTGCTAAGAAAAGTGAGACTGTTATACAAATGGAAAGCATGAACATGAACAGCCAAAAAATCTAAGCTACTGCCTCAGCTATCTGACTTCTAGAATGTTCTCATGTTGGCAGATCTCGCCAGTGCCTGAATTTGCAAACAGGAAACACAATCGTGCAGTGTAGTGAAATGAAATACATAAGTAAGTATGTATGCAACTTCTCCCTGATCCTCTGCCAGCACAAAAAACAGCTCCAACGGCACTAACATTAGTTATGGAAACATGGGAAGGAAACTGAAAGACAGCAGCATTTTGTTAACTAATTAACTTATGGAAGTTGTTAAACCAAGTTAAAGAGCTTTTTTGGCTGCTATATTCTATTTCTTTCTTTCAATTTTTATCAGAGCTCGCCAAGGCCTTTAACTGGATTCAAGGGACTTCTATTGCATGTAAACGAAGACCATGGACCACTGTCCTTCACACACCTCCTGATTTAGCTAAAGCCACAATTACATGCTTCAGATTACAAGTGAAGCTCTGTCTTGTTTGAGAGCTGCTCATGCACAAAACACGGTGACCTTGATTAGGGCCTGTTTTCGGCTTTAAAAAGCAATGTCTGGAGGGATGCATTTATATATTTATTTACATACTTATCAATCTATTTAGTTAGGGTTTTTATAAAGCAGTGCAAGCCACTATGAACAACTTGTACCATATAGCATTCCTTCTTAGGAACTGAGACAAGAATCTGAAACAATATTCCATGAGAGATCAGACAAGACATATAGTGGCATATTTACAAGGAAATTGGCCGCAGTGTCGCACACCACCATTTCCAAAACAGATGGATTTTCGGTAATTAACAACAATACGGCGCACCCCTGGGTTTCCCCTAGCACTAAAAATACCTGCCTAGCGTCAACACATACACCCCTGTGCCATAGTGCAAGAGTGTCTGCATTGCAGGGAATGATTTTTTATGTGCAGGAAGGTATACCTTCATTATGCAATCAATAATGGCAATTTGTTACTTCTAAGGGGCCGATTACGATGTCATGCGGAAAGGCTCCAAATGGGATTCGTATTGCAGAATCCGATTCGGAACCCTTGTTTCTGAACGAATCGTACATATTTCCCAACGACCGATTAAGATGCCCGGAAACCGTTCGGGCAGTCTGAATCGGTTCCGAAAGGCATTCGGACAACCTGAGTCTTTCGGAGCTGAATCGTACAGCTCTATGGACACGGTTTCCGAGCGAGCGATTAAGATGAGCGTTTTGGACAGCCATTCCAATTCGGTCTGCCCGACATGAAACAGCTGTTGAAATCTGTTTTGGGGGGCCCGTTGTGCGCCCCCTTTCACCTGGAGGTGTCCGATTGGGGCCCATGGGGGTACCCAAGGGACCCCTCTTCCCAGCCCTGCACAATGTGGCAGGCAACATGGGGTGCCCGTCACAGGGTGCAAGGTTTTCCCCACCCACCCCTTTTTTCAATGGGAGCCTGTGTTCTGAGACCGAGACGTTCGGAACAGTTTCCGAACAACATCATAATTGGCCCCTAAGTGTGCTGCAGTCTGCAGCACACATAGAAGTAGCAAATTGTCATTATTTAATGATTGTTTATGTGTAGGAAGGGACACCTTCCTACATATAAACAATCATTAATGGCATTTTGCTCTTTCTATATGTGCTGCAGAGTGCAGCACACAAAGAAAAAGAAAAAACAACAAGAAATAAAGGTATTTCTCCTCCATTCGAATGCCTGCTATTGCACGGCACTGCCTCAGATTTGCAGCACTTGTAAATCTGGGGCAGTGTCAAAAAGCAATGGGTGTTGCGGTGGAACGCCCAAAACAACACCTATTGCATACCCCTTTCATGCAGATCCCTGCGTGAAAGTGTACCATATTTACAAAGCGACGTTAAGCCACAAAAAGTGGTTTAATGCCACTTTGTAAATATGGTGCAGGGCATCGTAATGCTCTTTGTTGGCTCCCAATTGCGCCTTCTCAATAAGTTACAAACCCTCCAAATTGTGGCAGCAAGAGTGCTGAAGAATCTCCCCAAAATTCTGCTCAGCCTCTTAAGCCATTAAAGACCTCCATTGGCTGCCCATATGGGCAAGGATTAAATAAAAAGCCTTATGCTGGGCCCATTAGTCACTGCATCAGGTTGGCCCTCGCTTTCTACTGGATGTTTTCAAATGGTAGGCCCCTTCTTGTAGCCTACGTTCTAGCAATGCAAGGCAGCTATGTGTGCCCAGAATAAAAAGAGTCCTTTGGAGAGGAAGAATTTCTGCTACGCCACCTCCACATGGTGGCACTCTCTACCCAATCATCTTAGAGGTTAGCCTAATCTATTAAAGTTCAGAAAGGAACTTAAGACTTTTCTTTTCAGCACCATAGTTCAATCTTCTCATCAAACTGCTTAGCAACTCTTTAGGTATTTAATATCTCATACTGTCGGGTTTCATATGAGACTAGCGCCAAGACTCCTTTTTGGTAATCACGCGCTATATAGAAAATATTAATATAACATAGCATATGTTTATGGACCATGGTACCAGCTACAATAGTGTGCCAGAAATTAATGCAAGTTATTTAGGGAAGTGACCTTTTTTGTTTTCTATGTACAATGAACATGCAAAATAGGCCAAGTCGAGGTAGTAGCTCAGTATGAATCACAATTGCAACACCGATAAAAACACTGGTCACACAGGCTATCACCTGCTCAGATTCAAAACTTTAAACACGTTTGTCTCCCTACAATCGGCCATTGAATGGTATCCATTTGTTAACTGATTGAGGCTGATGTCCAGGTTGTTCTGCTGCCCCAGTAGCTGTGGGAATGCCACTCTCTGCTGCATGTTCTCCAGGGCCACGTCATGCCTCAGTGCCAGTAAAAGGTGCGACGGCTTCCTTACTCTCAGCTGCATATTTCAGAAGTGTGCTTCCTCACACTGACTGGACCAGCCCAGAACGAGGCTTGGGATGCTTGTGTTCCACACACGAGGCATAAAAACTAAAAAGAGAAAAATGGCAACATAAATTTGCTGCTCTCAACCAGACCAGAACTGTAAATGGGTGGGCGGGCCGGTAAACTCCATCACGCGGTGGTTAGCTAAGTTTTTGCTGAACGCAGTGTTCCAATCAGAGTGGCAAAAATCTGCAAACTCTGCCGGCGAAGCAGGGTTTACCTCCCACCCCTGCTTGGTACCAGCTATGAAAACAATTCAAACACCGCTTTTGATGTTTATAAAAAATTTAATTCAGTGGTGAAGTTAGAATTTTAATAAATATTTAAGAAATGTGACTTTTAAAAAGTTAGTCTTTGCCTGTCTGAACTTCCAGTAGGCTGACTAATTAGCATTAGCCTGCTGGCAGAAGGCCCTGACAGTGCTTTCCCTAAATGAGGCGTGAAAACTGCTCCCAGAGCAGAAGAAAAGGGTGTTGGTATTTTTAGCAGGAAGGTCTAGATGTGAGGTAGGTGATGCATATCAGCTCAGGAAGGACAGTTGAGTAAGGGTTTCAGGAACATCATTCATTTGAAAGGGGCCAGGGGGAGACTGACCTATTCATGTTTAAGTATAAATGGAGACCTGAGGAAGAAAAATGTGTTATCCTCTGGGTTCTCTGTAGTTAGTTAGGCATCAGCGCATTGACAGGGGGAGTTGGTCCTGAACCAGTTTGTGGAACTAAGTAGGAGAGAATTGCTGATTTCCCTAAACAACCCCCCATAGCTAGCACACAAGCTTCTGCTAGCAGCAGATAGACTCTGTCATACTTGATTTGCCTCAGAATAGTGCGCTGTGGGATAGTTTGCAGTATGGCAAACAGGATGTGCTGTAAAAGTAGAAAGGAAGTAGGAAATGTTTTTCTCATTGGCTAGGGAGTGTCCAGGAGTCACCTCAAGAACTGGCTGGTGAATTCTACAAAAGTGGCACCTCACCCTCGGCTCATCACAATCTGGGCCTGAGAAAGAAGAGGAGAGAACTGTATCTGCTCTCTGTGACCTCTATGGAGACCTGAGCAGGCCCCCCTGCACCAGCTTATATACAAGACTAAGAATTGGCCTTCAAGTGTCAGTTGGCTGACCTCCTGTATGGCTACTGTGACTTAAATAGCTTCAAGATGAAGGAAGTGACCCGAATAGGGTCACCCGGGAAACTCGTGACCACCTCTCGGCCTTCTAAACCAAATGAAGAGTCGGTCAGACAGTAGATAATATAAACCAAAGTTATTTATTAGTATTGTGCTGCAGCGGAGCCCAGTCTGACCAGCCTCCTGAGATGGCTGCCGAGGGACTGACTCCTCCCAACATAACATCAGATATTATACATTTCCAATTCCCTAAGAACACGCCCAGGCTAGAAAATTCCAGTCCAGGCACTAGCGAACAAAGGAGGCACAGAAGGATGAGCTACGGTCCTGGGACCGGGTACATGCTATCTCCACTTCAAGGTTACTCTGCCCGCACCTGCCATTCTAGAAGGTGGGAACAAACCTATCCAACAGCAAATCTATGCCATAATAGAGAGTACATTCATTAGTGCAGCGGAACTCGGCCTTGGAGAAATACAAACTAAAGATGCATCAAGGCAGTTTTCTGCTGAGGCAAGCAGTATGAGGCAGAAGCTCAGCTTCGATCAGAGAACAAAATGGCAGCTACTAATAAAATAGTGCCATGAATGCTAACTTAATACAGAACGAAATACGAGCAATAGGACAATTAAATTTTCAATTCTAACAAAGAGGCTTCTTTCCTGGAGTTTCCAGCTGACCAGGAGCAACCAAACCTGAACTGGTGTGTGCTGGTAGTCCCTGATGGAGTGAGGTCTTCCCCCTGAGTGCTGTCGCTGAGGTCTTGGGAGCCTTAAAAGTGATCAAAAAGAGCTCCTACAGAAATTCTGAAAAGTTAGAACTTAGAAAATGTTTGGGTTTCCAAGAACTCTGCCAGCCAGCAGGGCTTCGCAGCAAAAGTGTCTGATTTCAAGCGGACTTCCTCTAGATCAAGTTGAAAGGTAGAAATCTTGACTTGGCAAATGTGTGGAAAGTATCCACCCGATACAGGGACTTTAGAGGGTGCAAAATTTTAATTTCTCCTGCTCTGACCTTTTCCAAAAAAGGAGCCTGACAACGACTACCCAGCTTCAAGAGGACTTTGGCAGATACAGCCTACAGCCTTTGACTGCATAGGGATTTTGATAAGACTAATATAGAGACTATGTCAAAATGTTAAACCTCCGATGGGGGCAACAGCTTATATGTCTTGGTCAACCTCAAACAGTGATTTCTGATTGGAGCTTTACTTTTTCTTGGTGACTTTTGCCTTACACCTTCAAAAAGTCTTATTAGTTTTTGTTGCTTTGGTGTCATTTTGCTCCTTAGCATTTTCTCTATTTTTATTAATCACTTTTTAGTTTTTGTTGCATGGTGTTTTGACTTTTTAACTATTTTGTTACTGTTAAATACTTTCCACATTTTCCTAAGTTAAGCCTGTCTGCTCTGTGCCATGGCTACCAGGGTGTTGAGCCCAGGTTTAAAATTTGTGACTCAATTCCTTGTGGTGGATTGCCATGCACTCCAATTTATAACCCACTTTCTTACACATGGAAGTACAGGAATACTTTTATTACCAGCAGTATTGTTCTACCTTTTTATTTATTTATTTTATTTTTAGAGTTTTCTATAGCGCGAACCAGACCCAAAGTAGGGATCAGAGCACTTTACATAAAGAGCAAGGTGTAAAACATATTAGTGAAAAACATTGTATACAAAAACATAGCATAAAAGTAGCAGCATATAGGAAAAGGGTCCGGGTGAATAGCAGCAGTGGAAATTGTTCTGAAACACTAAAAACAAGATCGAGTTCGTGTTGGTGTTTTGTAAATATTTTTGTGTAGAACGTACATATGATACATATGGCAGAAAATAAACTCCATATACGAATTTCATGTAACAAACAGTATTCTTTTTTATTATGTGCACCTAAGGTTTGTTTTAAAACATTGCTTCATGCTAGAGAGGCATTGTAGCACCCTGCTTTATTATGAAACAGCTATGCAGAATAATGCTGATCATTACATATTTATTAAGTATGACTCTCACTAGGAGCAATTTAAGTTTCAAGACATATGACCTTTAAAGAGGTGCAGCATGTTTGGGATTATTCTAAACTCTGTGAGCTCCATTATATAAACTCTTTGAAGACAGTGTCTGTGAAATACCAATTGCTTTTAGAAAACGTTATGCTATAGAAAATGTAATCTGCATGAAAATGGAAGCAAAACATTTTAAAGAAAAAAGGCATTCCTTAAATTCTACCTTGTTGTGTGCTGTCTTCCCTTTGTGCATTACCTATACATATCTACACACCTGTGCAAAAATGTCCCCTTTTTATTTCTTAATAGAATCACGTGAAATTCTTGAAAAACAAATCGGAAACAAGATACACAAAACCCCCAAAATGTAAAAAGTTAAATTTCCAGGTTGAAGAAAAAAGAATATACACCCTGGTGTACAAAACCCTTTGCGATTGTGAACACCGAGAGGTCCCATAATAAAACGCCATTTTGGAGTAATACAGTAGCACTGCTTTAAGTACTCCAAAATGCAGTTCACAAACCTCCAGCGGAAGATCTCTGCCTCGCCTGTCTTTTCTGCTCAGAGATCTCCTTCTGAGTGGTGGAGATAAATACACACATAAGTACAGGATTTTGCGGGTAGGGAAAAGGAAGAGAGAGAGAGGAAATTGAGAATGATTCCTACAAAATGGGGGATGGGGGGGGTTAAGGAAAATTAAAGGAGAGCTTTAGGGAGGTGCATACTAATACAAAAAAACATACCCACATAGTAGAACGAGAATTGCAATTCACCAAATAGACATTTAAACCTACAAACAAAACAGACTTAAACATACTTAGACCCAACACAGATGGCCAACCACTGATACAGAAACATACTCCCACAAAAATCAATGACTGCAGGGAATAACACATACACATAGAGACACATATATATTTAATAAAAAATGTTTTATAATAATTTTATTAACTTTAAATTCGTCACATGCAGGAAAGCAATAATATACATCCCTTTACAGAAAATAAAAATTAACAATTTCGTGCACAGTGTTTCAATCCAACATTACAGTTCTGTGGCCCCCCTTTTTTGACATTTCCATTTCTACCGTTGGTGAAATACACAATTCTCCTCGATATGCATTCCAGGCACCCCATTTTTTGTCCCACTTGTTAGGACAGCCCCTAGATTTGTAGACCTCTTTTTCAGCTACCATACATTTGTCCATTTCTGCCACCCATCCTATCGTCAGTGGACGGTCTGCTGCCCCCCATTTCATAGCAATTGCCCTTTTCACCAATGTGTAACCCAGGGTGGTTAATTGTTGCTCTCTGTCTGTTAGGTCGGTTGCGTTCCATACATTCAGAATCCCCATTAAAGGTGTTAGAGTGATTTGTTTCCCTAGCGCATCTTGTAGCTTCTCTGTGGCCCTCTCCCATAGGTGTCGGATCAGGGGGCAGTCCCATAGTATATGATAAAATGAGGCCATTTGGTTACATCCACGCAGGCAAAGTGCATCCTGTCTTGTTCCTATTTTAGCTAAGGTCACACCGGTGAGGTATGTCCTATGTAAAACTTTTAGTTGGATCAGTCGAAAACGATGGTTTATGGCCGCCTCTCTTGGGGACATCAGGGCAGTTTGCCAATCATCAACCTCGATCTGTCCCAGATCTGCCTGCCATCTGTCCCTGAGAGTGTGGAAGGGGTCTGGTATGTTGTTGCATAACTTACAGTATGTAAGGGAAATGGCTTTGGTCGGGATAGGTTCTGATAAAAGTCGATCCTCCAAGGGGGATGTATCTGGTATGGTTGTCAGATCTGGGAGAGCTGTCTTGAGCGCATGGCGAATCTGTAGATACCGAAACATCTCCCCTTGCGCCAGTTCGTGCTTTGCTTGTAAGTCTTTAAATGTAAGAATCTTGCCCTTCTGTAGGAGATCGCCAACGGTAGAGATTCCGATGGTGTTCCATTTGTCAAACCCTACGTGGTGACAAAGCAGCCCCAGTTGTTGAGAGGACCATAGGGGTGTAGCTTTCGTCAACTTTCCCGTCCAGCCCAGGCGTTTGTTTGCCCTATGCCAGATGGATACCGTTTGAGCCATCGGACCCAGGAATCTCCCTTTGCGGGGGTTGGCGTATATGGCTCCAAGATACCTCTCTCGTCCCGTCTGATATCTTTCTAGCCGGTATGCAGGGTTCGTCGGGATACTGTACTGCCAATGATTAACCGCTACCAATTGTGATGCCCAATAATAAAGCTGTATGTCTGGGAGTGCGATGCCCCTGTCGTACCACACCTTCGTCAATTTCCCTAAGGCGATTTGCGGTGTACTTCCATCCCACAATAGTGTTCGGACCTCCGCCTCGACGCTATTAAAATAGGAGTCTGGGACATGATATGGGCAATTCTGGAGTAGGTAAAGGAATCGTGGTAGTGCCAGCATTTTAAATAAGGCCGCTTGACCTAACAGTGACGGTGGCAGCGACCTCCAATGTTTGACATCATCACAGAGTCTATTTAAGGGGACTACTAAGTTCTTGTCATAAAATGTTTTTGGGTCTGGAGTAATAAATAACCCCAAATACCGGAATCCTTCGCAGGTCACCTCAACGTCACATCCCCTGGGTAGCCTAGGCGTCGGGCCATGGAGGACAAAAAGCACTGATTTTGCCCAATTAATGGCATATCCCGAGTATTTGCCGAAGTTTGTAAATATGTTCAGTAACCTATATATCGAGGCATAGGGGGATGCTAAGTAGATCAGGATATCGTCTGCATACAGCGAAATTCTGTCCTCAGTGTCCGCCTCCCATTTTAGGCCTTTGAGAGCCACATCCCGTCTCACCCATGACGCCAAGGGTTCCAACACGAGGGCGAAAAGTAGGGGGGACAGGGGGCAGCCTTTTCTGGTCCCTCTATGCAGCTTAAACGTCCTTGACGTGCGATTATTCACCCTCACCTGACCGCGCAACTCAGTGTAAAGCAGCCTAACCCAATTTATAAACCGCGGGCCAAACCCCAAGCGGGCAAGGACTTCGAAGAGATAGGGCCACTCTATGGAATGGAATGCCATGGAGGCATCCAATGACATAATTACCGCGTCCTCTTCCACACATTGCTGACGTGCCAAAACATTATGTACCCGGCGAATGTTCAGTGCCGTATTTCGTCCCGGCACAAAGCCGGATTGGTCTGCGTGAACCAAGGAGGGGAGGACAGCATGGAGACGTGACGCTAGCAGTTTCGCCAGGACTTTGGCCTCCGCGTTTATCAAGGAGATTGGCCTATAAGAGCCACAACGATCCGCCGGTTTCCCAGGCTTACGGATTACCACAATGGAAGCCAATCTTTGATCTTCAGGCAGTACTCCTTTCTCTAGGCTTTCTGTATACATATGTTTAAGGTGGGGTTCTATCTGAAAGGCCATCGATTTTAGGAACTCAATTGGAATCCCGTTGGGCCCCATTGCCTTTCCTGATTGGACGGTAAATATGGCTTTGCAAATTTCGTCATCTGTGATGTCGGCGTCCAAGTCAGCTCTGTCTGTCTCGGACAATGAGGGCAGAGTTATATCTACCAACAGTTGGCAAGAGTCCTCCGACGTATAGGTAGTGGAAGATGTATACACCCTCTTCAGATAATCCGCAAATGCTTCCGCTATTTCTTGAGGGTCGGAGACCCGTGTATTCTCGCCGGTGGATAGTTCAGGTACCCACCTCTCTCCCTGCTCCCTTTTCTCTTGCCAGGCAAGCATTTTCCCCGCTCTATCTCCCATTTCGTACACCCTCTGACGTGTATAGAGTAGTCGTGCCCGGGCTTTTTCTCGTGCCAGAGCTTTATACTCGAGCTCCTTAATGGTTAAGCGGTGTGCAGTGGCCTCGCTTTGTGAAGAGTTGTGTTGTGTCTCCAACTGTTGGAGTTCACTTTTTGCCTGTAGTATTTGCTCATTATGACGATGGATATAACCTATTTTTAACGCCAGTGCGTGCCCTTTTAGTACCACTTTATAAGCTTCCCAAATGGTCTGCGCTGAGTCTACTGATCCCAGATTTTTGGCAAAATAACAGTCTGTCTGCTCGGTGAGCCCCTCCGTTATGTCAGGGATCGTTAAAAGCCATGGATTAATAACTATGGAGCTACGCTGCTTTTGTTGGTAAAAGGTGAGCTCGACCCATACTGGGGAGTGATCTGAGATCCCCCTTGGGAGCCCACGAGGATTTTGGAAACGGCCAATGTCTGCTAAGTGCGTAAGGAAGTAATCTATACGGGACATACTATTATGTGCATTAGAGTAATGGGTGTAATACGACATGTGTGGTTGCAGTGAGCGCCATATGTCTGTCAGTCCCATGGCTTGAGCAAATTCCACCATTTGAGTGCTGTGACGGGCGGGGGGTCATCGGGGAAACCTATCCAGTGTATCGTCCATGGTCAAGTTAAAGTCACCACCCAGTATCAGGGTACCATCGGGGAGATCAATAAGGATCTTGCCTAAGTCGCTGAGTGCTTCCTTTCCCAGTGCTGGTGGGAGATACACTGATACCATATTTATCGGCTTCCCTTCCCAGGTGGCCCCCATCACCGCAAATCTTCCCTGCAGATCCGCCCACGTATGGGTGGGCGTGAGAGCCAGGCCCTTTCACACTAGGATACCAGTCCCCCTGGAACCAGATGTGAACCCTGCATGAACCAATAGTTTATACCCCCACCTGCTGTGAGCCCTGCAATTGTTACCCACAAGGTGAGTTTCTTGTAGGAATACTAAGTCCGGCACCTGTCTCTTAAGGTATTGCGACACCACTCCCCGCTTTATTTTGTCTCCCAAACTGTTTACATTCCACGTCAAGGTAGACAATTTTGTGATTATAGTACTACCCATGCTGCATCATCAGTAGGACTAGCGGAGTGTACACTGAGGCCACCAAAAGGGTGAATGATTCCTTCAATGCGTAAGCAGCTGTCTGCCTTAACCTGGACTGGCCATATGGTGCGGAGCACTGCGTGAACTTCAGCTGTCTATTCCGCGTCAGTTTAGGAAGGACACAGTTTTTCAAATCTAGTGTACAACACTGTGCATCGTGACATTTAACATTAACACCAACAACCCCCCCCATCTTCCCCCCTGCCGGTGGATTTCAAACTACCCACCCCCCAACAAGGCAGAGCGCCTGTTGCCCACCCCCCCATATGCGAGGTGCTTGGTGTACAACCCTCCCACCCTCGCCGTGAATTAAGGATGGAAACATATTACACATTATGTCATTTAGATCCATGCTAGTCCCATCTTAAGCTTTAACCATCTGAGCAGCATATTACCGGCAGTCCCGCTCGGGTTAACATTGGCAGATCATACCTTGCCAGCGACGGATCTATGAAGAATACCCCAGTACCTTGTCATGTGTCCTACCCTGTACCCAGGGGCCTCAGGTGTCTCCCATGCTACAATGTTTAGAGTTCACAAAGCCCCACCTTGTCAGCCCTTCGGGCCGAGGTCTGCTCTTCCTGAGTTGGGCCGACTCGAGGTGTGTCCCCATTGTTCAGTCTGCTGCCTCGGAGTCTCTCATTTCTACTGCCATTTGGCCTCCCGACTCTTCGCCAACCCTCCAGCCATTCCCAAGTCTCTTCTGGAGATGAGAAGAACCAAGTTTTGCCCTTGGATTCAACTCAGAGCTTTGCTGGGAAGAGCATAGAGTATTTTACTTCTTTGTCTCATAGTGCTTTCTTGACCGCAATGAAGCTGCGTCTTTGAGCTTGCACTTTGGTGGTGAAGTCCGGGAAGAAGGTGATTGTGCTATTCTCCAGTGTCAATGGTGGGTGGGCTCGTGCCGTTTGAAGTATAACATCGCGGTCGCGAAAGTTGAACACTCGTGCTATAATGGGTCTCGGAGGGGTTCCCGGTTTTGACCTAACCCCGGGGACCCGATGGGCGCGTTCAATGGAAAAGTAACTGGACAGGCACTTCGGCTGGAGCTTAGTCAGCAACAGGTCCTCGACGAAGAGGTCTGCAGCCGGCCTTTCCGCCCGCTCCGGGACTCCCAGGATGCGTATGCGCTCTCCCTTCATAGTCGTCGAGGAGTCCTTCCATTTTTACCTGCTGATCACGGAGTTGGTCCACTTGTTGCTTAAGGAGAGCCGTGTCAGATGTTAATGTCTCAGTAGCTTCCTCCACGTCTTTCACTCTGGCGTCCATTTTTCGCAAATCGGCCCTTATGAGGGAAACCTCAATGTTGACGGAGTCAATGCGAGTCTCTAGCGAGGTCTGCACCCCAGCTATGGCCTCCATGACGTCGTGGAGGGTAAGATCTGATTGAGGAGTCTGTGATTGAGGATCTTTTGTTCCCCCCTTGGTGGTAGCATCGTCCTCCTCACCCGTTTTGCCCCAGGCAAATTTAGCTAATGTCTTTTGGGCCTGCGTTTTGGATCCCTTGCCGCTGGCCATTGTTGCGCAGTGATAAGTGGCATCTTCTCTGTTGTGCAGGGCCCTATACCAGTATTCACTGCCGCCTGCGTAGGGGGGGGAATTCCCTCCTCTGCTGGCCTGTCGGGTTTCCTGGTAGGGCGAGTGGGGCCGTCCTCAGGTGGGCGAGTATCGGTAAGGCGCAGCACTGGATCGCCCAGTGGTAGCTGAAAGGCGAGGGGGGGAGTCCGTGACCCCACCACAGAGCCCTTACAGTCCTTTCTGGGCTAGCACAATATTGTTGGTGGCAGGATTAGTAGTGAGGCACTGTGGGGTCGTTGGGCCCCGAGTTCCCTTGATTTCCGGCCTCCATGGGCCCCCCCAGATCGGGGGGCGGGCTGCCTTGTGCTCTTCGATGCCCCTTATGAGCACAATCCTTCCTGCGTCTGTACTGGGCAGCTAATGGTTAAGGTGGGGCCTTTACCTGGCACGGTTGATGTCCCAGCCTTGGGCCCCCTGCGGCTCCCCCTACTCCACCATCGCCGCCGACCTCCCGGGCTGTGTGTCAGCGCGTCATCACAGTTGCGCAATCTTCACAGTTGCGCAATCTTCTGAGTTGGGGGCACCTCTAACCGGATGAGGGCGACCGACAAAGGGTGCTCCTAACTCTGGCGCCACAATCTGCTAGGCCGCTGAGCCGGGGCCTTCACTGCCGTAGTGCCACTACCGCCGCCGACTCACAGGCTCCACCACTGCAGGCGCGGACCATCTCCGAGCTCCGCTATGTCCGCCGGCAAGCTGCGGGGTCTGCTCTCAGGCAGCCCAGGGTCTCCCAACTGCTCCCTCTTCCGTCGCAGCCCCGCGTGCTCACCTCAGTGGCTGGAGGTACGGGGAAGGGGCCGCCATGATTTTGTTGCAGGAGCCCCGATGACGCCGGCAGCTGCACAGTTCTGGTGCTCTCCTCGCAGCGGTCTGCACGCTCTCGATGGCCTGGCTTCTCCGGGATCCGTGCCCCCGAGAACGAAGGGGTGTCTACTGGTTTGGTGCCGGATTATGACAGAAAAGACAGCGAGGGCAGCGGAGCCGCCTCAGAGTGCGGCCATACCCAAAAGGCTGCTAGCCACGCCCTGCCCCGCCATATATTTAATAATTTAAACAAAGCATTATTCAAATAAATTTCATTTATATTATTTGAAAAAAATCGAAAAATTAATCTGTTAATATTCATAACATTTCAATAAAATACATTGTAAGTGTTATTTCTTTTTATAAATAACAAATAAAATAATACATAAATTGCATCCAACCTTGTGAAACATTTTGCACAAATAATAGTTAAATGGGTAAATGAGGGAAAATTAACACTTGAAATAATGTTATTTATAAAATTAAATTAATTTAAAATGTAATAAAATGTTCCATTTTGTTGCAGGAGTGATGTCCCTTGTTACTGTGGTAGTCCTAGGTAAATAGTGAGACTTCTCAATTCAGGCGGTCGCAACTGTTCGTGGTGAGAAAGCTGCCGCGAAGGTAGAAAATCTACTCGAGTGGCACTAAGTAGCAGCGCCCCTGGTGCACTGTGAGGTGTCATGTGCGCTGATTTTACAGCCCAGAACAAGATTTCCGCGCCAGAAATCAACACAAGCAGCTCAGCATGTAAAATTCCGCCCACTAGAGGAACTCCGCAACATCTCGCAGAGTGAAATTCCAAGAGTTCCACCCACCCCTACTCAGGACTATCAGAGTGACTCCAAGGGCAAGTTGGCTCGCCTCCTGATCAGAGCATCAGGGACAGAAAAGGCTCCAACCATCTTAAAACCCACACCTTGACTCAGCCTGAGTGAGTTCTAATACCCCAAGTGGTGCTCCTCCAGTCCTGGACCCTTGGTGGTGGTGCTGAAGGTGTCAAAATAGCCAAAATCCAAATTTGGAACTTAATTCCCTGCCTAAATTTTTTTCTGAGCACCAAGAAGATACCACCACTTGCCTGATTGCTTATCTGCCCATAATGCATCACCAGTCGGCCTGACTTCACTGCAGCTCACTCTAGGTTCTTGTCCATTGCAGGAAATCCTGTTAAGTGGTTCTTCGCCAAAGGGGTCTCCGGCCTCATGGAACTCTTGCTGGCTACAGCCTTCAGCCTCGTCCCACTGGAAGATTTTCTGCTTCCAAAAAAAGAGACTAAGTCCTAATGTAGAAATCTTCACTGTGACTTCATCCAGGAGCTCCCTGACGACGACGCTTCCTCCTCAGACATAGCCTGCAGTCTTTCCCTGTTGAACTTTACCTTCTCAGAACACTTTTCTTCAAACTTTTTTCTAAGTCTGAATGTAGGTGCCAACTGGGCCCAATCCACTTTGTGTATCAGACTCTCGCACCATCGGGGTCAGCCATAATTTTTGACTTTAAACCACTCTTGCGTGACTAGATGTCCACCTTTGGTACTTTGATCTTTTAGGCACTAGTTCTTACCTTAAACTTTAGAAGTTCATAATTCCAGTTCTACTAATTGGATTTTTGTCATTTTGGTGTCAAATAATTTATAAAAACTTACTCCAATTTTCTAAATTGGTGTGGGATTTGTCTTGGGCTGCATTTTACTTTACTAATGTATGTGTACTGCAAAAATTCTTTACACTTTGGCTCAAAGTTAAGCCAGACTGCTTTTGTGCTAAGCTACTAGAGGGTTAAGCACATGTTAATTTAGTGACTTTTGTGGTTCACCCTGACAGGGAGTTTTACTCTTGCTTGAGCATGGTTAATAACCCACTCAACCAACAACCAAATTTCTTATGCTATTTAATCAGGATTTTTGAAACCCTTTCAAAGTAAAAAATTAGAGGAGATGTGAAAGGGTAGTCACTCTGCTTTTTACGAGTCATAAGGCTATGTATTATTGGGCTGAGACGAGAATGGGTGATGCAAACCATTGATCAGGTACTGAATACCGATTTAGGGTGGTAACTGATTCACAAAGGGGAATTTGTCTCCGAGCATCTCTATTGGGATTCATGTTGACAACCTTGGGGGAGCAGGATTTAGCCCAGAGGACCATCTTTTAAAGCAGTATCCGGCCCTTTAATGGGTATTGGTTGCTTTTAAAAAAATGTACTGAATGCAAATGCAGGGAAGTACGTTTGTTGTCCATTCTAGGGATTCCTTCCTGCTTTTGCAGTGAATCACAGGAAGTTGCAAATTGTGACCTGATACTTACTAATAATAATTTGGCAGGTTGTTTTGAAGCCCACTGCAACTGGATAATTAGTGATTGTGGCCAACTAATACATATGGTGCCTTTCAAATTGCAAACCCATTTAACAAGCATTCGCAATGCAATCGGTCTCGCCTTGGGACCTTATATGTATTTAGCTATTGCAGCACATTAGCCTGGGTGCTGAAACATCTACTGTTCTTTAGCATGGAGGGAAAGTAAGCACCAAACTGTGTGACACGCCAAGTATTGGAACACATGGAGATAAATATTGCCTTTCAGCGGGAAATGGTATAGTCCAAAGCTCTGTTTTTAATATAAAATCTGGGCGTTCGGTGGTCATATCACTGAAAATACAAGATTTGAAAAAAATATCATTGTCTACAGGTGCTCGTGGAAGACAATTTCTATGGACTGGAATCTAGAGAATACTAAAGTGATTCTGGTATTTTACTGACCTCTGCTGGTCGTTTTCTATCAAGACAGTTAAATAGAGGCAGTTGCCAGAAAAATAAAAAAAGAAAGTCCCTCAGCAGAAAGCAATTCTGGTATTTTACTGACCTCTACTGGTCGTTTTCTATCAAGACAGTTAAATAGAGGCAGTTGAACAAGCAGAAAGCAATTCTGGTATTTTACTGACCTCTACTGGTCGTTTTCCATCAAGACAGTTAAATAGTAGCAGTTGAACAGAAATTGAACAGAAAAAAAGTCCCTAAGCGGAAGCAGACAAGTCCTAGGGCTGATCTCCAGAGCCCACAAAGTACATACACATATAAGTATATACTAAAGTATATACAAGAGGTCTCGAATGCTCAACCTAAAAACCAGTAGTTGTGGTATCTGCACTTCCTGATTTGCAAATGGATGTTCGTTCATCATGTCTTTAATTTTTACGTACCTTGAAATGAAAGATTACCCGAATAACAAGAAAGGGTAGACTGTAGATTAGTATTAAAAAAATAATAAACCCTTCAAATAGACAGGCAACCGGCGCAGAGGGCACAAACATTAAAAAAGGATCAAAATAATGAAACAGAGAAAGAGAAGTTCACGAGAAATGCAGAAAGAAAAACAGAGTACCAGAAAGAAAGCATCAAGACAACCAAGAAAAATCAAAGGAGGCTAGAAATATATAGAATGCAAGAAGTAAAGTACACATAAAAATATTAAATAACATTGGCAAATAGTCTGATCCGTGGTGGTATAAGAGAGGGGATGGTAACCCTATGGATTGGGAACAAATTTCAAAAGTGCGGTGGAATCGACTTAATATAGAGCCCTACATTCTTCCAATAGTGCCCTAAATTCCTTAACCAGTTTCTGAAAACGGAGCATTTAACTCTGGACTGGATGATGACATCTGCAGAAATATCCTGCAGATTGATGATTCATCTAGAAATCCATATTTACGACGAATATGACACAGCTATAGAATTATGTCACTTACCGATCCATAACTTTCAAAGTAAGCAATTCACATATACCCAACCGCTGTCCACAATGTTACCTGCTGTTTAAAATGTCAGTGCCCTCGAATGACACAATTCTGTAATCACAGAGGTTTCTTTCAGTGTGATTATGGAATTGCCGACCTTCCCTCATAATGCACAAGATGTAGCAGTTTTTGAAATGTCAACAAATATGTGTTTCTGTTTTCAATGGAAATAAAGGACCCAGTCTTGTTCAGGCAAAAGGGAAACTTGTCCCTTCACCTGGGAAAAACCTTAGGTTTTTCGTAAAACCCTCACCCACAAGGGTTACCCCTTGGTGGCATGCTTCATCATAGGGTCCTTCCCGTTCCGCTACGGAACAGGGCGTGCTGCGACCAAACGGATTACACAGGAGCACTGATTTAACAGACTATGAGAGGCAGATGTTGTGCTGTGGAGGAGTGAAAAAAAGGGGGGGAGTGTATTTAAAATTACCTGGCTAGTGGGAAAAGTGCTTTATTCTGACCCCTAGTCGGCAAGGTTAAAAAACAGGGAAAAGAATAGGGTATTTGGGAATTAATGTTCTCGCACCCTACTGGTCGACATGTTTCTAGCCTATCCCTCTCGGCTATTCTTCAGGACCTAGTGTAGTTATAAATTAGTTTATCTCCAGGACTAGTTCCACTCCTTAAGTTGTATACTGGACACAAATAATACAGAAATGCGTGCAACAATTGCACATTCACGCACAGGTGTATAATAATTCCATATAACCTGATCCTTGTAAAGTAATAATCTGTAGGAAAAAAGAAGAAGAAAGGAAACAAGGTAAAAGAATAAGGATTATCTGTCTCCATGTCGGATTTACCGAAAAAATGAACAAAGGGCTACACCATTAAGCTCCTTTAAATTAGTGTGCACCATCTAGGTGAAATAAATAAGTAATCCATTAGTGACTTATTTGCACATTCGTCTGTGGTTGCCCGTGTCACTTCTAGTGAGAAGGTATGTGGTTATTAATTAAATCACGTTCGACATACTCGTGGTACTCATATTGGAGTGAGTCCCTGAACAGGGGCTATAGAATAAATAGAAACTGTTAACATCACATAAAACACAAAACACACACATCTACATACACCGTGGAGTCACATACATGTAATTAATGAAGCCCGCACTTCATGGTTGCACCGGCGGGGAGTCCAGCCTCTAGTGATGCACTCTGGCGGGAGAAACAATTCAAAGTTACTGGTGTGGCGGGATAAACTAGAAAAAGGTTCTGGTGGACTGAGCGAGTGCAAATCATATGCACCCGCTTCGAGAGCCGTTCTTTGTCTGGGCTTGTGGAGGACTCACCTTATCTCAGCCAGACCCCTCTAACGAACCTACTAGTTGTTACCGCATGGGAACCGCATCTTACTCGGTCCCGAAGCGGAAGTTGTTTAAAAAGGCCCGTGAGCACGTACGTGTGCTGACGTGGGCCGTCTTGTTGTGTAGTGCGCTGACCTTCAATGATGGCTGCCACATGTGGGACAAAGTTTGGAGAAAAAGGAAGTGAGTTATCTTACGAAAAGTTTTTTTTTTCTTCTTTAGAAAATTCAGGATGCGCGATCCCTCTTCGTTTGTGCAGTTGCCGTTTCGACATTAACGCCTTGTATAAAAACGGGGTTTTTTTGTATTAGAGGCAAAACAGATCTTGGCCATATGATTTTTGTACCCCAACCAATGTTATAAAATCTTGAAAGGTGAATGCCTTGGTTTTCTTGCTGGTCAAAAAACGGAGGCCTTAATTAATTTGGTATATTTAGAGGAACGCATTCTTATGAGGGTGTTTGTAGATAGAAAGGTATTTAGTTGATAAATTGAAACCAAAAAGTTACGTGGCGGAGCAGGGTCTGGTGTTAAGCAAATTAATCTCTCTGGTGGTGCCACAGGATACCTCTCTGTAGTCTAGTTTTTATCTAACAAAACTATTCCATGGAATATTGTCGTTCAGACCTTCTAGGTGAGTCCTCAATTTAAAGACCCACCGTTGTTCCTTTTCGTGGAGTCTGGTTTCCACTGTGTCGTAATCTTCTAGTGATTCCAGTATGACTCATTTAAAATCTTGGACCGTGTGTCTCATCTCTATGTTGTGTGCGAACATTTTAGTAGTTGACCTCTCACAGCCTACATTGCTCCTATGTTCACAGATTCTGGTCTTAACCTTTCTTGTGGTCACCCAAATGTTCTTAAGGTCACATGGGCACGTGATCATATAGACTACCCTCTCTGTGTTTCAATTCGTGAACTTCCTAAGTTGCCAAGTGATCTTGTCATTGAGTCTGATCGTTTTTGTAGGTTCTGTTAGTTGGCAAACTCTACAATTGCCACACGGATAGTGCCCTGTTATGGGGGCCAAGGTCCTCTGTGTGGTTACTCTTGGGTTCTGATGTCTTCGAGGCTGTGTATGCACTAGAATGTCTCTTAAGCTTTTGCCTCTCTTATGTGAGAACATTGGGCATGGTATTGTCAATGCACCACTGTTCAAGATTCTCCAGTGTTTATTTACAATTTTAGAAACCGCATTAGCTGCTATATTGTAGGTTGTTACACAGATTGGCTATTCCTCCTTCCCTTTCGGGCTCGGTGGTTCAAGGAGGGACTCCCGGTTGTTGTTCCTAGCCCTCTTGTTCGCTCGAGATACTGTTCTCTTCGGATACTTTCTCACGATTAGCTTTTCAGTTAAGCGCTCTGCCTGCTCTTTATAGTCTCGTAACTCTGAACAATTCCTCCTCAGTCTAAGGAACTGACCGAAGGGGGGGGGGTTCTCACTTAGTTGGCGGGGATGCAAACTGTCGTAGAGCAGGAGGCAGTTCTTGGCTGTGGCTTTTTCATGTGTAGTTGTTCTCAATTTGTTGTCGCCATCTGCTAGGATGTTTAAATCCAGAAACACTAGTTCCTTCTTACTCAGAGTACATGTGAAATTGAGGAACTCATCTTGTGTGTTGAGCCAGAGTAGGAAATAGTGTGCTGTCTGTTCGTCACCCTCCCATACCACCAGGACGTCGTCAATATACCTTTTCCACATCTTAATATTGTGTCTAAAGGGATTGTGTGGTGCCAGTATTTAATGGGTTTCTAGGTGGTGGACGTAGAGACAGGCTATACTCGGTGCAAAAGTGCTGCCCATGCTGGTCCCGTGCTGTTGGAGGTATAGCGTATCTTCAAAACGGAAGACATTTTTAGTAAGGGCCCACTTGCAGCATTGCATAACCAGATTCCTTGGTGTTTGGTAGGTCCATTCTTCTTCGAACAGGACTTCCTTAATAATATTGAGGGTGTCAATGTGTGGGAGGTTGGTATACAGACTCTCCACGTCCAAGCCCATGAGGATATGTATTGCCGGGTTGAAATGTAGATCCTTCAGAAGGTTTAAAACCACTTTGGTGTCTTCAGGTATGTTTCGGTCTTTTGTATTTTTGGTCTCAGAAATGGATCTGCGAATTTAGAGAGGGGTTCCAGGATGGAGCCGATCCCTGACACTATAGGTCTTCCAGGGGGATTTTCCAGTGCTTTATGGATCTTTGGTATCGTGTAGAAGTACGGGGTGGTTGGACTCTTATTATTCAGAAACTCCCCTTCATTTTTAGTGATCCAATCGTGCGTTAGGGCCTCCTCAATGATGCTTGTTATTTTTATCCTCAAAAACTCTGTTGGGTCAGTTGCCGGAGGGACGTAATTTCGACTGTCGCCCAAAAGGCGCAAACATTCCTCACGGTAGGCTAGTGTAGTCTGTAACACCGTAGCACCCCCTTTGTCTGCTGGTTTGATCACAATGCTGTCATACCTTGCTAGTTCCTGTATTGCTCTTTCTTGTTCTCTTGAGGTGTTGTGGAAAACACGTATTGTTCTTGGGTCGATTTCTCCGATGTCTTTTAAGACAGCCTTTTCAAAAGCTAAAATCTCCACCGGCAGCATGTTTTGTGGCGGTTTGAAGGATGATTTATTCCTCAGTCCTGTATCCCCCATCCCTTCTTCCTGGGTGGGTTTGCCTTCAAAGAATGCCCGTAGTTTCAATTTGCGAATGAATTCATTGTAGCGTTTGCCAACTAACAGAACCTACAAAAACGATCAGACTCAATGACAAGATCACTTGGCAACTTAGGAAGTTCACGAATTGCAACACAGAGAGGGTAGTCTACATGATCACGTGCCCATGTGACCTTAAGTACATTGGGATGACCACAAGAAAGGTTAAGACCAGAATCTGTGAACATAGGAGCAATGTACGCTGTGAGAGGTCAACTACTAAAATGTCCGCACACTACATAGAGATGAGATACACGGTCCAAGATTTTAAATGGGTCATACTGGAATCACTAGAACATCACGACACAGTAGAATGAGGGGGCTTGTGGTCCAGGCCTAGCGGGGGGTAAGGGCGTCGAGGTTAAAGACCTCCGTATAGCACATGCTCATTCCCACTTTAGAATCGCCTGAGTAAGGAGCCGCTACAGACAATTAAGTTGCTGACACTAACATCCTGCACCTATCAAATCGGCCTACACTGCTCTACTCGATACGGAATAAGATTGATGCATTTTTGAAGATTATGAAGAAACAGGAAGCCATACCCCTCTACACCGCATATCACAGCGGGTGGTCATCACGGGAGCAACGTACACCGTGATCAGGTTGCCTACCCCTGTCCTGAAGAAGACCCACAGGCCGAGGCTTAAAAATTCCTTCTATGCCCCAAGTCGGGTCGAACTGTCGACGCCCTTACCCCCGCTAGGCCTGGACCACAAGCCCCCTCATTCTAACGTGCAAATAACGTGCAAATAATGATACATCTCTTAAATATTGAAAGAAAATATGTTGAATAGAGATTGTTTTTACTATTGAGTATACCTGGCTAGGCCTACATTGATTGATAAATTGTTATCAGTACGTCTTGAATTTTTAAATTATTGTTTCACGATTATCTTGGGAATTCTATCCCTTCCTTACCCATTTTTCTTCTTATATTGAGCACCCCTTTCTGCACGTTCAAATTGAGCAACCTTTTCTTTCATCCTTTTTAAGATACAGTAGAACATAGTTTGTTATTGAATTTATGATTAAATAAATACATGTTATTTTGCAATCCAGTGGTTGTTGCACATCATATTTCAACTGTATATGGAATTTAGTTTACCGTGAGCTGACGTTATGCATGCTTAAAAAGATTTAAGTGACTAGTGTTTTGAATTAATTAATCGAACAAAGAAAGGTCTAGGACCATTGTTTCTAGTATCAATCTAGACCCAGGTCCTACAGACTACTATTGGGTTACCCCATTGTTATAATGTCCGTTTTTGACCAGCAAGAAAACCAAGGCATTCACCTTTCAAGATTTTATAACATTGGTTGGGCTACAAAAATCATATGGCCAAGATCTGTTTTGCCTCAAACACAAAAACCCCCGTTTTTATACAAGGTGTTAATGTCGAAATGCCAACTGCACAAACGAAGTGGGATAGCGCATCCTGAATTTTCTAAAGAAGAAAAAAAAAACTTTTTGTAAAATAAGTCACTTCCTTTTTCTCCAAACTTTGGCCCACATGTGGCGGCCATCATTGAAGGTCAGCGCACTACACAACAAGACAGCCCACGTCAGCACGCGTACGTGCTCACGGGCCTTTTTAAACAACTACCGCTTCGGGACCGAGTAAGATGCAGTCCCCAAGCGGTAACAACTAGCAGGTTTGTTAGAGGGGTCCGGCTGAGATAAGGTGAGTCCTCCACAAGCCCAGACAAAGAACGGCTCTCGAAGCGGGTGCATATGATTTGCACTCGCTCAGTCCACCAGAACCTTTTTCTAGTTTTTCCCGCCACACCAGTAACTTTGAATTGTTTCTCCCGCCACAGTGCATCACTAGAGGCTGGACTCCCCTCCGGTGCAACCATGAAGTGCGGGCTTCATTAATTACATGTATGTGACTCCACGGTGTATGTAGATGTGTGTGTTTTATGTGATGCTAACAGTTTCTATTTATTCTATAGCCCCTGTTCAGGGACTCACTCCAATATGAGTACCACGAATATGTCGAACGTGATTTAATTAATAACCACATACCTTCTCACTAGAAGTGACACAGGCAACCACAGACGAATGTGCAGATAAGTCACTAATGGATTACTTATTTCTTTCACCTAGATGGTGCACACTAATTTAAAGAAGCTTAATGGTGCAGCCCTTTGTTCATTTTTTCGGTAAATCCAACATGGAGACAGATAATCCTTATTCTTTTACCTTGTTTCCTTTCTTCTTTTTTCCTACAGATTATTACTTTACAAGGATCAGGTGATATGGAATTATTATACACCTCTGCGTGAATGTGCGATTGTTGCACGTATTTCTGTATTAGTTGTGCCCAGTTATACAACTTAAGGAGTGGAACTAGTCCTGGAGATAAACTACTTTATAACTACACTAGGTCCTGAAGAATAGCCGAGAGGGATAGGCTAGAAATATGTTGACCAGTAGGGTGTGAGAACATTAAGTCCCAAATACCCTTTTCTTTTCCCTGTTCTTTAACCTTGCCGACTATTTGTCAGAATAAAGCACATTTCCCACTAGCCAGGTAATTTTAAATACACTCCCCCCCCTTTTTTCACTCCTCCACAGCACAACATCTGCCTCTCATAGTCTGTTAAATCAGTGCTCCCGCGTAATCCGTTTGGTCGCAGCACGCCCCGTTCCGTAGCGGAACGGGAAGGACCCTATGATGAAGCATGCCACCAAGGGGTAACCCTGGTGGGTGATGGTTTTACGAAAAACCTAAGGTTTTTCCCAGGTGAAGGGACAAGTTCCCCTTGTGCCTGAACAAGACTGGGTCCTTTATTTCTATAAATATTTCTGTTTGGAGGGCGGCCCCAGCCCATTTCCTCTTTCTCCCCCGCCCCCTTTTGATTGTAGATCTGTTTTAAATGGATCAGAAATTGCATATGTTGTAATGCTCTCCAAAATTAAGCTGGTCACTTTCAGCTGTTGATTACTGTACTCTGATACTAAACAGGTAATAATGACGTGAATATTTCGCCCACATGTTATTATTGGCCCCAGCAGGTGAACTTGGCAAGGGCTTTTGTATGTGGTATGAAAAATCGCATTTACATGCAATTGAAACTGGAAATGATGATTTTTTCATTGTCATGGAAATATTCTTTTCATAATCATACACATTGATTTTATTCGACAGACACTGTTTTCAAGCAGAAGTTATTTCAAGAAAGGACTTTTATTGTAAACAAATGCTAAACACTTTGCTTCCCTTCTTATGGTCTAGGACCTGATACTCAAAAGTGACTGCTCCTGGCAATTTTTTCCTTTGGGCTATGACCTGCTTCTCCCTGTTTTCTAAGAGGAATGCTCAAAGCGCCAACACGTCATAGGGCTTTTTGATAAAAATTCTCAAGTTGCCTACCTCATGAACGTGAGTAAGCAGGAATACAATTGGTTCGTTCCTCTGTAAAGTAACGAGGCCCGAGAACAGATTGGAGCAGCAGACCTCAATCACACTTCCAACGCCTAAATTGTGACCTCTATCGGTTAAAAGGAAAGAAGTCCCAATGGCAAAAATGGCACATTTCGAATTTTGCATTAGGATATCCGTGGGCCCATCTATAGCACTATTTGATGCCTTGCTATTGCCTGCACAAAAAGAGTGTTAGCTGCAAATATTACCAGCGTACATATTGCAAATGGTGGGCTCCTGTCATTAGCAGAAGATAACAATTACATATTTTGAGACCACAAAAAAAAATGACAAAGGTTTTGTACCTTTCCATACAAATCATAAACTGGGGACAATAGCCCTTGACCACCCCCTCAATCTTGTATTTTACAATGGATTAAACATCGAAAATTCAGACGCTCCATTCTCACGTTAGAATGGGCTTCCTGTACTTCCATGAAGGCAAAAACATATTGAAGAGAATCTCCTCAATGTGTATACTTTCTTCCGTAAGAAATTGTTGAATTTTCAAGTGAATCGTGTTTCTTTCTGAATCGATGAGTGTTAAAATATCAAAATATTGATACACTACTCAACACCAGTATAATATAATGTTACTCAATTTGCCTTACATTGCTGCATATTTACCCTATCATCATGCATAATTTGATCATTCATTACTACATAATTCCAGTGGCCCGGTCACAATAAATACTTTCAGTAGGCAGATAAAGCACAGATGAGCTATCTAATCCAGGCATCTTTAAACTTCAATACTTGTTTTAAAATATAACGAGGAAACATTTAAGACATGCAGTAGCCTTGTAATATTTTATTTATCTATATATTCATTTTTTTGTTTTAAGTTTTGTGTAGCGCTATGTGTTACTTTCTAGCTACTTCAGAGCACTGGAAAAGTTGACAGTCTAGAGTTGCAAGAAGAGACAAGCAAACTGGTGTCTACTCTAATGGAAACGTCCTGTGTTCAATGTTCTTCCTATTCCGACTTTAAACTGTAAAATTGTATGTTAAAATGGAAGCCTGAAAAGTTCAGTCTTTAGGATTTTGATAATTGTAAGAGTCTTTGTTTGGATCTTAAGGCGGGTCAAAGAGGTTTTCACAGTCTCAGGGACTGAGCTCCTAGACATCTGCCTTCATGTTTCAATATGTTAAAACACAGTTGTTGGATCGGTGGAAGGAGGATAATGAATGGAGGAGTCTCGCTGGGCTGTATTGGAGGGCCAATTTCCACAGGTATTCTGGGTATTTGCACCAGTCAATTTGAGAATGATGCAGATGACATTAAATTTGACTGACTTGAGGTGGAAGCCAATGTAGAGGTTTTAGAGTGGGATTGATGGGGTTTGATTTGCAGAGATTTATGCTGCCTGAATGTGTGGTTTGTAGTCTGCCAATGAGTTTTTGGGAAGGCCCATGTTAAGAGTTTTGTAGTAATTCAGGAATGCTAAGATGACAGATCTTGTCAACTCCATCTGATGATCAAATTGTGAAAAGTATAAGATTGATAACTTTGAATACTGAGTGGGCTTTGGAGATGAAGGGGGATTCAGAAACCAAAATTATTTAAAGGGTCTTGGCTTTTTTGTGTGGATTGATTAGGGAATTCCAAATCCTGTGGCCAGTCAAATGACAGAGGGATGGGTCCTGTTTCTCCAAAACCAAGGATCTCACCTTGTCACTATTCATACATCAGATTCCCTACATCTGGTGGACTGCATCATGTAAGAATGAGGTTCTATCGAAGAGACTAGCTGAAATGTGTTTGTGTGTCAACCTCATATATTTGGAATTTGACATGACATTAGTTGAGAAGTTGGGCTGGACGATGCATATATAAATACTGCACAACAGGCATTAGATGGATTATCCATTGTGAACTACTGGTGGGACTGGATGCTCAAAATACTCAACCAACCTAATCATAATTCTTTGGGTGCTGTTTGAGAGGAAGGATAGAATCCAAATTAGTAGATCAATATACTCCTTCTTACTATCAGGACCAGGAAGCAGATTCTGGACCATAAGCATCCTCAGTTTTTTCATTTTAGAGGTCTGGTTTTTGGATCTCTGCTGTGAATAGGTGCCCTAATGGAGTCTCATCCAATGTAATCAGTCAAAACGTGGATTGATCATCACCCACATTTTAAATTAAGGTCCACTGCTGCTCAGCTGGGGTAAGAGGCTCTGCACAGATTAAATCTACAACACATGTAGATATGCATGTGCTCATATGTCCAGGCTGATCGAGGAGAACTGTTATCAGGCTCAGCCAGGGACTTTCACATAGGTATAACTGTTTCAGAAAGGACTCAGAATAAATTAGCTACCAGTTGTATGAACTTATAATTCAATTGGGACTCTAAGAATAAATGTCCACTTCTTTCTTGGCTGAACTATGAAATCTGAAGTATTTAAACTTTTTTTATACTTTGGACCAAGTAAGCCTAAACCATAATTTTTGGTTGGCATGGCATAGTAAAATCATTTCCATGTTAGATTTGTTGTAGGTGCATTTGGTTAGGCATTTATAAAATTGGGTATAATCCATGTGCAGGATTTAATGGAATGAATGCTTTGATCTACCCTGCTGGGTCAGTTAATTACTCATCTGTCCTACTGACATTTCAAAGCTCTCCTGGAACAATAGGCCCATTCTGTGAGATTGTTCTTCTCCGGCAAAGAAAAGAAGCAAGGGTAAAAGTTCAGGAATGTAATTACCTCCATCTCCTTGACAATCATTGTCAGGATGTTTCACCTGGGACAAAGGGAGGAAAAACAGACCTTTGGCCTTAGTCACAACTGAGCAGCTTCTTGGCTCAGAGAGAAAAATTTCGTGCATGGGGGTTGGAAGGCCAGGGTGCTCTCTAGATGTGCTAGTCAGGGGTAGAGATGCAATGTGGCATCTCTAGATTAAGTAGAGAGTCTTGACTTCAAAAACTTTACATCTCCATTTTTAAGTGCCCACATATGTAAGAACCATTGAGAAGAAGAGGAGCAAAGGAAGAAGTTCTGATCCACACTGTGGATGAACTCCAGTCCGAAGTTGAAGTACACTCTAGGCATGTTCTTCTGAGTCATTTGTTGGACTTTGTTTCCAGATGTAGGTGCACTAGCTCCCTGCCGCCTTCTCTGGGATAGTTAGCAGGAGGAAAGGCCCAGGATTTTAAAGTTCACTGCTGCTCAGAAGGATGAAGTAGCTGTGCCAACGGGCTGTGAAAAAGTATCTGAACCATCCAAGACATAACCTTGACAATTTGTGTGCCACAGGGCACGATGCAACTCACCTAGTGGTTGAAGCATTTCACCAGAGGCAAACATCACTTAGACTTTAGTGAATCTGGGTTTATGTCAAAATACATGGGTGAATGCATGACAGCACCCATGTTTCACCCATGTAATGCCTCTCAGGCTCTAAGTAAGGCAAGGCAGCGCTATGCGCTACCTTGCATTACTTTGGGGCCGATTCACAGAACTAACCTGAGATAAAATCCTAAACTTACTACTTTTGGTATTCACAGAAGGCATTTAGTAGTAGTAAAGTTAGGACTCCTAACTTTACTACTACTAAACTGAGACAAAATCCTAACTTTACGATTTTCGGTATTCACAAAAGGCATTTAGTAGTAGTAAAGTTAGGAGTCCTAACTTTACTACTACTAAATGCCTTCTGTGAATACCAAAAGTAGTAAGTTTAGGATTTTATCTCAGATTAGTTCTGTGAATCGGCCCCTTTGTTTTTTAAATAGCCACACAAATCGATCTTTGTGTGGTTTGTAAATCCTGAAATACATTTTGCCTGTGACTGCACTAACAATGAGGTGTACCCAAAAATGTTAGTAAATATGGGCCCTAGTTTTCCAGACAAACTACCTCTGCAGCTTCTAGTGCAATAGTCACTGGAGTGCTACAGTGCCATGCAAGGTCAATAAAATCAACCTACAAAGCTACTACATGTACAACAATATTGTCAAGAAAACTATACAAAATTTCACATCTACCTATTTAGACTTGCATTTATGAAGTTGTGGTTAGATCAGTTTAGTCAATGTAATATTTTTGTCATGCAATATCACTCATTCAACACCCTGGACGTATACACTTGTGAGTCTTAAAATAATTTGCCATGCTGCAACTACTTAGCTGAAAAAGCCACTGCTGGACCAATGAAAGGACAGAGATAGCAGGCTGTGCAGACAGGTGCTCCCCCGAAGATAAATGTAGAGACATGTAAGGTTTCTATACATACTGAAGTCTGCAATGTCTTAAAAAATAGCATGATACCCACTCACAATATGACTGTCTGCCACACCGTATTCTCCACAAGCCTTTTCCACAAAATGAACACATTGTGGAAGAACATCTATTTGCCGTACTTGTGTGGCTCCGAATAGGGGTAAATTATCTCACCTAGTGAAATGTGAACTAAGTAATCCCATCAGGCACAATTCCTGAATGACTGCTGGGGGTCGCATAGGTTGAAGGGGAGATATTGCCTCCTGTGATATTTAGTTCCTTCTGATAAATGTTACACTTATGCAAGCTGCACATTCACATTTTTAGCTGAGCACAGTGCATTCCTTTGTGATTTGATTTGTTTTAACTTGCACTCACAGAATAACAGAATACCAGGTGGGAAGTCGAGTGGCTCAGAAAGAGAACGCGTTTAAAAACATGGCAGCAAGAGACACATAAAAAAACAATGTCTTCTTAAAATTTACAAAGGATCAATACATAAATAAGTGACCAAGCAAAAGTCTTCAGTGCATAAATGATGTGTGCAAGCTTAATAATCAAAAATTGACAAACACAAGCATTCAAGCACTCAACTGAGTGATGAAATTGCATATCTTTAAAACTCTGAAGAAGTTACAAAGCTAAAGCACTTCAAAATAATTACCAATAAATATACCTATTTCTCTTGAATTAATCTCATGGTGTTAACAAGATGCAGCAAAATATTAAGAACAAATATGATGTGTTGAATACAACAGTTAAAATGTTGAGAAACAATACTTACATTTGAAGTGCTATTTTTGAGAATGTAAAAATATTAACTTGGATTAATGTGAAGTCACTGTGGCCCAAACAGTTTTCAGACAAATTCCTACCTAGCTTTCAACCTACTACAATGTACTTGAAGGGACGTATGGCCTGACTAGAGCTGAATGTGAATGGACAATTTTCCAATGTGTGAAGCAAATGCTGGTGAAAGTTCTCTATCATACTATCACAATGGTTGAGGGACGTCTGGTGGTTTAATCTCCTAAGGATTTAATCTTTCTCCACATATCAGATGATTATACTGTACCACTTCACTTTAAATTAGATCTTTTTTGCACATATGTTAAACATTTGAGCTAATGCTTTGACAGTAGCCATGATACTAGTGTAATAAATAAGACAACCATTGGAGGAAACAGGAGCTACATGGAGTTACAAAGACCTTTTCCTTGTTTGACAAAAAAACTCTGCAGTTGTTGCTTTGTTTTATAGACCTTTTCTGGCCTGTGACCTAATGTTTAATGTGCAGCATTTATTAGTGGAGACTTTTCAGATTTATTCTCATAATATTTGTTTTACCTCAAATACTGCTCCTACTGTTCCTGCGGGTCTCTATTGATATTTTTCCCATGAATGTGTCATGCCCTGGTGGGGCTTTACAGCACAAAAATGCTGGATCTGTCACCAAATCCAGCAAACCTCCACCAAGAAATTCATAGGTAGGTAATAAAATACATCCCTAACAGACTTGGGGCCTGATGTAGAGTGCATTGGATGGGTCGCTCAGTCACAAAAGTGCAGATATCCTGTCCACCTTATCACAAGTGGATTATAGTAGTACGTTTAAAAAGGTTGACACAATATACAGCATGTTGTGACAGGGTAAACCATCAACCAATCTCTCAATCTGGCCCTGAATCTCTTCAGGAGAAGATGAGGGTTGGATGGGGGGAAAGGACTGTATATTAAGGCTCCATCCCTCTAAATGTTTGGAAGGGGTCACACAGCCTCAGTGAAGATTTGGCCAAAACCATAGGAACTTCTCACTCAGCTGCAGCAGGTCACAGGTCTCATTATATAAACATACGCAAATAGTAGATAAGTGCAGTAACTGGTATAATTCTATAATAGGATACAGTTGCAGGATGTACTGTTTTATCAACTCACCTGATGCTCCAGATAGAATAGCTGATGACGAACTAAGGTAGAATTACTTGGAGACCTTCCCCAAGTCTATGCTGAAGATGTGGCTATCATGATAAGAAGCAAAGTAAGGAAGGAAAATGGCTGATGCCAACTTCTAGCAACCAACCAGAGGAAAAAAACTCAGAGAGGGAGAACAAAACAAATGTGCAGGGCACTTGTGGGTGAACAAACTGTATGACTAAGGGAGCCTTACAATCAAAGTTGTTGAAGGCAGTCTGTTCCTGATGCAGCCACTTCTAAAATTGCCTCAGAAGCATCGGTTCATCCATTCAGAGTTCTCCACTACTCTTGTCTGATATGGAAGGCCTTCTCCTTGCATCTCAACCCTAACCATCACTGTGTGGTATTCCACGGTTTCTAAATTCTGTTTTTCACTTTTAGTTCTACGATTTCTGCTATGCCACACTTGACGGCAGGTCCTTCTCTTTACTTTACTGTCCGGTCATGACAATACCCTGATTCATCAAAATGTGAACATGTGTTCGCTACATGGGTAGGATAGGGTACTATATATTTTCTTTAACCAAGATGGAAACACAAGATGGAGCCCCTACCATGACATGGCTTGTACAGGTGCTCGTCCACTCTCCAGTTCACCTCTGGTCTTGGGCATTATTCACAGCCCTTCCTCTTTTTGTTCGAGTCATAACCACTCATGATGTTATATGTGCTGCGCACCAGGAGTGATGCTGCCCAAGCTTGTGGCTGTCACTTGTGTGCTGCTCAGTTGTTATCCCATCTTTTCAAGCTGTGAGCACCCCAAAACCAGTGACTATATGCCCATCTCAATGACAAGCTACAATGGGATTCAAGGATCCTCAGCAAGATTTGAGGATCCAACAGTCTATAAAAAAAACCCTTGTGTGGCCAGGTACATGAAGCCTCTGCTTGGGCTCTGCTCTTCACCTTGTGGTCCTCTGCTTATAGTCAGCTTTTGACCTGTGTTCCTGTTTCTCTAGTCAACATCATCTTTCAGCCAGATATCGTGAACATCTTCCAAGACAATTTCTGTTTGTTGGGTCCTCTAGAAATTGCTTCTGCAGCATCACCTTAAAGATTTTCCTTGCACCCTTGGACTTACTTGACCTCTTCCAGCACTGTCTTCAGATAACTCAGCTTAGTAATAGTGCAATCTTACTTGTTTGGCTTGTGGGACTCCTGTTGTGCCCCTGTACTAGTCTCTGTTGTGAAATTCGGTCACACCCTGCAAGTTGTTCTGTAACAACTGTTAAATGGGCGTCCTCAGTATTATATGCAGATTCTTTGTGAACCTTTGTTTATGATCGGTGACTCAAGTTGTGGACCAAGACCAGTCTCATGATGATTCTTTTAATTTTAACAAGATTGAGGTACTGTTCCACTGATATGTTGAATGTTTACCATAGTGCATCAGTTATTAAAGTCAATCTTGGGAATGTCTACTTTAGTTGAAAGATATACTCACTTCATGTAAATAAAAAAGTGCATGTATTTTAAATTGATGTGATTGCTGAGATTACCAATAGTCTTGAGTTCTGTTTAGTATAAAAACACTGTCAGTCATTAGAGACTGCAGAAAATCTGACATAATCTGTACCAGACCAGATGTGTGCCAAACTGACAAGGTCTCTGACAAGGTCTCTTATGTACCTTCTTTCATATATCTACCTGTCCAACCCCCTCTTCCCAGTCAGCTCCGAGCGTAGTCTTTGATATATTCAGTACTGGTGGGCTCCATATTGTTCTCACAGCAACATTCAGGCAGACAAGTTAGTGGTAGCTTGAGTCTGATATATCACATGCTTAGCCCCATAATAGCCTTCAGCTTGCTGGACTGAGGACAAAAACACATAGTGGAAACTATAGAAAGCAAACTGTGCTGTTAGGACCCAATTTACAAAGCCCAAGTCATAAACCAGCATGTGCAAATCACACTTTGACTGGTTTGTGACCTGGGATTCAGTTTGCAAAACGATTAGTGAACTAATCAGTTACATCACAAAATGTTGATTTTCAGGAGGTCACAAAACCTCCGCCTGAAAATGCCTGCAAACATGGTCATGGAGAGCTGCAAGGGTAAGCAAACTTCCATTTTGGTAATAACATTCATTAAAATTGAAAAAAAAATTGAAACCATCTTTTGTCCCTAATGTTATGTTAAAAAATTGTATAGCGTGACGTATACCCGGGGGTGTCTTGCTGCTGAACTTAGCAGAGGACATGAGAGGAAGACTGTTGGGAGTTACAAGTTGAACAGACACGTTTTGAGAAGTTTTCTGAAAACCTGTAACGATGAGATGGATCTAATGTGCACAGCTGCCTTTTAAAGAAACATTCACTTGGATTGAATGGCATCAGAGGAAGCATGCAATGGTACCCTGGACCACTGTCAGCTACATTCTGGGCTAACAGATCCTGGAAGAACTTCCGCTTTGTGAATCAGTTATCACTACAATTTGGGGGTTGGTAACTCATCAATGGTTTGCGCTTGCAATTCTGTTCACAAACCATTGATACATAGCATTCCAATACACAACTAGGGGGCAGGAAGCCCTTTGACACTCCCTCACATTTGTGCTTCAGAAGGGGTTGCTAAAGTTACTTTGCAAGTCAGAAAGACTTTTCTGACTTGCAGTATAACTATTGTACAAACTTTTGTATTTGCAAAGCGTGTGATTTTCGCCAACAGCAGGCTTTGTGACTTCAAATTAGTTTTTTGTCATCTGACCCTTAGGATGATATTCTCTTTCTCTTTATGTCACTGCCTCCAGGTTCATTGGGATACGGTGTAGCCAAGCATTGGGATGATTATCAAAAGGAATGTCACTGTGAGCAGCTACTATTCATGTGGATCCTTATGACTCTGCAGGCCTTTTCAAGATTGCTTTCAGGTTGTGAGCCTTTTTAGACTTAGACTCTGGAGCTACACTTTTTCAGAAGACCACTAAAGCACCAGTATGAGGTAGCAATGTCACACCATTTATTTTGGCGCAAAGCACAGAATCATGCAATGGGCTGCCTCCAGTGCAGCTGCTTGAAGTCTTCCTTAGCCATGAGAAGGGCTATTCAGTTCAGGTACATGATACATTTTCTGAAGAAAATCTCTAATTGCCTTAGCAAATGATAAACATCTGCCTCTCCAGCATTTCACACACCTCTAAAAGTGCCATTTAGAAATGCACCTTTATTGTGTTAGAGAACTGGATCAAAAAGGAAAAGGCAGTTCTCTTTGTGGTGTAATGCTCCACTTTCCTGATCCTCAAGGGTAATAATAGCAGGGGTAGAAAGAACTGGTGGTAGTGTCTGAGCAGGTACTTAATGAAATCCAGTTCCCTTTACATACTGTCCTACTCTTAATTAACAAAGGTTGGAAGGACCCACAGGTGAAGGAAGAGCTGGAAGTTGACCATTCACACTCCCACTTAGACACACAATCAACCCCTTAGCCCAAAAATATAGAACATGCGGCTCCTTATAAATACAGTGACACTGATTGAAATACGTCATAAAATATTTTGCTTAAAGTAGATTTAAAAGTACACCTGACACCACCTAGGGTAGCCTAAGAACCCTGAAATCCCTACATAGGTTCATGCATGAACCTGCTCCTGCACTTCTTGTTAAAGGGATGATGTGCCATCATGACCCCAAAATTCTGGAAAAATGTTGATTCTGGATATATTTGGACTTTTTACACTATGTGCTTGAATGCTTGTGCATCCTAGGTTTGCGTGATCTTAGCACTTTGTATATGTTCAATTGAGTGTGTATATTATGTTTTGTGAATTTGAAGGTCAATTATTCCATTGTACATGATTATTGTCTTTTTTTAAACTGCATCTCTCACATAGTAGTTTACATTTTTAATGAGAATAGCTGTGGTGGCATATAACTCTCCAAAAGAAGTACAGAGAGGTGTATTTACTATAGGTTTTGCAGATATAGTGCACCACAATTGTGCACTGCTACAACAAATTGTATTTGGGGTGGGTGACTCCCACGTCAAGGAACAAGCACAGCCCTTGTGGGGGTAAATCCTCAAAGTCACTCATTTAAAATCAGCTCAACCTATAGTAGCTATGGCACAGAGCAGACATGCTTAACTTAGGGCAATGTGTAAAGTATTTATGCAGTGCCAAAACAATAATAAAGTTTAAATGCAACACAATAAAGCACCTGACCTGGATTAGAACATGGAGTATCTTTTCTTAAACAAAATGACAAAAATATAATAATGAGATTCAGAAATATGAATTTTGAAAGTTTTAAGTATGAATAGTGCCAGGAAGCACAAAGTGCCAAAGATAGTCAATGATCGCGGTAGACCGGAACCTAAGCACAATTTGAGGCTGACTGTGATGGAACGCGGGTCGATAAAACAGCCAGTTTCATCCTAGTGAAAGATTTCACCTTATGACTTTAGTCCTTTAAGTCCCAATCCACCACAGGAGTACACTTCTAAAGTCCTTTCAGAACCTCACCAGAGGCACTTAGAATAGAGTCCAACAAGGTGTCAGTCAGGGGCAAAACAGCAGGCTACAATCCAAGTCCTGTTGCCACTGGGTAGTTGCAGGAAAAGGCCTCTTTCGACTAGTTGTGTCCCTGTAGCTGTAACAGGCTGTCAGCTTTGTGACCCTTGGAGACAACTTCTTTGTCCTAGGTACAAGATAGAGCAGGTCCTGTCCTTCAGGACTCTTCTCAGGTCGCAGATAGCAGGTTCAGTCTAACGGTGGATGAGCAATTCCGCTCCGCTGGCGGAGTTTGCAGATTTTTGTCACTAGGTGCTCCGCTTAGAGCACGAAGTTTGTCAAAAAAACTCTGTCATTTGCAGGTAGAGTGGAGTATACCGGTGCACACTGCTCGCCCCATTCTTTATGCGTGTATGTTTGTGCCCTGCGCCATCCCAGCTCTGGAACTCTTCCCCTTAACTGGCCTCCGTATTCTATGCCAAGCTGGCCGCTCATTAGCACGAGGTCACTCCCTTGGGCTCAGAAGAACCCCTGCTCATCTGCCACCTACAGATCAATCGCTGCAAAGTGTCAGGACTGTGCCCTGGAAGTGCGCATTCAACAGAGGGGACAGCAAGACTGGTGATTCTGTTTGTTCGCATCTACCCCTGCTCTACATGCAGTGTGCTTGCCTGGTTTTGTGAGGTGTGCGCATGCACGGGCCGAAGCAGTCACAGAGTAGATGCTGGCAGGAGTAGGACTGCCTCAAAAAGCCTGCATGGACTTTCATTTTGGAGGAGTGTGGCAGCACTTGTCGCTGGTGCCACGAGCAGAGTCATTTTTCTGGAGGAGAGAGTCAAGGAGGAGCGACCGAGCGAGTTGGATCTGTGGCATTTGCTGTGTGTTTGTTTGGCCAACGGTGCTGGACATCCAGAGAGCTGCCCACTATGACGGCAAAGGTAAATGTGCTTTACGCAGCACAGCAGGGCCACTGGGGCTTGTTTTAATTGACAGTTGACAGACAGTGTTAATTACAGGTCCTTAAGGGTGGCTGAACAATACTCCCCCTTGTGGAACTCCACGGAATTCCACAGAGTTTTTCTGTAACTCAGCGGAATTCCACAGAGTGAAACTATGCTAGCTCCGCCCAGGCTTCAATCCTGTTATGATGTTGCTGAGGTTCAGAAGTATCTGAAGTGGGTGCCTGGAGGTGCCACATGTATGCCGACATTAGCAAGGGGGTGGGAATGCCTCCAGGGCAGGTCCTAACCAATGTGGTAAAGGTTCTTGGGACCAACCCTACCCACTTCAGGCATTTACAAGAAGGCAAAAGCCTTCAACCACATTCAACATAAACTCTGAGGTCTGGATGTGTGTGTGTGAGGTGTGGTGTTGTAATCCTTGTGTCCTTCCCCATCTCACGCTAAAATTATTTTTGGGTAATCACTGTACTCCCAATAAACCCAGAGATGGAAGTCTGGAAGAACCAAAGTTTTCCAGCAACTAGACAGTGGCTAAACAAGAATTAGTTTGGCATCCTATTTCCCTTCCTTTCAAATTCACCCCCAGTGTTATATGTAACAACCTAGAGACAGAGGTCTGATAGAACAAAAGCAGGATATTCCAGCAACCAGACAGTGGATACATAAGAAATGTTTTGAGATTCTATTTCCCCTTCTTTCATGTGCCACCCCAGTGTTATATATAAGCCCAGCAGACCTGTCAAGCAGGATATGACACTGTAATGTCGAAAAGGATGCTCACCGCCCCACCTGCATATTTTGTCAGGTTCAGAGGAGATGTCTGTGCCCATTGAGGTCAGCCTATTGTTTGCCTCAGGGAGGCACTTCACACCTTTTCACACATATTCAAATGCTAATTACTCGTTGACAGAAGTGGGAGAACAAGAGCAAATTTAGCCTCCAGGAACTTCAGGCAGGGAAAATGTAACTTTCTAAAAGTTACTTTTTCTTACTATTTATTAAAATTCAAACTTCACCATTTAATTGGATTTTTAATAACTGTTAAAAAAAGCTGTTTAATCATTTTTCTAGCTAGTCTTATTCCAGAGATGCAGTATTAGGATTTTTAATGTGCACTCTAGTTTCATACATAGGACAGTTAGGCCTGCAATAGTGAAAAATAGCTTTTGGGTTCTTGTCACTGTAAGTACAAAATTATCATTACATTTCATCACATTCAACTTTTAAATATCACGCACCCTGGCCTGTGTGTGATAAGGCATACATAGGGTGACATTAATATTAAAAAGGGAGGATTTGACCTGTCCAAAGGGTATATTTTGTTAGGTTATATTGCAGTGTTTAAACTGCCACTGTCAGGCCTGAAGCCATGTTTTACACTATCACTCGAGTGGATGGCACAATAGGTGCTGCAATCCACCAGTGACATTTAATTTACAGGCCTTGGGTACATTTTGTTCCATATACTATGGACTTATGTGTACGTTTATGCCAGAATATGCCAGTTTGACCATGTTTAAAGGGAGAGCACAGGCAATTTACTATCAGTTAGCAGGGGTAAAATGTGAGCCAAAATATAGGGTGCAGGAAAAGGTAAAAAATCTGAGGTTGCCACGCAGATTTCCTACAACTGTGCTTAAAGGTCTATTTTACGACTGGAAAATAACTGCTATATTTTGTATTGTGTTGCACCATGTGAGCACCTGCGCAACACTTCAGTAAATATATTCCTAAGTGCTACAATAAGTCATCATCTTTTTGATATACCTCCATTGCCTTCTGTGCTCTTATTATTTCAGGTTTAATTGTTGTGACTTTAGCTTGTCTAACACTAAAAAACATTAAGAAAATCAAGTTTTCTTTCTTTTCTACTTCACATACTGATGATAATTTCTAATATTTCAAAAATGCAGTTCGAGAATGATATAATCATGATGGGCACTGATGTCTGTAGCAGAAAATTATATTCAGATTATTTCTCATTACTATCACTAAATTGCTAAGGGTTAAGAATAGAACCATTTGTTTTGAACTATAAATTAGCACAATGGATATTGGTGTCATTATATATTAGGCATGCCTTTCTGCAATGCTTTTCAAACTACACTTTCAGTTCGTGATTGAACTATGACTTCACCACTAATTAGCATTTGAAAATGGAAGCTGAAAAGAAGAAAGCTGCCAACTGCAGTGTATTCCGACTAGTGCACCCGTGTAGGGCGTGCCCCTATTTTTATACTGTTTTATATTCTGCATTGTATTTTTTTGTCCAAGATCATAACAGAAGGAGCTTGTTAGGCAAAAAATATAGCTTTATCTAAAAAAGTGCAGATAATTAGTTGGAGGAAAATATAACTAATCTGAAAAGCTCTTTACTTAACCAAAACGTCTTGTTCTTGTGTTTTATTGTCTGAGTCATACCAGCCTTTAGTGGAAAAAACAGATACAATTTCTAAACATGTGCAACATGTGTTGTTGTTGTGATACCTGTACTCATTACACAGCTCATGATAAGAGTAGAATTGATTTGTCCATATTAATGAATTCTTTTTTGGTATGGTTTGTGAAACTTTATTAACACAGTGGCCGAAAGTTACTAAAAACACTGGCCACACAGTTATTGATGAATAGTCATGTTCCTTTGGTGACCAGCCTGTCCTTTGATGCACAACTTCTTTCATCTCAATGAGGTTGTGAAAAATGACCTGATTAAGACCCACCTATTCGAATGTTTTAATGAAGGGCGATTGGACTTCATTGTGCACAGTATGAATGCAGGGAAAGGAGATCCCCCATACAGGGCTTAAGTTGGATGAAAAAGTGGGAGGTCGTTAATAGGGGCATAGACTACGAAGTGTAATTAGGATTCCTTACCAAGAGGCATGGCCTATGTAAATAAGGACATTACTTCAAACAGGTAAACTAAACTCCTGCACTTCCAAAGCGTGCAATGCAACCAGTAGTTGGCCCCTCTCTGCTAGTCTTCTGTTATTGCATACAGACATATCACACAATAAGGGACACACATCTAAAACATGGTAGACCTATTGGCTTCACTAATGCTGATTAGATTTCTCAGATAAATGAATAACAATAATTCTGTTGGGAATAATTAGCATTGAAAATATTTTAATTCTGAAAATATGAGACTGAACAAAACATTACGAAGGTAAGTGGAAGGGGTAGTGGTCTTCAGAGACAACCCCTCCCATCCTTCCCTTCTCAGTACTTTCCTCGATCAGTCTCCCACTCTGCAAGACACTTTCCCCCTTTCCTCTCCAAATCTTTCCGAAATCCTCTATCTGTATATCTCACACCACATCTGTTTTCTCCTCAGCACCCTCAGCACCCTCTTTTCCCTGTCTCCTGCAAGTACTTCCATGCATCTCACTCACGTCATAATACCTGTAGGAAAGGGGATTATTAGTAGGTGTGGGTATTCACCCTCAGGTGGCAATAATACCACAATAACTAATAGGTCAGGTCAAGTCTCAGGAAATTAATCCTTGCTCATTCTCTTGGTAGCTTAGCACATGAGCAGTCAGGCTTAAATTAGGAGACAGGTATGTGTAAAGCATTTAATACAATCAAAACAGTAAATAAGTTAAAAAAACACAACACAATAAAAATCCAACACCACTTTATAAAGTAGTGAATTAAATATTTGTATCTTTGAAATTACACCAAAACAACAAACATCTAATGTAGGGAATCAGAGATATGAATTGTTAAAAAGTAAATAAAAAAAAGTGCATTTTAGTGCCAAAAAGCATAAAGCGCCACTTGCAGTTATCTGGTTGCGCTGGACCGGGAAAAAGTCAAAGTTTTAAGCGTGCCACAATGGAGCATGGGTCAGGTAGGTTGAGGGCTATGTCGAAAGTTCATGGATATCCCGTCTGGCAAAATATAAATCCCATTATATACTAAGGGATTTATATTTCGGCGGATGGGATATTCGTCACCGTTTTGACGGAGTAACCTGTCTGCCAAGATCTAAATCAGGCCCTTGGTCTTTATTTTGGAGCTTTCCTCTCAATGACAGACTCATCGGCCTATTCTCAGGGATCTCAGATCCAAAGTTTGAGTCGACAACCGAGGCCTGCTGCAGGTAAGTGGCTCAGTGAAAAGATGGGCGTCAAATCCTCAGTGTCAACTGCGCAGAGGATCTCGAAGGGCGACGGCTTGTCGAGTTGGACTCTGTCTGCAGCTTTATAGCGGGAAGAACCAGCAAGGTATATGCGATCGGCGAGCTGACATCGGCGGCTTGACTCTCGACGTTGAGCCGAACTCTCTTGGAGCTTTTCTGCCAAACTTTGCAGACAGTTTCCAAACTTTTAGTATTTGAAGTTTCTTAGTACATTTGGGGAAAACAAGGGCCCAGTGGCGTCAGCCAAGGTTTCATAGACTCTGGATTCCCTCTTGGGGGCTAGGACTTAATTTCCCACAATGCACCTGCACAGTCAAGGAAAAATCCAGTTGCAACTGGTCAGTTGGGGTGATCCTCTCTTTGGCTTGATACAGTCCAATGGTCCAGCAGGGCATTCCTTCTTCTTCTGATGTTCCAGGCAGCGATTTGAGGAGCTCCTTCAGCGCTCCCATATTTATCCTCTATTCTGGGCTGGCAGGAGGAGGGGACCTCCCAACCAAAGGGGTAGGGCTATCTCCCTCTGCTATGACCACTTCCTGCGAAGTGTGGCACATTTGTCACCTAGAATGCACTGTTTTCCCGAAAATCAAAATGGAGAAATTCTCTCCTTGGTGTGTGTGTCTGTGTAACCCAACCAGGAGGTATGGCTAGCATCTGACTACACTCTCCTTACAGCCCCTCTCCTAATATAATTAGGAGGCTTCCATCTGGCTGGGGATCAAGAAAGTGGGGGCTGGCCTGGGTCCTATGACATCTGTTCTCCTGCCTTTGAAGCCCAGCTAGTCTCTCCAGCCCCCTTCCTCTCCCTGGCTTCTCTAGGAAGCAAATCTCCTCCCACCAAATGGCTGTATTGTTGCAGACCCAGGCCTCTTCACACTTATTCAGGAGCAGCTTGCCTCTGGCTGTAAAAGCTGGCCAATCAGAGGAGGCTGCTATATGGCTACGTTAGGTAATTTCAGGATAGTAAGTTCTAAAACTACTTTCCTGTAACATTTATAATAAATTCAACCTTGGCAAGTTGTTGGATTTATTGTAAACATTATTTTGATACTTTGAATGATATGTCTAGCTAGTTCCAATCATATGTTCCTCAAATTTAATAAAGCCTTCCCATGTTAGCAAATGGGGCTAGGAGCACTACAATAGGGAAAAATGAGTTTAGCTGTTTTTTCTTACCAGGGCATATAAAACCTTTTTTATATTGTCCCTGCTTCTTATAAGAATGCACCCTACCCTTGGGGCTCTTAGGGCAAACCTTAGGGATGACTTAACTGTAATAAAAAGGTAGTTTTATACTTTGGAAGTACTTTTGTTACATCAGGGTGCGTTGATGCTTGTAGGAGGGGGCTAAAAGGTGGATGTTTGATCGCTGATTTCTAACTGGCAGTGGCTACTGGGAGCATGTGAGGGTAACCTTGTCTAATTTCTTTAAAGAAAATCAATGGTCCACTACCCTAGCGGTGGTCTGGGATACCATGAAGGAAGTCATATGGGGGGGCATGGTCAGTTTTGTCTTTCACCAGAACAAGGCTATGCGTGTGGAGGAGGAATCCCTATGGCAAGAACTCCTTTAACTGGAATATGCACACGTAGAGGCTCTAAGATTTAAGAGATCGAAGTTAGAAGTAAGGCAGGTCTATTAGAGACTTTTGAATGCCAAAGCTAAGATTCAGAGGATAGTGAGAGGGAAAGTAGCCAAAGGATCTTATGCTTCTAGGTTAAATTCCTTTGAAACTAGTGTGGAAATGGGGAACACACTAGCGTTACCAGTTAGGGAGAGGGTAAATAAGAACGTTATCGATTCCATACAGGATGTGAATAATACAATCCAGCTGTCCCAATAAGGTTTTGAGGGCCTTCCAAGCATATTATGAAATGCTGTATGGGGAAACACCTGGGGCATCCCTGGATGATATCAATCAATATGTTGCTCTCACAGTAACAGGGCTAGTTTCAGATAATGATTGGGATATTCTGGACTCAACTTTTATGGGTGCAGAGATTTCAAGGGAGGGTAAACAACTCCCAGCTGGAAAGCCACTAGGCCAGATGCCATACCCTCAGAGTTTTATAAAACTTGTTTGAGCATCCTTCTTAATTGTTTGTTGTCACTGGACAAGTACATTGAGGAGACCAGGGATGTTCTGAGGTCTTGGGGTGAGACCTTTACAACAGTTTTTTGAAGAAGGGAAAATATCCGCTGAAAGGCGCCTCATACCGGCCAATATCATTGATAAACTGTGATGCTAAAATCTATGCCAAAAGTCTGGTGAATCAAAATGCTCCCAGAATTGCAGGTTGGGAGGACAGTATGCAGCATGGGTTTGTCCCACTCCGAGAGACTACAGATCACACTAACCTTGCGGTTGCTATCTTCGATGTGACAGGGGCATTAAGTGTGCCAGCCAGTATGATCTTGCTTGACGCAGAAAAAGCATTTGATCGGGTATCATGGCCCTTCTTATGATCAACATTGGTAGCAATGGGCTTTGGTTCCTAGATGCTGGGTAGAATTCAGGTTCTGTATCACAACTTGTCAACACGGGTGGTCAGTGATGGCCTCGTCTCTGGAATTTTTTTAATAAAGAGGACAACACGCCAGGGATGTCCTTTGTACCCACCACTATTTACGTTGTATCTTGAGCCATATTTGCACCGTTTAAAAAATTCAGGCCAATTGGCTCCACTGAGGGTCAACGCTTCAACGTACAGCGTGGCTGAATTAGCAGATGACGTGGCAGTGTTCACCTCTGATCCATCAGCATCCATGGTAGCAATTGAGCGTGAAGCTCAGATATTTGGGTCACTCTCTGGATACAAGCTTAATAGTTTAAAGTCTCCAATTATTTTAACAAGCCTAGCCCTGAAGGTGATAAGAGATATGTGGAAACAGCACAATATCTGGGAGTCTGGCTCTCTCCTGTGGTCAAGGACATTGTGTTATTGAACTAGAAACCCGTCCTGGCTAAATCTATCTACTGATTTGAGCAGTGGATCAGGCTACCAGTAGGTCTTATAGGACGTTGTAACCTGATCAAAATGGTGCGAGTCTCCCTAAATTCATAAATTTATTTAGAGCAACTCTTTTATATTTAACAGTTGCTTTCTTGTCTCGGGTTGAAAGGTCCTGGGCTCAGTTTGTTTGGCAATATAAACATTCTCTTCTCGCTGCTCAATATGGATCTTACAACTACCAAAAGAAAATGGTGGGTGGTCGCATCCTAGTTTAAAGTACTATCATTGGCCTGCTATCTTGGAGTGCACATCTCATGTAATGATATATCATGAGACCTGGTACGTGCGGTTTTTGCATTTTGAAGATGGCCCAAGGGTACAGTTCCAAGACCCCTCTTACTTTAAGCATACTCGGTTTAAGATCCTCTGGGAGTTTAATCAGGTGGGACGAAGCTTAAGGGCTACATTTTTAATTGCTCCTCTCATTCGTTATACGTCTCTACAATTTAACCCTGATTTTCCTTCTTTTTCTAATGATTTGCAAGCGTACACTGGTCTAGGTTGCACCTTCATTCAGTTGGCCAGCTGTTCACAGGGCATCAGAACTTATCCTTTTCGAATTTAGTTACACAGTTCGCAGTTCCAAACACAGGTTTTTTAAGTACATGCAGAATAGGAATTTTTTCAAAAAACAAGTTAAATATTCAGAGCAGTTGAATCATGTACGGTGTATTGAACTGTTGAACAGAACCCATGGAAGAGGGACGATTAGTCAGTTTTATAAATTACTAAATTCGGACCAATGCGACTATATATTTATCTTAGTCTCCAAATGAACTTGTAAATTATCACTACCCGTGGCTGCTGATGCTTATGGAATCAGTCCAGTTGAGTAATCAGTTTGTGAATGTAACATTTTTGGATTCTTCAAGATTCATATTACACTCCGAACTGATTATTTAACTGGGGATGCTGGTCTACTTCGGAATATTTAGGTGTAGTATGGTGTGAGCTGACACTGCATATTTTCTACTTGTGTGGTGTATTGCAGCAATATTTGCAGGGTGTCTGTGTGGAAATCTCTAGGGTTACTCTAAGTCACATTTACCTGTCTGCTCAGCTGATCATCTGTGGTACATCGTATGAAGTACCCTCGAAGTTGAAAGGAATTGATTTCTTTATGATTCTGACGGCTAGGATTCTGTTTGCGTATTTTTTGCTCAACCATAACCCTCCACTGGTTATTACCTGGTTTAAGCAATTCTTGAATATTTATGGTTTAGAGCTGTCCCTTGTCAAGAGGGATCCTGCAAGGAAATATTTAAAACAAATGTGAGCTGAAGTGGATTTCGATGCTGTGGCTGGTAGGGTTGGGAGTCCATAGATTAGCCATAAGTTGACATTTTTTTGATCTTTCCCCAATCATTAAGGCAACTGGCCTCTCTTCAGTCATACAGTTATCTTGACATTGCTGTTTTGGTTTTCAAATTTGCGTGATATGGTGTTATCACACTGTTGCATCAATGTTGTAAAAGTGTGGATAAATCATTAAAATCCTTTAAAAAAAAAAGGAAGTACATTTAATTCCAAAGTCGAATTTTGACATAGTTTTATTTTAAAACCAGCCTGCAATCAATCAATCAATCAATCATGTCACTTATAAAGCGCACTACATACCCGCGAGGGTCTCAAGGCGCTGGGGGAAGAGGGGGGTGGTGCTGCTACTGATCGAAGAGCCAGGTCTTGAGGAGTCTTCTGAAGGCCAGTAGGTCTTGGGTCTGTCGGAGGTTGGTGGGGAGGGTGTTCCAGGTCTTGGCGGCGAGGTGGGAGAAGGATCTGCCGCCGGCGGTCATTTTCCGGATGCGGGGGACTGTGGCGAGGGCGAGGCTGGTCGAGCGGAGCTGGCGGGTGGGGGTGTAGAAGCTGAGTCGTCTGTTGAGGTAGGCTGGTCCGGAGTTGTGGAGTGCGTTGTGTGCGTGGGTGAGGAGCTTGAAGGCACGCTTGGCTTGGCTTTAAAATGAGCCCAAACACCACAGCTGTGCACACTTAAGTGAGTAAGTCTACTGGGGTTTCTAAACCTATATGCCCTATCATATGCTAGGAACTTTCAGGTAGGTTGTTTTGGCCAATTAGAATTATACCAATTACCATATACCTTTAGAGAACAGAGCACGACCCCTGGGCCTGTTTAGTAGAGCCCAGGGCACATTCAGAGCCAAAATCCACCAGCATCAGTCGAAAAATGGGGTGATTAGTGCAAAAAGGATGACTTTCCTACAATACCTCCACACACCACACTCATTCATCATTAAATACTGTTATCTGTTGCTTTTGCCTTGTCAAATATTTCAACAGCTCTGTACCTCCTCCACACACCTTTGCATAGAATTAAAATTAGCACACATGACTACTGCTCTTTATGACCCACTGACAGGCACTGTGAATAACTTGCAATACCTTCAGCCTCAATTCAACAGGTCTCAAGTGTGCCCTATTATAAACACAGCTCACAACCTGTACTTGCACAGAAACCTAGAGGAAAAAAATACAGAAACACAACATCCTTAAAACAGCAAACACTCTTATGGAATGCAAGGTTAAATAAAATATGTGAAATGTTTACAGGAACGTCTTTGCTGACTTGGATAACCTTAACAAGTTTTACAGTCATTGTTCAGAAATCAAACAGTGTTTTTCCTGTAACCCTAAGGGCGTGAATACAGGGCCCGATAGCAACCCATTTCAAAGCTCAGTTTTAATTACTGCTGGGTCTGATACTTGTAGGGACCCGCCCCACTGAAAGCCAGGCCCTCAGCAATCATTCTCTGGAGATGTGCCAACATCTCGAATGCATATATGGTGCAGATTGGACAGGGCATGTCAATGTCTGCCCTCAAGAGGGATCTCAAAGAGCAATTTGTTAGCATACTTAGGCAATCTTTATCTGTCTCCTGATTCTGGACAATGAACAATGACTTGCAGATGGCTATGTATCTCTCACCTGTACAACTATACTGTTATTTTGGTGACAATGTAAATAAACTTCTTTCCACCTGCACTTTGTCACACCGTACCACGTTTTATAGCTCTCTGTCTCTGCATTGATAGTCTTGATGCACACTTTTAACTACTATAGTAAATGCATTCATGACCTAAAGATTTTCTACAGCTGTCTCACTATGCACCAGACTTGAGATCACTGTCCCTTAAAGGGGCAGGGGCAAAATGCCACCATTTAGCATACCTAATTGTGTATCGGGAGGCAGCATATTTCCCTTGATGCTGACAGCTTCAGACACATCGGCCTTTATTACGAGTGCCCGGCTGGGAAGGCGATCATTATTGCATGTTTTAAAATCTGATGCCACAGGGATCAGAATGTAAAAGGTGAAATAGTTATCATCTGTTGCAAGTGTGCTCCTTAAATTGAGAAATATCATGCAGAATCAGTATTCAAAACAAAATTCTCCATGCTTTGCCATTTTTACAGGCCTTTTCCCTGATAAATTTCAGCAGTTTTGATCTGCCGAAATTTATCAGCGAAAAACTCTGAGGATGTGATAGTTATCATTCAACTCGTAATTCCGATCCCTGTGCAATCACATGTTTACACCTGTAATGAGGTCCAAAGTAGAGTCAGTTTAGCATAGATACCTTCGATTATGGGATATTACTGCTCGCCACTGATGTCGACTGAATTCTTTGTGGCCACATGTGCAGTCATGGAGCAGTTTTCCGCTACAGATTGGACAACATTACACAGGGGTTTGCACTATTTGACTAGTGAAAAATGATATAGGAACTTAATTCTCGGGTCAAGAGCAACATTTGCACTTAAACTGGTCAATCATTATAAATGGGGGGTGCAACATTGCTCAATCACCAGTATAAAGCATGTATTCTGGCCACTGTTGCTACCATAAAAAGGACTGTTCTGCATCTCTAACCACTAATGTCTCATTATTTTGCCAATAAGTTGACCCTTTTTTCATGAAACATTTGTAATAGCACAATTTCATGTATCTCAAAAAAAAATTATTTTTCTGTCAGCTTATTCATCGTGCAAAAACAACAATTGATGGACAGAATGCAGAACAATGTCGTACATTCACCCCAGTACAGAGATATGGGCCTAAATCCATCGTTTTTTTGCTCACCATGCCATTCCAGTTTGGAAACAAGCATCCTAGGAACGGTTTCGGGCTTTCAGCCCTCATCAGCCAGGATAGCTTGACTCCAGCGGCATGGAGAGCACGGGACCCACGTCTGGGCATACCCGTCCCACTCGGGGTGACAAATGCAAAAACAACAATTGATGGACAGAATGCAGAACAATGTCGTACATTCACCCCAGTACAGAGATCTGGGCCTAAATCCATTGTTTTTTTGCTCACCATGCCATTCCAGTTGGACCCAGCCATATGCAAATCAGTCTTGACCCTGCGCCCAATGGGAACAGTCCAACCCAAACTGCCAGGCCAGGTCCTCCCTGGACTGGAAACAAGCATCCTAGGACCGGTTTCGGGCTTTCAGCCCTCATCAGCCAGGATAGCTTGACTCCAGCGGCATGGAGAACACGGGACCCACGTCTGGACATACCCGTCCCACTCGGGGTGACAAATGCAAAAACAACAATTGATGGACAGAATGCAGAACAATGTCGTACATTCACCCCAGTACAGAGATCTGGGCCTAAATCCATCGTTTTTTTGCTCACCATGCCATTCCAGTTTGGACCCAGCCATATGCAAATCAGTCTTGACGCTGCGCCCAATGGGAACAGTCCAGCCTGAACTGCCAGGCCAGGTCCTCCCTGGACTGGAAACGAGCATCCTAGGACCGGTTTCGGGCTATCAGCCCTCATCAGCCAGGATAGCTTGACTCCAGCGGCATGAGAGCGCAGGACCCACGTCTGGGCATACCCGTCCCACTCAGGGTGACAAATGCAAAAACAACAATTGATGGACAGAATGCAGAACAATGTCGTACATTCACCCCAGTACAGAGATCTGGGCCTAAATCCATCGTTTTTTTGCTCACCATGCCTTTCCAGTTTGGACCCAGCCATATGCAAATCAGTCTTGACCCTGCGCCCAATGGGAACAGTCCAGCCCGAACTGCCAGGCCAGGTCCTCCCTGGACTGGAAACAAGCATCCTAGGACTGGTTTTGGGCTTTCAGTGACTGGGGGTGAGTGTTTGAAAAGTTTCAGCACTCCGTCCATCATCTCCTTGTGTTTGCTTTGTTCGCCCTAAGTTTGCAGGGTATGCCCAGACGTGGGTCCCTTGCTCACTTTGCCACTGGAATCAAACTAGCCTGGCTGATGAGGGCTATAAGCCCGAAACCGGTCCCAGGATGCTTGTTTCCGGTCCAGGGAAGACATGGCTTGGCAGTTCGGGCTGGACTGTTCCCATGAGGCACAGGGTCAAGACTGATTTGCATATAGCTGTGTCTGAACTGGGGTGGCAAAGTGAGCTAAAGAATGATGATGGATTCAACCCAGATCTGTGACTGGGGGTGAGTGTTTGAAAAGTTTCAGCACTCCGTCCATCATCTCCTTGTGTTTGCTTTGTTCGCCCTAAGTTTGCAGGGTATGCCCAGACGTGGGTCCCTTGCTCACTTTGCCACTGGAATCAAACTAGCCTGGCTGATGAGGTCTATAAGCCCGAAACCGGTCCCAGGATGCTTGTTTCCGGTCCAGGGAAGACATGGCTTGGCAGTTCGGGCTGGACTGTTCCCATGAGGCACAGGGTCAAGACTGATTTGCATATATCTGTGTCTGAACTGGGGTGGCAAAGTGAGCTAAAGAATGATGATGGATTCGACCCAGATCTGTGACTGCGGGTGAGTGTTTGAAAAGTTTCAGCACTCTGTCCATCATCTCCTTGTGTTAGCTTATTCATCGTAGCAAACAGTTTGACTCATATTCCTCATTTTATGATTCAGTCGGGCCGCTTCCCCAAGCTATGGAAAGAAGAGACAGTGATTTCTTTGATCAAAAAACCCAATCTTGATCCTAAGGTTTTTTAAAGTATTGCCCGATTTTTCTTGCCTACACCTGCTACGATTCTTGAAAAACATCTTAATAAAGTACCCATGACCTTAATTGATACTCATCAACTTCTAGATCGCTCTAAAACCAGGTTCCACAGAGGACACGGCACTGAATCAGTGTTAGTATTAAATCAATGGTAGGCGGTAGGGAGGCCCCGATCTTGTTAGATCTGTCTGCAACTTTGATGCTGTTTTCACTCGTTTTTTACTGATTTCAATTTCCCCCTTCGACTCTCCTTCTGTGTCTTTCCTCCGTTTTCACTTGTTTTTTTACTGATTTCAATCTCCCCCTTTCACTCTCCCTCTGTGTCTTTCCTCCGTTTTCACTCGTTTTTTTACTGATTTCAATCTCTCCCTTTCACTCTCCCTCTGTGTCTTTCCTCCGTTTTCACTCGTTTTTTCACTGATTTAATTTCCCCCTCTCACTCTCCTTCTGTGTCTCTCCTCCACTTTTCTTGCACTTTTCACTGCCTTCTTTCCACTCTTTCCTCTCTTTTTGCCTTTTTCTGCCCGTTTTTCCCTGACGCTGCTGCCCCCGCAGCCCCTCCCCCCCAGCACGACCAACGCGACCGGCCCAATCCAGCTCCCCTCCCTGCTCCCACCTCCCAGCTGTCCTGCCCTCCCCGACCCCTACTTAATGGCGGCCGCTGCGGGGACAAGCAAGCAAGACCACTGACTCATTGTCAGTGAAATTGCTCTCCCTCCCTCGCAGCTACAGCATCAAGTGAGGCCTTCCCCCGAGCCCCTGCACTCTCGAGTGTTGATGTTCGAGGCCCTCCTCCACACGCAGGTCTTACCTGTGCCTCATCCCTGGTGGTCCAGTGGACCTCTGTCTCCTTTCTCTCGCTCCGCCCTTTCTCTCCGTTTTCACTCGTTTTTTTCACTTATTTCAATCTTCCCCTTTTACTCTCCTGTCTTTCCTCTGTTTTCAATCGTTTTTTACTCATTTCAATTTCCCCCTTTTACTCTCCTTCTGTGTCTTTCCTCCGTTTTCACTCGTTTTTTTACTGATTTCAATCACCCCCTTTCACTCTCCCTCTGTGTCTTTCCTCCGTTTTCACTCGTTTTTTACTGATTTCAATCTCCCCCTTTTACTCTCCTTCTGTGTCTTTCCTCCGTTTTCACTTGTTTTTTTACTGATTTCAATCTCCCCCTTTCACTCTCCCTCTGTGTCTTTCCTCCGTTTTCACTCGTTTTTTACTGACTTCAATCTCCCCCTTTCACTCTCCCTCTGTGTCTTTCCTCCGTTTTCACTCATTTTTTCACTGATTTAATCTCCCCCTCTCACTCTCCTTCTGTGTCTCTCCTCCACTTTTCAATGCCTTATTTCCACTCTTTCCTCTCTTTTTGCCTTTTTCTGCCTGTTTTTCCCTGCTGCTGCTGCCCCCGCGGCCCCTCCCCCCAGCACGACCAACGCGACCGGCCCAATCCAGCTCACCTCCCGCCTCCTAGCTGTCCAGCCCTCCCCGACCCCTACTTAATGGCGGCCGCGCCGCTGGCGCGCCAAAGGCTAGCCCGTCTGCGCCCATCCGCGACCCGTCCGCGACCAGCGCCAGGAACCCTGGACCTCCGTAACGCCAACGCTACGACCCAGCGGCACTCCACGCTCTCAACCCAGGCCGCAACAACAACTTCAAGCTAGCATCACCAGCCGACACCCACGGACCCTTCAGCTGTCACTGCTGCCGGCACACCTGCATCACTGCCAAGACCACAGACCAGGCGCAACCCACCCGCAAGACCACAACCGAACCGAAGACCCTGCAATGCATCCTCCTCAACGTCCGATCCCTCCACAAACACGCCACCGAAATCTGGGACTTCCTCGACAGCACCACCCCGGACGTAGCGTTCTTCACCGAAACATGGACCATCACCACCTCGGGACCGGACATCGCCATCGCCATTCCCCAAGGATACAAGATCTCCAGGAAGGACCGCCCCACCCGCCCGGGAGGAGGAATCGCCATCGTCCAAAAATCCACCCTCTGCCTGAGCACACTCTCCGACAAGCCCACAGACCTGATGGAACACCTTCACTTCAAAATACTGGCCAGCCCTACCACCACCCTCCGAGGAACCCTCATCTACTGACCCCCTGGACCCTGCGGACTTTTCACCAACTCCATCACGGACATCATCTCCCCGCATGCCATCGCGTCCACCAACTACACCCTACTGAGAGACCTCAACTTCCACCTCGACAACCAACTGGACCCCAGCACCACATCCCTCCTGGACAACCTCCACAACATTGGACTCCGCCAGATCGTGACCGAACCCACGTACTCAGCAGGACACACCCTCGACCCCCTCTTCACAACAGGATACTCCATCACCTTCAGCCACACCACCGAACTCCCATGGACTGACCATTGATGCGTCCACTTCACCTTCAGAACACCCACCATCCACAGACACCAGCACCTGCTCCCACGAAGAAACTGGACCAGAATCACCGACGACCAGCTAACCTCATCACTCAGCAACTCCACCCCAACCATCGCGGAAAACGACGACCCCAACACCGCAGCCCAAACCCTGCACAGATGGATCTTCAACAGTGCCAACACCATAGCCCCCCTAAAGAAAAACAACAACACCCACACCAAGAAAGCCAGATGGTTTACCACCGAACTTCGAGAGTCCAGACGCACTTGCCGCCGCCTCGAACAGGCCTGGAGGAACACCAAATCCACAGAAGCCCACAACAACTTCAGAGCCACCACCAACGCCCACCACCAACTCATCAGAAAAACGAGGAAAAAAGCGATTAAAGACAGAATCTTCACTCACGCACACAACAGCAAAGAACTCTTCAACATCATCAAGGAGTTCGCCCAACCCACCAGCGAGTCCACCGACATTCCTCCCTCACAAGACCTCTGCGACAAACTCAGCACCTTTTTCCACCACAAAATCAAGAGCATCTACGACAACTTCGACAAAGACAACAAACACACTGAACCCTCACCAACCACCCCCGACACCCTGAAGCCAGCGATCAACAACTGGACAGCCCTCACCACCGAAGACACACTGAAGACGATGAAGTCAATCCACTCCGGGGCCCCCATGGACCCCTGCCCCCACCACATTTTCAACAGAGCCGCCGACACCATCACACCCATGCTCTGCCACACCATCAACCGCTCCCTGGCAACCGCCTCGTTCCCTGACGACTGGATACACGCCGAGGTCAACCCCCTCCTGAAGAAACCCTCGGCGGACCCCACCGACCTCAAAAACTACAGACCCATCTCCCTGCTCCCGTTCCCAGCAAAAGTTATCGAGAAAGCCATCAACAGCCAACTCGTCACATTCATCGAAGAGCACACCATCCTCGACTCCTCCCAATCCGGCTTCAGAAAAAACCACAGTACGGAAACCGCCCTCCTCGCCGCAACAGACGACATCCGCACCCTACTGGACAAAGAAGAAACAGCAGCCCTCATCCTCCTCGACCTCTCAGCGGCGTTCGACACTGTATCTCCCCGCACCCTAATTCGCAGACTCCACGACGCAGGGATCCAAGACAAGGCCCTCAACTGGATCTGCTCCTTCCTCTCCGGCAGAACGCAGCGTGTCAGACTCCCCCCTTTCCTCTCGGACCCTACACCAACCACCTGCGGAGTCCCCCAAGGGTCCTCCCTCAGCCCTATGCTATTCAACGTCTACATGGCTCCACTCGCCCCCATCGTCAGAACCTACGGACTCAACATTGTGTCATACGTAGACGACACCCAACTCATCCTCTCCCTATCCAACAAACCCAATACCGCCAGACACAACTTTCGAGAAGGCATGGAAGCCGTCGCCAAATGGATGAACTAAACACCAACAAAACAGAAGTACTCATCATGGGCCCAAACCCCGATGCCTGGAACAACACCTGGTGGCCCCCTGCCCTCAGAAGCCCGCCCACCCCGACAGACCGCGCACGCAACCTGGAAATCATCCTGGACTCCGAGCTCAAAATGAACCGCCAGATCAACTTCGTCTCGTCCTCCTGCTTCCACACCCTCCGCCTCCTACGTAAGACCTTCAAATGGATCCCCCTCGAACACAGAAAGACCGTCACTCACGCCCTGGTCACCAGCAGACTCGACTATGGCAACGCACTCTACGCCGGAATAAACAAAAACCTCACCCGCAAGCTACAGAACATCCAGAACGCCGACGCAAAACTGGTCCTCGACCTGCCAAGACACTGCCACATCTCCCAGCACCTGCGCACACTCCACTGGCTCCCCATCGAAGCTAGAGTCACCTTCAAGATGCTCACCCATGCTCACAAGGCCCACCACGACACCGGACCAGCATACCCGAACAGCCGACTCAAATTCCACGCACCCCAGAGGACCCTACGATCAGCGCAGCTCTCCTACGCTGTGGTCCCCCGCACTAAAAAGACCGCTCGGGAGGCCGCTTCTTCTCCTTCCTCGCAGCCAAAGCCTGGAACGCCCTTCCGCTCCACCTCAGACAGACAACATCGCTCCCCATCTTCGCAAGAAACCTCAAAACCTGGCTCTTCGACAGCCCCCCCCTTGATGAACTGGAACCTGCTAACCCCCCCCCCAGCACCTTGAGACCCCTACGGGTGAGTAGTCGCGCTTAACAAACGCCTTGATTGATTGATTGATTGATTTCACCCTCCTGTTTGGTTTTCTACCTTTTTCTCTTCAGAATCAAAGGCAAAGCATTACGTTTATTGGGTTCCTTTCTATCGGAAAGATCTCAATCTGTAATGTGCGTACAGGTCTTCCCCAAATCTTTCTCTTCTCCCTGTGGGTTTCCTTGGGTATGTCCCTAAGCCCTGCGATATTCAATCTCTATGTCATGCCTCTGGCCAAATTGATTCAATCTTTTGCTTTTCATGCACTGTCCTATGCTGATGAAACACAAATTATTGTCACCATCATGAATGACGCTCACTCTGTGGCCCTCAACTTTAAAAATTGTATGCAGGAAATTTGTAGTTGGATGAAGAATAACTACCTTAAGGTAAATGCTGACAAGATGAAGGTCCTGGTTTTTGGCAATCAGCATACTATTTGGTCTAATCATTGGTGGCCTGATACTCTTGGTTCACCCCACTCCCCAGTTAGTTTGGCTAAAAATCTAGGGGTGGCTTTGATAATAACCTTTCCTTTGAATCTCAAGTGAGTCGTATTAACATCATTCAATTCTTAAAGAAAATCTTTCCATACATCCATACCTCCTCACACAAAGAGGTGGTATTTTGCTTTGATTTCCTCACATTTGGATTATTGTAACTCACTTTAATTTGATGTTAGTCAAAGCTCACTGAACAAGCTAAAGTGCAGGAAGTAGCCATCTGGTTGATCCTTCACATCCTCAAATTTTCATCTACTTTCAGGAGCTCAAGAAATTGTCCTGGCCTCCGATTAGGAAGTGCTAGAAATTGGGTAGTAGATTTACTGGGGTGCGAGCCCTAGTCAAGTAGCAACCACAATCCTAGTCAAGGTAAGAAGCAGGCAAACCCTAAATTAACCTGAGCTCACTCTCTTGTAGTTTGACACAGAGCAGTCAGGCTTAACTTAGTGGCAATGTGTAAAGTATGTGTGCAACACTTCAAACAGTAAAACAGTGAAGGCACCACACAAAATGATTCCACACCAGGTTAGACACATAGCTCCTAATTTAATAAATAAAACAAGACCAAAACGACAAACATCCAATAAGAAGAACTTGAGATATGATTTTTTAAAGAATAAACTGTAAAATAATGCTTAGAAGCAATAAGTGATTACCTGGGATATCTGGTCGTGCCTGACCGGGACAAAGTAAAAGTTCAGGTCAACCGCGATGGAGCGTGGGCCAGATACAAGGACCCAGTGAGGCCCGATAAATAAAAGTACCTTAATCCTGGCTGCGAAGGCGTCAAAGGTGCGGGGTGTGGCCGAAACGATCCGTTGGCGTCAATCCACAGAGTGGCGGTGATGTGCCGGTCCTGATCTGCACAGCAGCGGCAATGCATCTGCTCCGATGAGCAAAAAACTGTGATGCGGACCTTCCTCGTGGTCATCAAGGATGCCATTGACAAAGATGCGCAGAGAACTGCGTCATGCAGTGGTTGTTCTGAAAGCAATGCATCAGGACGGATCCACGCTGCAGGGGTTATGCGCCGGTTCTATTCCACACAACAGAAGCAATGCACCGGTCCTGATCAATGCAACATGAGCGATGCGCCAGTTCTGATGCACACAACGGGGGAGATGCGCCAGTTTTGATCCACGCAACGGCGGCGATGAATGGGTTCGACAGAAGATGAATGGGGTTTCCTAAAGTAAGCACCTTAGGCCCACTTCCAAGGATCCAGGACTGGGGTGGCACCACTTGGCAGAGCAGCCTCACAGATGGCAGGTGCAGAAGCAGGTGGGCAGGAAGTCATTTATGTCCCTGAGACTTTAGATCAGGAGACCAGCAAGCTAGCCCTTGGAGTCACTCTGGGTTCAAGTGATGAAGGACCAGTCCTTCTCACTCAGGCAGGGGAACAGCAGGCAGCAGGGCAGCACAGCAAGGCGGTAGTCCAGCAAAGCAGCAGTCCAGCAGTGTGACAGTCCTTTGGCAGCACAGCAGTCCTTCTTCCTGGCAGAGACTTCACTGGTCCAGAAGTGTTAATGTCAGAGGTCCTGTATTTGTACCCAGTTGGGCCTTTGAAGTGGAGGAGATTTCAAAGACAGGTTATGAAGTGCACAGAGGTCCTCCCTTCCTGCCATGGCTCCAGACTCACTAACGGGGGAGGGGTGCAGCCCTTTGTGTGGGGACAGGACTCGGCCTATTCAGGTGTAAGTGAGACTGGGTCCAGCTCCTCCCTCCCCTCCTCCCAGGATGACCCATCAAGCTACACCTAAGATATCTTTGTGTGTGTCTGTCCTAGGGGGAATACACAAAGTCCAGTTGTCACACACCCCAGACTGGTCAGAGACAGGCAGCAGGTACAAAATGGCTAAAGTAAGAAAAACACCAACTTTCTTAAAGTGGCATTTCTTAAATGGTAATTTCAAATCTGACTTCTATATAAATTAAGATTTTAAATTAGTATTCCAGAGACACCGGCCTTGGGTGTCTTATCTTCTTCCAACTGGAAATTATACTTATAAAATGTAATAAGGTAATCCCAATGTTATCCTATGGGAAAGATAGACCTTGCAGTAATGAAAAACAACTATGGGACTTTTTCACTACCAGGAAATGTAAAACTTGAAAGTACATATCCTACCTTATAAATCCATTGCACCCTGCCGTCTGGTTTGTTCAGGGCATATCTTATGGGTGACTTATATGTACAAAAATGGAAGGTTTAGGCCAGGCAAAAGGTTTATTTTGCCAGGTCGACATGGCAGTGTAAAACTGCACACACAGGATGTGCACTGGCAGGCCGGAGACATGGTTAAAAGGCTACTTCAGTGAAATGAAATGAAATGAAATGAAAAGACCATTTATTAAGCGCGATAGCTACCCTCAGGCGTCCCAGCGCTACGAACAACGCATTCAGAGAAACAATCGAAGGTTATTCAGGTTTATTAAAAAGCAGGGTTTTGAGGTGTTTACGGAACAGAAGTAAATTGGGCTCTGATCGCAGATGTAAGGGGAGGGAGTTCCAAAGTTTGGCCGAGTTATAGGAAAATGACCGACCCCCACATCTGGCTCTCTTGATCCTGGGTACTGTCGTGAGGAAAGAGGATGCTGATCTGAGCTGTCTGTTCAGGTGGTAGGGGGTGATCAATGAATGATTGATAGCAGCACCAGTTTTCCAGAAGGCTCGGTGGGCAATACATAGGGTCTTAAATTCGATTCTTTCCTTGACTGGTAGCCAGTGAAGGATCTTTAGTCCGGATTTGACTGGAAGTCGACGAGGGATCTGAAGCAGTGTTCGAGCAGCGCAGTTTTGTATGATCTGGAGCTTGCGCACGGTGGTTTGGGGGGCCCCTAAGAAGAGGGCATTCCCAAAATCCAGACGAGAAAGAATGAGACCCTGAACCATAATCTGTCTTGCTTGTAAAGGTAGTAGGGGGAGAATCTTCTGCAGAAGCCTGAGTAAACCAAAGCAAGTAGCTGATAATTTGGCTGCTTGACAATTAAAATTAAGGGACTTATCCAGCCAAATGCCCAGGCTCTTGATTGTGTCCTTTGGCGCGGGAGCAGGGCCAAGGCAGGTGGGCCACAATGAGTTGATTGTGAGCATGGGGGAGTTGCCTAAGAGCATCAGCTCAGTTTTGTCTCCATTCAGTTTGAGACATGACGATGTCATCCATTTGGTCACTTCTTCTAAGCAGTCCCTCAGGCTGTTATGCGCGGTGTGTGGCTGATTAAGAGCCACCACTAGCTGAGTGTCGTCGGCATAGGTGATAATTTTTATCCCAAACGGGCGGACTATCTCAGCTAATGGGCTCATATAAATATTAAATAGCGTAGGGCTCAGAGAAGAGCCCTGTGGCACGCCGCAGCCAAGAGGCTTGCCGGGGGAAGTGATGTCAACCTCAAAAACCTGAAAGGAGCGGTCTGAGAGGAAGGATTCAAACCAAGCTATTGCTTTTCCTGAGACTCCTAGACTGGAGAGTCGATATAATAAGATATTGTGGTTTACAGTGTCGAAGGCGGCACTTAGGTCAAGAAGGATGATTGCTGCAGATCCTCCCTGGTCCAAGATCTTCCTGGCCTCCTCCGTCACTGCAACCAGGGCGGTTTCGGTCCCATGCATGGGACGGAATCCCGTCTGGGAGGGGTCGAGCAGGTGGTTGGTCTCGATGAACTCCGCCAACACTATGTTGGTATGTTTCTCCAAAATCTTGCTCAGCCAGGGCAGCAGGGAAATTGGTCGATAGTTACTAGGGTTATCTTGGTCTAGGTTGGGTTTTTTAAGGAGGGCTTTAACCATAGCCCGCTTCCAAGGAAGCGGGACAGTGCCTGCTGACAGACAGGCATTAAGCAAGTCAAGTATGGTGGGAAGGATGTTGCCAGAGGCTGACAACAGGGTGCGCGGTGGTGCCGGGTCATTGGGGGAGCCAGATTTCACCTGATGCATAATGGATTCTAACATAGTGGGATTAAGTGAGGGAAAAGATTCAAGTGTTACCAGAGACTGGGTCCCTGATTCAAGTGATTTGGTGGACGGAAGGTCAGTCTGAGTGAAGGAAAAGGAAGTATAAATGGTTTGTATTTTTTTTAAAAAGAAGTCTGCCAAGTTGTTGCAGCGGGTTTGCGCATTGATAGAGTTTGGGGGGTTTTCTGGAAGCTTAAGGAGGGTTCTCGCAATGCGATATATTTCTTTAGGCCTAGAAGCAGCTGCATTAATTTTTTCTTCGAAGAAGATCGATTGTGCAGTTTTAATTTCATTTTTATAGGTCTTTATCGCTTCTCTATAAGCAGTTTTATTGAGAGGGGAATAGTCCAGTCGCCATTTCCTTTCTAATTTTTTACAATGACGTTTCATTTCCCGTAACCCTGAGGAGTACCAGGGGGCAGTCTTTGTACTGCGCTTAGGTTTGGTGCATTTCATGGGGAGTACGGAGTCTAATGATTTGGAGATCCATCTGTTGTAGTCCTCATTAGCTAAAGTAGGGTCGGGGTTGTTGGGTGGTCTGGAAGTTTCCAGAGCTGCCTGCCAGTCCTCTAGAGGGAGTTTTGACCAGTTTCGTTCCCTACGTGTAGCAGTATTGGAAGGAAGGTGGGGGTCTGGGATGACCCAGGAGAGGGAAATCAGGAAGTGGTCCGTCCACGGGAGGGGGGAGGGAGTTCCCACTATGAGATCTGCGCAGTTACTAAAAACAGGGTCAAGTAGGTGACCTTTGGAGTGAGTCGGCTTAAGCACTAGTTGTTTCAATTGTAGTGCAGAGAGACTAGTGGTCATTTCTAGGGCAGTGTGGTCAGAGGTGTTGTCAAAATGAATGTTAAAATCCCCTAGTAGTGTAAAATTGGATGAGCTGCATGCTAAATTGGCTATAATGGAGGGAAGGATATTGTGGAATTGTCCCAAAGTTCCCGGTGGGCGATATATAAGTGTCCCAGAAAAGGTGCTAGTGGGGGAGAAGTCTATAGCGAAGGAGAGGCTTTCGCAGTCTGGTATCGGGTTGGGAGAACTGCGGCACTTATAACAATCTTTATAGATGACTGCTAGGCCACCTCCTTTCCCCACTTTACGGTCTTCACGTAGTATTTGGTACCCTTGGGGGAGGGACTGAATGAGATCGGGTTCTGACTCTGCATTGAGCCAGGTCTCTGTCAGAAATATGACATCTGGATTAAGCTCTTCTAAAAGCATGGAAATTTCCGTAGAATGTTTAGGGAGAGACCTACAATTCAAGAGGTACATATTTTGCTGGTTTTTTTTGGTTAGTGGTGCGGAATGGAGCTGAAAACCACAGTATGAGCATGTGGTGTGTGGGTATGCTAGGTTCCATGAGGAGTGGCAGAGAGCGGGGGTTGTTCCTCTTAGTTTAAGAAGAGAGTTGGGGCTATAGCTCCTACAATGAGTAGAGGCACGGGCAGGGGTTGTGGCCCCTGGCCCCGGTCGGCCTCGGACGGGCGCAGACGGGCTTGCCTTAGGCGCGCCTTAGGTGCGCCAGCGGCGCGCAGCGTCCGCTGCGCGTCTGTTTGGGCATGGATCTTATAGTGAGGGTAGTCTGAAATGCTAACCTGAGTGGTGATGGAAAGCGGAAGTGAATAGACCTGACTTCCGGTGGGTGGCACCTCCTCCAAACAAATGGAAGAATCCGCGCTGGAACGGGGAGGGACGCCAAGCCCAACCGGTAGGTAAGCCACAAATGAGGAGTATCCTTAGTTTGTTTTTTTAAAATATTGCTTTCTTGTATTCTTAAAAACACAGTATACACAATTTAAAAGCGGCGACAAGTGGATAAAAAGAACACCGGAGAGCCCTTTCCCAGGCGCTCTCGAATAGATACTGTAGTGAGGGCAGAAGCGATCAGGAAGATTTACCAAGAACTTTACAGGGAGCCCTTCCCCAGGCGCTCCACTGTTTGCGTGAATCGAATGATGTCTCGCTCTAGGCGCGTCCGCTGCGCGTCTGTTTGGGCATGGATCTTATAGTGAGGGTAGTCTGAAATGCTAACCTGATTGGTGATGGAAAGCGGAAGTGAATAGACCTGACTTCCGGTGGGTGGCACCTCCCTCCAAACAAACGGAAGAATCCGCGCTGGAACGGGGAGGGACGCCAAGCCCAACCGGTAGGTAAGCCACAAATGAGGAATATCCTTAGTTTGTTTTTTAAAATATTGCTTTCTTGTATTCTTAAAAACACAGTATACACAATTTAAAAGCGGCGACAAGTGGATAAAAAGAACACCGGAGAGCCCTTTCCCAGGCGCTCTCGAATAGATACTGTAGTGAGGGCAGAAGCGATCAGGAAGATTTACCAAGAACTTTACAGGGAGCCCTTCCCCAGGTGCTCCACTGTTTGCGTGAATCGAATGATGTCTCGCTCTAGGCGCGTCCGCTGCGCGTCTGTTTGGGCATGGATCTTATAGTGAGGGTAGTCTGAAATGCTAACCTGAGTGGTGATGGAAAGCGGAAGTGAATAGACCTGACTTCCGGTGGGTGGCACCTCCCTCCAAACAAACGGAAGAATCCGCGCTGGAACGGGGAGGGACGCCAAGCCCAACCGGTAGGTAAGCCACAAATGAGGAGTATCCTTAGTTTGTTTTTTTAAAATATTGCTTTCTTGTATTCTTAAAAACACAGTATACACAATTTAAAAGCGGCGACAAGTGGATAAAAAGAACACCGGAGAGCCCTTTCCCAGGCGCTCTCGAATAGATACTGTAGTGAGGGCAGAAGCGATCAGGAAGATTTACCAAGAACTTTACAGGGAGCCCTTCCCCAGGCGCTACACTGTTTGTGTGAATCGAATGATGTCTCGCTCTAGGCGCGTCCGCTGCGCGTCTGTTTGGGCATGGATCTTATAGTGAGGGTAGTCTGAAATGCTAACCTGAGTGGGTGGCACAATAGGTGCTGCAGGCCAGCTAGTAGCCTTTAATTTACAGGCCCTGGGCACAGGGGGTACCACTTTACTAGGGCTTATAAGTAAATGAAGTATGCCAGTTTGGGATGAACCAATGTTAACATGTTTAGTGGAGAGAGCACAAGCACTTTAGAATTGGCTAGCAGTGGTAAAATGCACAGAGTCCTTATGCCAGCAAAAACGAGGTTAGAAAAGTGAAGGAGTTAGGCAAAAAGTTAGGGGGAAGACCACCCAAATGCTGTCCGGTCTAACAGGAAGCATATCATGTTTAAGGTCCTGTGTATGGCACAGAAGGTGTTACATATTCTTGGCCCTAATTTTCTCAGAGACATGTTCCAGTGGTATGTTCCAAGGAGGGAATTGCATTCATCCTCCAGTAACACACTTGTTCTGCTCAGAATTCTATGCACTTTTTGGGATGGTAAATCCTTCTACGCCACAGCCAAGATTGGAATACTCAGCCTCATTCTATTAACACAATAGGTAATCATCTGTTATTTAGTAAAAGCCTTCAAAGTTGGCTCTTCAGGCTTTCGGTTCATGCGGGTTTTTCGGTCTACTCTCTGGGTTGGGCTTTCTGAGTGCTCAATGTACTGAATTTGGTTATGAGAGCACTTTAGTGCTCACTTTCATTCATTTTCATTCTTACGTTTTTGGAGTAACTATGAAAATGTGAGTGCACCAATCAGTTAGTTGACTGGATCCACTTTTTATGAATCTATTCTATATGTTGTGCACAATGAAGAAAAGGAAAATTAACAAAATAGGCACAGAAAGGCCGACAATTGTGACTTAGATTAAATTAGACACGTCAGTGTGAAAGTTTGATGTCCACCACATGTGGCTGAGGAAGGTGATAGATAACAAGACGGTCGTCATCCCAGAAGGGATTGCGAGCAGACGGCAGTAGCTCATTAGACAAAACAACGCACAAACGTCAATTAAATTTCGGCAGCAGAGCGAAACAAAAACAACACACGTGTCGCCCACCCAGATTGAACGTTTAGTGGAAAACCTGTCCATAATCTGCAATTCATTTTCCAAAATAACTAAATTATTAAGTAGTTCCCTGGCGTGGCAGGGGTGACATTTTGCTTAACTAGTAATTCACGATTTGAAAAAAACCTGTTGCGCGCCACATAATATAGAATATTTCATGGAATGCGGTGCTGAATACATATACCTACTAGAGAACCTTACCCTCAGTTCCTTCTCGTGTTTTTCATAAGTTACGTTCACTCTAAAGCTTCGTTTAGCCATATACAGACAGACACACACACACACACACACACACACACACACCTCTAATCTTCTAATAACCGGGCTACTGTAAACTCCTGTGAGGAGCATTAATGAGAGGATAACCTGTTAGAAGTTGTGATTCTAAAGGGGCGGCTAGTATTTTACTCATACAAAATCCTCAAGACTGTCTAGAGTGGTGAATGCATGTACCACCACTGCCAGACTCGTACAGGAGCAGGAGGGCATTTTGCCATTGCAATGGCTAACCTTTTTGACAGAACACTAGCACTTCACCCGTCTACATTAGAATCCCATTGGAGGAATTATGTGTTCCCTTGGATTTTATACGCTTAAGAATGAGATCTACAAACAGTTCCATATTCTGCTTTGGCATCTACATAGAACGTGTCGGCATTCTCTCTCATCCCACAGACTCAGATGGATGATGCATTTCTCTGGGCTTGTCCCAAGTTACATCTGACATCTAAAACCCCCACCTATTTCCAGGCAGATATATTGGCCTGTTCTTTCCCGTCATGCAACATCAACATGGCCTTTCCTGGACACTGACGCAAGTCAGAATAAACACATCAAATCTGTCATGAAATACGGTAATATTCATGTGTTTTCTGAACAGGAAAAAAACAACATGTTCTTTCACAGGCAGAAATTGTTTCCTGGTCCAGGTGGTGGCCAGGGTCTTTGCATGTGTTGTAGTGACGTGCACCAAGCAGTGCTGGCTGCCTCAGCCTCTTTACAGTTTAGCTTTCTTATCCATTTGATAATGCGGTTATCACATAGATTGGGCCAAAACACCCCAAAAACCTGCTAGACTCAATTGTGAATCCACCTTGATATTGCATCTGTTTTACAGCATATGGTCTCACTGAATGCAATGGTAGTGCAGGCGGTAGAGTCACAGGCACTCAAGCCACTTATTGCAAACCAAATCCAACCATAAGAAACTGGCAGGTCTTGGAAAACTGGAGCAAATACATTTGATACTGGCAAATGGTAATAATTAAGGAACAGTTATTGGGCTGCTCATAACTCACATAATGTTGTGTTTTCCGTATGCTTACCATATCATGTAGCTTTCTCTTGCGAGAGAGTTGCTTCTAGCATAAATGTGCTATGTCAACAGACAGTCACAACGAAAAGGTATTCAAAATTATTTATTCTTGCAAACAAAGGGTGAAAACTGAGACTTTGCCATGGAAACTGTAGCATCCACGACAGCTCTGGAGCATGCCAATGATTACGCCACACATGGAGATCAGTCCTACATGTCTTTATTCTTCAGCATGCAACCGCTAACTGAACGGACTGCATCTTAGGCTTTATTGGCCACACCCAGACACACCCAAATACCTCTCAACTGATTTCATAACTTTCTAAGGAGTCCGCCTAGGACCACATGAATCCTACTGCACATGAGCACACAACACTACAGAAACGATCACAGAATTCCTGATATACAAACAGATGGCTCCTCTTGCAGAGAATCATTAAACCTGAAGTTCTCTCAAGATGCAAGAAAACACTACACAGCAATTCCAAAAACTCAAATATCATTTTGGAGAGTCAAAAATAGATTAAAAAAAACATAACAACTTACCACAGATGAAACGCAACATTAAAAATCTGATAATGTCGCCTCTTGACCTGGTCCACCTCTGGCGCATATAACTTGGTGGTTCTTAGTCTCAGATGGTGTTTTTGTTCCGGGGAGCGCCCATTTGTACACCACTTGAGCTGACCCAGAGGTTTTAATCATTGGAACTTATCCTGTACCTTAATCTGATCTAATCTAATCGCTGGGTGGATCATCCAACAAGTTCCAAAACAACCCAATGTCTGGCCTCTCACTATATACATTTACCCTCTGATCTAAAGCTCTAAAATATCTTACAGAATTCCACCAGGCATTCCAAGTAGGAGGAACCTCCTGACGCCACAATTTACAAATCTCTCTCCTGGCCAACAAAATCAAATAGAACACCAATTTGTGTTGCGGCCCAATCAGGTCTCGCACCCCACCCAACATAGATACAAAGCCAAATAAAATGAGAGATGGGCTTACCTCCACAACAGCACCCATGACCCTATAGATAGTCTTACCCACATCACTCCAAAATTCTTGTATCTTAGAGCAGGAGGCGAATACATGGACGTCATCTGCATTCTGGAAACCACATCTCCAACAACTAGCTTCTCCACCACCCTTCATTCTGGATATTTTAAGGGGGGACCAATATATCCTGTGGAGTGTGAAAAAGTGATTTCTTCTGAGTGCGACAGATTTAATCAAAGGGTAAAGCATGTCTATAGATACTTGCCATAACTCTTTCCGCTCTTCGCTCGGCAAGTAATTCTCCCAGACCCGGTATGGCTTTTCCATCTTTCTTTCTACAGCAGCCAGCAGATGGTTATACCATTGAGCGACTTCTTTCTTCCTCGGGGCCAGGTTTTGTAGTTCGTTTTCCATAGGATTATCTTCCAATAGGGACCAGCGTTGACTCTTACACCAAGATGTAAGCTGATAAACTTAAATCTGGACAGAGCTCCACTCGTAATATGGCTCCAAAATTCCCAAGGAAGATATTTATTACCCACTACGACATCCTTCCAATGTGAGACTCCTGCCTCTTTTAGTGGCTGAGCTAGAGCGTCCAAAAGGCATTCCGGAGTTCCAGGAGAGTCCCACACCGGTGCCCAATCACTATAGTAAGTAAGCCCCACACAGTCTCAACAATCCGACCACAATTTGGCCGCCATACGCAACATCTTTAGGCGAATTTTTTTTTAAAACTTAGGAGAGCCAAATTTATACATGAAGCCAGACTCCACTACCCCGTCTAACATGGCTTTAAACATACTGCCAATCAGCGAGTCATCTGGAGTAAGCAATAACATCCTGGTGTTTTTTAATTGGTAAGCCCAACAATAGAGCTGGAGGTCCGGTAAACCCATGCCCCCTTGTGTTAATTTGCGCCTGAGTTTTTTCCAGGACAGCCTGATCCCTTTGCCTGCCCAAATAAAAGAGGAAATCTTGCCATGAATTTTAAGAATTTCAGCTTTTGCAAATTCTATTGGAATATTATTAAAAAGATAGGTGTATTTCGGAAGAACACACATTTTAATCAGGTTAACCCGACCATAATGGGAAAGTGGTATGTTCTGCCATTTTTTTAATAAGGCCTCAACCTCCTTCGATACTCTATCTAGGATAGCTTTTGGAATTTCTCTCGGGTCCTGGGTTATTGTAACTCCGAGATATCTAAGCTCCCTAGCAAAATTCCCCTCCTGATCGACAATGTTCCATGCCATAATCTCCGTTTTATCTTTATTTATTTCATAGCCAGAAAACTTTCCGAAAGTTTGAGTTTCAGCAAGAAGCTCCGGGAGTGTAGTGTCGACATTGGAGGAGAATAAAATTAGATCAACCGCATAGAGTGCTATTTTCCTCACAAACCCATTTACTTCGAAAGGAGCAATCTTCTTGTTTAATCTTAAGCTCTGGGCCAAGGGTGCAATATAAATGTCAAATGGAATCGGGGACAATGGGCAGCCCTGCCTGGTGCCACGTCCTATATTGACGACAGGAGAGAGGCTACCATTGACCAGGATCCGAGCTCATGGTGATCTGTAAATCTTTTTAATAACTTCTCTGAAACCGTTGGTGAAGCCAAAGATATTCAAGGTCCTATCTAAAAAGTGCCAATTCACACAATCGAAGGCTTTGGCTGCGTCGACCGTAGTAATTGACAGAGGGAGACCCTGTGATGATGTCATATCCACCGCCCCGACCAAAGTATATACCAAATCCGACATCTGCCTGCCTGGGAGAAAGCCCTTCTGATCCTCGTGAATTATTGGACATATGATCTTACAAAGCCGCTTATTTAAAATCCCTGCAAAGACCTTATAGTGAACATTTAATAAAGAAATTGGTCGATATGAATGACACTGAGAAGAATCCTTACCAGGCTTCAAGATCAAAGTGATAACTGCTTCACTCCAGGAATCAGGCAGTGGGGATGTACCATTTAGTATTCCATTAAACAGTTTCAACCAGACCGGGATGATTTCCTCTCTCAACATGGAATAAACCTCAGTCGGGATTGCGTCCGGGCCTGCCACTTTCCCTTTTTTAGCTGAATCTAACTGAGATAATATCTCGCTCCCTGTTATTTCTAGTGAGAGGAATTCTTGATTAGCCTCAGTTATTTTTGGAAGCTGTTTCTCTTTAAGCCACCTGTCAGTATGTTCCTCTACTCCCTGAAGCTCTTCTTGATATAGCTCCTGAAAGAACTGTGCGAAAGCCTGTTCTATTTTCTCTTTCTCCTCTGTAATTTGTGTACCCACTTTGATCTTACTAATATAATTGTTAGCTCTATCAACCCTGGTCTTCATAGCGAGGAGCTTACCACAGTTCTCCCCTTGGTCAAACTCCCTCATTTTGCTTGTCTCCCATTTTTGGGATAAGATCTCTTCAGACTTAAGTCTGAACTTGAACTGAAGCTCCTCAACTCTCTTTATCAAATTATCATTCTCTGGTTCAACAGGACAACTCGTCTTTAGGTTAGCTTCTGCCCCCGCTATCTGTAGTTCTAAATCGGCCAATTCTTTCCTCTCGGCCCTTGCCCAGCCCACAACAGCAACTTTTAATGTCCCTCTCAGCCAGGCCTTAAAGGTATCCCAAACAATGTGTAGTGGGGCAGACCCTACATTGTTTTGAAAGAAAGTCTCAGTTTCCAGCCTCAAAAAGCCAGGGGTAGAAGATTGCAGGAGAAATCTCCTATTTAGGGGCCGATTCCGATCTCGGCCGGTAGTGCTCCGAATCGGATTCACCGGATCCGATTCGGAGCCCTGTTTCCCGACCGAATCGTACGCGGGTCCGGCCGAGCGAGTACGATGCAAGCACCCGCGAAATCGCCGACCGACTCGAACGCAGCTTCAACACGCTCCGACCGACTCGCATGGACACGACTCGCACCGCGCTATGGAGACGTTTCCCGGCCGGGTAAGTACGATGCGCGCAGCGAGCAGTCTGACCGACTCGCGCCGTCCGGCTCGAAAAAGCTGTCGGAGCCGGACTTTGGGGCTCCGCGTCGGACCCCCCTGTACGCGTAGGCGCGCGAGTCGCACACAGGGGGGACCCATGGGTCCCCCCTACCTGTGCATGTACGCCGCGATGTGCATGGACGCGTACACGCTGTAGGGGGCGCCCTTGTCCGCCTCGCACCCATTGAGTCAATGGGAGCCCGCGTACGCGTTGTACGACCGGCTCCCATTGACTTCAATAGGAGTCCGACCGACTCGAGTCCGATAGCATGCGAATGCATCGTACTCGTCCGGTCGGACTGCTAGGGTCCGATTCGGTCGGAATTCTCTCCGGGTCCGGCTCGGTCGGAGAGATTTCCGGCCGGAATCGGAATCGGCCCCTTAGTGTCCATCTCCTTGGAGTAAGCTCTGGAGGGAGTTCCAGGTTAAGAGCTATGGCTCCATGATCAGATAGGTGTATAGGCAAGTATTTAATTAGGCTGACTTTATCAAGATCTGAATGCTCCATAAATATGTAATCTATTCTGGAGTAATGAGAATTCCTTTTACTATAAAAGTAATACTCCCTACTCTCTCCCATTTTTTTCCTCCATACATCACAAAGGTTAAAAAATGTTAGGATATTCAAGAGGTGTGCTTTAACACGCGGAGCTGCTATCTGTGTTCGAGGAGAGGACCTATCTAGCTTATTATTTAAGAGCACGTTAAAATCTCCTCCCATAATCAGAGGGGCCTCAAAGTCAGCCAAGGCAAGACAAAGGTTATTCAGAGGTGTGATATCTTCTTCATTGGGCCCATAATAACTAACTAAAGTGTATTTAACCTCCTTGCATTTGATTTCCGCGATAGCCCAACGTCCTCTATCGTCTACCTGTGACTTAGTGAGCTTCTAGTCCTGAATTCAGTTTTAGTATTATGGCAACCCCTTTTGAACAACATTGCTAGTCTGAAGCTACAATCTTATTGACCCATCTTTGTTTTCTGAATAGTGCCTTACATTCTGCTTGTAAAAGATGGATCTCCTGGATCATAAGGATCCTGGCTGGACTATTTTTTAAGTATTGGAATATCAGACGCTGTCTTCCTTTAACTCTTAGGCTGTTAACATTCCAACTTAACAATTCAAGATATCGATTCCCTGCCTGAATGGGCCTATCCCCCACCATAATCCTGACTCCACCCTCTGCTGTAGCTATTGGAGGTTGTTATGTCACATGAATTTATTAATACTTTTTTTTTATTTTCTCCCAATGCTCCCCACCAACAAACGTGAAAACCCCTACTACCCCCCAACTCTGCCAACCTCCCCCTCCCAACCCACGGGAACCCTCCCAGACTACCCATTGGCAATGTGTATTGCCTTTTTGAGCCGAAGCCCCCTAGCCTCCTATGTAAATAACAAAATCAAAATAACAATAGATGCTGAATACCCTTAAATCCTAAAGTATAAACTACACACTAGAATTACTTTGTGACAAAAAGCTATCTACTTCCTCCGGAAACCTGAAATTATACATTTTGTTTGCCCTTACAGAACTTTCAAAAAGGCAGGAAATCGCAGCTGAACTTGAGCTCCCTGGTCTCTTAAAGCGTCCATCCGCTTACCCAGTTCCCATCTCCTATCTTCCGTAACCCGAGAGATATCGGACCGGATTCTAAAGGTGGCATCTTGGACCTGTATTGTCTTAAGTTTAAGGGCCGTCCCCAGTAGTTGCTCCTTAAGAGTGTAGGAATGGATATAAACTAAGATCTTTCTGGGTTTTTTTCGAGCAGGATTCAACCTAAAGGGGTCTCTATGAACTAGCTGGATTTCAGCTTCCCAGACCGATGCCACTGCGATCTGGGGGAAAGCTTCAGTCAGGATGTCGATAACATAGGATTTTAGGTTGTCACCCTCCAACCCTTCTTTTAAATCCAAAATCCTAATGTTATTCCTTCTTGAGATGTTTTCCAGCCTCTCCAATCTCTCTGCCAGGTCCCGCTCTCTTTCCTTTAGTCTAACCACTTCTTGGGAGTTATCTTTGACCTCCTGCCCCAGTTCCCCTACTTTATGTTCAAGAGCCTCCATCCTGCGTGTCAGTGCCAAAAGAATTTCCTCTAAACCAGTACAGGTGTCTTGTATCTTTTTTTGGTTTATTTTAGAGGTGGAGAAACGAGCTCCAATCTCTATTGACAACTGCCTTAACATCCCATGTAATGTATCCGGACTCTGAGCTACTGCCTCTGATGACATATCCCCTACCTCACCTCGCTCCTCTTGTCCTCGCTCCTCTTGTCCACCCCCCCCTGTCATAGAGGTCATCGTGCTTAAGGGAGCGAATCGGTTGGAAAGTGTAATAGAGGGGTTCACTTCCAGGCTTTCTTCTCCTGCAGCTACTAACCCACCCTGTTTTACGGGTTCCATATTGCCCTGAGAGTTAGCCAAAAAGTAGGACCTAAGTGAGGGAGTCACTTTTGGGGGAACCAAGTTCTTATTTTTCTTCCGGCTCTTTGCTGGGGTAAGTTTAGCTGATTTATTGAGAGGCTGCCTATGCTTGTGCTTCTGCCTACTTTCAACAGTCTCAACAGCTTGACACGGTTGTGTCGCAGGGGGTTCTCCCCCCAAAAAGATACGCGATCTTAATTTATATCTTTTACCCAGTGGTATCTCAATAGTAGGGGCAGTGGTGGGACCCCCAACTACAGGGATATTTGACTTTAACTGACCCTCCTTAATGGCCTCGGTTTGTCCAGGTTGCTGAGTAGCTACCTCCATGGAGTAAAGGGCAGGCACATATCTCAATTTTGTTGTCTGGGTTAACGGAACACAGATTGAAACAAGCCTGGCCACTAAATTGCCCTTTTCTGCAGCCCCTTTTAACTCTCTGCCAGATTCAGTTTCAGGATTAAACTCAGAATAGTCCTCGCCCAAAGTGGGGATGAGACTAGCCCTACACTGTTTTGGTCTATAGCCGGAAGGTTGAACATGTAGGGAGCACCAGACACGACGACACTCAGCTAGTGCCCCCGCTGCCCTAAAAAGTGTAATCACAGAAAAGTCACTCATCCGGAGCCCAGGTGGGCGGCAAACAGATCTATTGCCCCCCTCTTACCGCTCCGTGCTTCCACGAACTCTCTCTGCTCTGCTCCACACTTCGCCTCACCTCCCTGCACAGCGGAAGGCTGAAGGCGTCAAACCCCCATCAGCAAGCATCCAAGCAAGCGCCCGAGAGAGCGAGTCTGTCTCCACCTTCCAGCTTTGCGTTTTCGCGCTCCAGATCGCTCCGAGCAACAACGCCGCCCACTACAGCTACGGAGACCGCAGAGCCCTACACACCGCTCCGCAACGCAGCGCAAGATCGCTGGGTCCCGCCAGCTCCAAAGAAAGACTGGCAATCCGACTGCGGTCCAACGATCTACGTACCAAAGGTAGGCACAAAGTTCAGGGGGAAATTCAGCTCCTAATCCCTCATAAAACAGAGGCTCAGGGGCGTGCGACTCGCGACCGGCTACCTAGCTGGCCGCCATGTTCCCTCGGGATCCGATAATGTTGCTTTTTAAGTAATTCCATAGATGTATGTCAGAACTACTATGGAAGACACGTGACAGTTGCTGGTAAAGAAGCTGAAAAGATCCAACCAAAGAAGAAATGCAAGAGAGTCTTTTCAGACAAGGAAGATTGATTAGCAAAATATTTATATGATTCAAGCGTTCACTTAAATGCAAGAAATTATACATATTATTTAAATGAATTGTTAGAATAAAAGTTAATAGCATACAATTCCCATGTAGTGTTGCTATTTAGGGTTAAACTCAGGGCAGTTTGGAATTCATGTAATTAACTCCCCCCTACGGATCTGTTAAGTACAACGTGCACCTTGAAATCAAAAACTATCATATGTCTCGTGTAGGCCCATTGTTATTTTCCCTATGTTAGCCTGAGCACATTGCAGGCTGCACTCTGCTTTGTGCACGTTACTATTCAAACGTATTTTGCTTTGTGCCACGCTGTACTTTCACACAGAACCTTCTGTTGTTTTTGTGTTCTGTTCTTTCCTGGAATTTAGTCTGAACATCGTAGAAAAGGACAAACAACAATGCCCCTTGTTATTCTGTTCTGGTCAGGCTTTAGCACCAAGGCAAAACACACAAATGCAGCTGTTGTTTGGGAACACATATTCATTGTCATATAGGTATACACAGACATACAAAGACACATTTGGAGAGAAATTTTGCAGAGAGGAGATCAAGACTACACCTGGATGTAGAACGTTCATCTGCGCATGCGTGGTCCGCTGCAAACACCCAGAGATCTTCTGATATATAATCACTTTGCTTTTGTAGAAGGGGTGGGGGGTTAGTCTACCCTGTTGTTAATATGACAGCTCCTTTTATGACTTATGGATTACTTGCTATGCTGACCGTATTTGTGTTAGGCATCTTCTTACTTATTGTGGCACGTATCCTGCATACTAGAGCACAATAGTTCAAATAAATATTTTAAACTTTTCTTGTGTTTCTGTCAGATCTTATTGTGCACAAGTACGAGTGTGAGAACGAAAGGTTGTGTCCTGTCACCACGATTCCTGAGAGGGTCGGGAGTGTTGTGTTCTGGTTTGTCTAATCACTAGTGCCTCTGTGAGTGAGTAGCAGGACAAGTGAGACACTATAGCTAGTCGGTCCCGGGCTCATGGGTACTAAGGTGGTAGGCTGACTCAGTCCCTGCTTACTAAGGTTCCATGGTCCCAAGCATAGTTCTGTGACTCCGCACAATCCCTGCAACAAAACAATATTGGAGACAAGCATTGAGTGCTGTGATTTCAAATTATATTTTATTTCCTTGCACTTCTCAAGATCGCAATGATGGTTGAATATGTCATTCTGTTTGGTGATATCAACCCCTCGATAGGGGAGAAAGCCCAGGATTCCCAGATCAAGGATTCTGGGAATCTTGGATCAAGAGTTGCATGCCCTGACAACATATTACTTCTATACTGGAAATTACCCAGAATGTCCAGAAAATTATGTGAAATTGCACAGCATTACGCAAAATACCATTACCTGCACCTTGCTTTTAAAATGGACGCAGAACTTATTTTCCACTAATAATGATGAGACCTGCTTGGCCTGTTGAAAATAGGAGAGGCTACAGGCAAGTGACCCTTTCAATTTAATACATTTTAAACATATGGGTAGTTATAGTAAGGATCGTGTTTCCATAGGAAATGCCTTTATTGTGTTGCTCATAACTTTGGCCCCATTTGACGAGTCTCAACAAAACTTTCCAAAAAAGTGCTACTTTTTGACAAGTTTCCACAAGCGGGGGCCGAGAAAAAGGGGTGGTCCTAAAACACATTTTCCCCACTCATTTTTCCATAGGATTATTAGACACAGCAACAGAACAAACCACTGAATGGATTTAAACCAAGTGTGACAGAAAGCTAGATCTTGGTCTAGAAAGCGCTTTTTTGTGTTTTGGTGTAAATCTGTGCAGTAGTTTTGGAAAAATGAAGGTTAAACATTTTTTTATATTTTACTCCACGGTGGATCCGCAGAGGATCCTGGTAACTAAGAGCCCTTTCACAATGAATGTCTGTGTTTCCTTAGGTAGCTTCCCTTGAGCAAGGTAGCAGCATCACAAATATGCTCTTAACAAATTTTTCATAAGGCAGTTTACAAAAGCATCCATCCAGTGTCATATTAATAAATGTATAGCCAGGCCCTCATTAGAAGTGATGCGTTAATTTCAACGTACCATATAGTAGGAGTTACCAAGCATTTCTGAATTAAGAGACCCATGTTGTTTCTCTCTTGTGTACCCTTGAGATTTTGGCTGTTCAAACAGATGAAAACTCTGGACGAAGCAGCTGTTGCTAATCGCACAAGTCATTCTTCTGGTCACTATGGGGCAGATTTGCATTCTGTAGTAGTAGAGCAGTACAACAGTAGTACTATTTATTTAGTACAAAACTGAATTCTCAAACCTAAGGTGGGGAGATCTCCTGATAATTTCTGGAATTAAACTATTGCACATTTTCTGATTACAGAGAAACTAACTACAATTCATTATTCTGTTTTATTGGCAGAACCTTGCCCTTCCAATAACTCTCGTTGTGCAAGTGGGGAATGTATACCAAACGCAAAGATATGTGATGCATACCAGGACTGTAAGGATGGAACAGATGAATCAGAGTGTGGTAAGCAAATTTTTAAAGTGTGTTTGTAAAATCACGAATACAAATTAAGGGGGTTAACTGTTTTTTGCCATTGTTTCATGTTTTTAAATATGATTTATTAGTGTATTTTCAGACTGGCAATTTCAGTTTTTTTTGCATCAGCTCTTAAATTTTGTAATTTCTCAGGAGGTTGTTTTGGCAGTTGTTAGACTTGGCTTTTTCAGTGGGTTCACCCCCAGACTTTTAGCTTTTTGGTCTCCTGCTTTTGACCCTGTTTTCATTGGTTTTAGGACTCTGGGCACTTTGCCACTGCTATTCAGTGCTAAAGTGCATATGCTCTTGATGTAAATTGTGTTTATGGGTTGATGTTTCCATGTTTGGCTTATGTGATTTACTGCTAAGTCCCTAGTAAAGCGCACAAGGTGTGCCAGGGCCTGTAAATCCAATGCTACTAGTGGGCCTGCAGCACTGATTGTGCCACCCACATGAGTAGCCCTGTAAAGGTATCTCAGCCCTGCCACTGCAGTGTCTGCATGCAGTTTTTCACTGCCGTGTCGACCTGGCAAGTGCACCCACTTGCCAGACCCTAACCTTCCCTTTTCTTACATGTAAGGCACCCCTTTGGTAGGCCCAGGGCACCCCCATGGGCAGGGTGTAGTGTATGTGAAAGGTAGGACATGTACTGGTGTGTGTGACACGTCCTGATAGTGAAATACAGTGTATTTCGTTTTTCACTATTGAAAGGCTATCTGTCCCATAGGATAGAATGGGAGATACTTTGTATCATCTTACAAGTATACCTTTCCATTGCGACTAGATAGGAGAATGGAGTTTAGTATGCCTGAACACAGCATTTAAAAATACATCTTTTTAGTAAAGATGATTTTTATATTGTGTGTTTGAAAATACCATTTTTAGAAAGAGGCTATTTTCTTGCTTAGTCATCCTACGTGCCTCTGCTGGTTTGTGTATTGGCTGTCTGGTTTTGGAGTGACAGGGGCTGGGGATGTGCATTCACTGCAGACAGCCACTGGGGGGCGGGGGGGGGATGAGCTGTGTCCTCCTTTTCCTGGGTGACTCAGAGTTAGGCTGAATAGACCTGCTCTGCAGTTAGAGTAGTGAGAGGAGTTTCACTAGCACCTGAATAGGCCTGGTCTGCATTTAGAGTGGTGTGAGGAGAGTTCCCTTGCAGCTGAATAGGCCCTGTCTCCCTTGCACAATGCAGTCTCCACCTTCTGCAAGGAAGCTGGGCCAGGAAGGACAGAACTGGTTTGGACAGAGCTGAGAGACTTTTGCCTCAAGAGAACAAAGGAAAATGTGGTATAAATATTGGCGCCCAGACACCAGATCTTTAAAACTCTTTTGGACCAAGGAACCTGCTAAGAAGAAGAGCTGGAGAAGCTGTGAGGAGGAACTACCATTTTGCTGTGTGCTTTGCTGTGTCGGCTGCAGTGGCTGCTTCTGTCTTGGGCAGAGAAAGGACTGGACTGAACTTTCTGCAACTTCTTTGTTTTGAGTTTCTCCAAGGGCTTGATATAGAGCTTGCCTCCTGTTGGAAGTCTCAGGGAAATCGAACTTCTTCTGGGTACCAGCTTCTGGAACTGGATGTTTCAGTTGCCGCAGAGGAAAAAGGTAATCCATCGCCATCAACGATGCCACTGCTGGCTCCGTGACCTGTAGGTAACGCCGCACTTCGCACCGCAACCCTTGTCTCACCGGCGCCGCCGCCCGATGCCAACACCAAGCCGCTTTTTGCACTGTGAACTGTGGGCACCGCTCTCTGCACTGCCTCACTTCAGCCCGCCTTCTTGGTATCCCCGACGATGACGACGCAACGCCATCATCGGCGCCGCTGCCTGCACTGTGACCTGTGGATACCGCTCATGGAGAACACCGAACACCATTTTGCATCGCACCGCAGCCCTGGTCTCACCGACGACAACGCTCCAAGCTGACATCCATGCTGCAGCTTGCACCATGGTTCGAGGGCACTGCTCGTAGGTAGCCCGCTCCGTTTGTGGATATTACCGAGTTTTCAGCACTCCGCACTCCCTGGAGCTACCAGAGTCAGAAAACTCCACTCCGTGTAGTGCAGTGGAGATTTTCCTCTCTCACGCTCGCCAACTGTAAGTTGGCTAGTGCAACCTGCAGCTCGGGTAGAATTTCTACTCGAGCAGCAGGAAGATCACAGCGCTGCACTCCGCCACTTGCGGAACTCCACAGAGGTTTTTTGTCACTTCATGGGGTGCTGCGTAGCGGAACTCCACAAACTCCACCCAGGCCTGGTTATTTTAGACGTGTAATCCCCTCATCCTGACCAGAGTGGTGGATTCTGCCGGGTTTAGGTGCAAACCGTCGCCAACCAGAAACCCAATTTCTAACAGCAGAAATCTGTGAATAGATGCCACATAAATGATGGGGTATAGTTGGAACAGATATTTATAAAACACGAGTAAAAATGTGATTGTGAGGAGGGTCGAATTGCCTATTCACTAGAAAAAAATGTTTATTGATCATTCTCATGCCTATTCATGGACAAGTTCTTTATAAAGGGATTTATGTTTTTGTTAAAATGTGCTGCCTTATTATAGATATTTTGCAAATGTGCAAATAACAGGTAAACAGTATTTTTCTACTTAAAAAAAAAACTGGTGCCAAAACATTTTTCAGAATCTATTTGAAAAAAGAGATTTTCATCGTGCCACATTGCAAAAAGTTTTTATGCCAGGACAGAAGTAAAAATATACATTATGGAGCTATTGCTAAACAGAAAGAGCACACTTTTGTGATCACGAATACCTAATGTGCGTCACAGGTTTTCTTATAATCCAGCTGATTAATAGATTAAGAAGCCAAACATTAGTTGATTAAAAAAAATTAAATCACCACTTATTAGGGTTTAAAATAGAATTGACAATCATATTAGAAAAGTTATATCCTCATGTTCACCAACTAAGTACAGCACGTGGGAGGAAAACAAAGGGAAAAAAACAAAAGGGAAAACTGCCACAATAGACAGCAAGCAAGTGAGAGATCTCCATCCTGTATCTGGTATTGAATGTTCGGCATGGCATTTCGACCAGGATTGTTTTACATTTGGTCAACACAATGTCAATTCATATCTAGTTAGATATGATGGAATATATGAGCCAGAGATGATTGTGGTTTTGAACAAATAAGTCGTTTGTCATGAAGAGATAGCAGGAAAGCAGCAGGCAAAAGAACAATAATACATTTGTGTATTGTATAATAACATGTTAGATCTATCTACAGTTAATTACAGTTTACTTTATTTGCTGACATATTGCTCCAAACTCAGGAGCATATGGCATGTCTGGGTAGCGTGGAACACACTGAGTGCAGGCCATGCTCTGACCCCTGTAGGCATTGAGTTTCAGTGATGGAGACCTAGAAGGTATAGAGATTGGAATATAGATGCTGAAAAGGTATTTGGGCATAACCAACAATTTCTGAGTCATGGATCAAAAATTATGTGAGGGTGTATAGTGAGGCAGTATTTTACAAAGGTAGCCTTGAGATAAGCCAGTGAACACTTTTTATACAATTGCTAGTAATCTGTAGTGATCTTTGTTTTTAGCTGAGAGTCACCCTGCTGTGTGAGGGAATGTTGGATGTGCACCTTTGCAGGTTGAATAAGGTTCGAGTAGCAAAGAAGGATTATTGCAGCAGCAGCCCGTGCAGTGAAGAGTGGTGAGGCGGTGGGGCCAGGTGGAGGGAGGATTTCAACAGATGATGACGACAGAAAATGTATTATTTATTTACTTTTCCCTAGTGGTCATCAGTCAAATCTCCCACAACCCAGCCCCACCGCTCTTACCTGCAGGGGCCGCTCCTAGATTATTGATGGAGCCCGATGTGAAGGCTGTTGCAGTAATCTAATTTACTAAGTACTAATGAAGTAGGTACTGCCTTGGCAGTGTGGAAAGGGAAACACGAGCATATTTTAATGTATTGAGTAACTGGTACCATGCACTGTGGCAGCCATTAATGATCCCATTCTCATATATGGCTTAAAGAGAACTACAACGCTTCTGGAAGAAGTGGTGATGGTCAAGATGACTGCGAGAAAGTAGATTGAATTAGGCAAAAGGGCTGGTGCAGAGGAGGAGGTTAAATAAAGGATCTCAGTATTCCAGGAATTGAACATGAGAGACCTGAGGGCCATCCAATGTTGGGGGGCAGTAGCAGATATAGAGATGCTTGAAAAAGGCGGAAGAGTGGGGATGAGGAAAAGGCAAAGAAGATTTTTGTGTCATTGCTGTAAATGTAATATGAGAAGACGAAAGAGGATATGATGTCAACACAGTAGGTTGTATATAGCAAGAATAGGAGTGGATACAGGACTGTCCCTTACCCGCCTATAGATCAAGAAGAATAAGCATAGAAGATAAGTGATTATATTGAGCAGAGGAAATAATGTCGGTAACATGCAAGAGGGCAGATTCAGTTGAGTGGAATAGCAAAACACCCAAACCAATCAGTGCAAACTGCAAGGGCGTTTGCCCAAATACCCTCAAACTTCCTAAGACAACTGCTTAAAAGGCACTCTATTTCACTCAAATAAAAGATGTGACTAGGTACATCATGGCAGGGTGTCATGGACATTTTACACATGAATCCCTGTCCATGAACATTCTTCCAAAAAGAAATAGAGAAAAAGGGTTTTGAAATATTTTCAAAAGGTAACATAAATTAAATACATTAATTTTTGTCTCAAACATAAGGTTTGATTTAGATTTTGGTGGACAGCGTCCTCTGTCACAAACATGATATAGTGCCCCATCAACCTAACACTCAGACCATCCGCTGTATTTAGAATCAGGTGGGCCATAGGTTTTCTAACAGCAGTGCCTCTGCTTTCTCTACCACCAGTAAAATTACTCTGACAGCCCAACGAAATATGGTCCATCTGAGTTAGGGCACTAGACTTCCCACCCTATTCAGAGCAGACTGTCTGATGTCCTTTGTTTTCTGTCCATCACTGAAATCAGTTTGTCCGATTTTCCCTTGTTGAAAATGCTGTTTGCTCCTTTTTGTTATACACAAAGAGTAAAAAAAAAACAAAGACTCTTCACACTGTGGAAGAAAACGTCCAGGGTAGGAGGGCTCACACTTTGGAAGTTCGTTTCTGAAAAACAAAAAAGACGGTGGCCATGCACCAACCCTTCAGTGTCTTCACAGGTGCCACCATGTTGGCGGCTCCTGTGAAGAGATCATTACTGGGCTGTTGGTGAACTCAAAATAGGTTTCTGTCCATCAGGGTGACAGACAGAATAAAGACAGACAACTGCTATTTCAGTACCATGGCTCCCAAATTATCATCTGAAAAGTGAAGTGAATATATTTTCTCTACTTTGTATTTGTTAAAAAAAGAAGCAAAATGGGAAATCAATTTGTGAATTTTTTCCCTCCTGCAAGGACTGTTTGCTCCTTTTCCTCAAAAATGTCTCAAGTAGACTTGCCATTTTCTGTTCCTACTGTGCAGTGGTTTTGTAATACCACCCGGTGTGTGCAGAAATGAAAATGCTCTCACCACAAACTTTATTCTTGTAATGTCAGCTTGCTTTTGGAGGCCAGTGAGAGGACATCCAACTAGTTGTTTTATCAGCCTCTAGGGGTCAAAATATAAATGTCACGTGGAATAAAATTGATGATAAGGGACTAAAGTCATCAGGTCATCCTAGTTAATAATCAATCTTGTTGAATTTCCTGTGGGTGTCCCAAATCCTAACCAAACAGCATAAGTCTACACAAAACCCTACACTGGATAAGCTGTCATTTGGAGACACATACCAAATTCAATCCCCTCTCTCAAATAAAATTATCCAGGAGTGGGTTTGTCCAGTTTATAAATGGTATGGTCCATAAAATCCATTATTTCATGGAGAGGTGGCTGCACCCTCTCACTTACACTTTTTGGCTACAGAAGCCATCTTTAGAACTGTAGATATGCCCATTAGAGGCTTCTTTGCCAGGTGTGTATAAAACAGTTTGACTAGGTTGTGACTATGCTGTTTAACTGAAACTGTCTGCACGATGATGAACTGGAAAACATTACTTGAGTTTAAGCACCCTTAAGTAGAACTTAGCATGTGATTCAATCATGGTGGAAACCAATGATGGTACTATGACTATTAGGGAGATGAATAACAAGGAGATGTTTCCATCCATCTGGATCATTGTATGACTGTGATCCTGAAGATAGAGGGTGATGATGAAATGCCACCCAGGACATTATCAGATAGTAATTTAAGTTTGTTGTCCTGTGACATAATAGTGGACAGTTATCCCATTAGCATCGTCAGCTGTAACACAAGCACCATGACACCCAAATGCAGTGAGTAAACCTGTGTAAAAACTCGAAAACTAGTTGAATAATGGAAAAACTGTTATCTAAGATAATTTTGAGATTAAAGCTACTGCACTGAAAGTGGGCCATCGTGATGGAGGACACGTCACAATACCACTGTGAATGAGATGAATTAAGTAAAGCTTTAGGGGAGGGGTACGGGGAAAACAATCAAAAGTAGTAATTTGTCCAGGAGCTGATGCAACCACAGCGGCTTCTTCATTACAAGAAATCCTCACAGGACCACAAGCTGGAAGCTCCTCCCTCATCACTATTACTCATGGTGCAAGAGATGTGGGATGCCTATGTGCCTCCAGGAGAGAATCTCGCGAGGAATATGTGCAACTATGGATAGAAGAGCAGGATACAGTGGCAGGTTTGCTTGACCTTTTGAAAATGTCTTCATTGCCAAAGATATACTTCATTTGAAGGTGGCCTTCAATCTAGGAGATCTCAGGTGACAATAGAAGGGACACCAAAGACAGTGGTTATTCTCATAGAGCATACTCATTTGAATTTTAAAATGCTACAGAGAGGGCACCTTGTGATTAATATTCCACGAAGCTGCCCACCGTACATCTAACTCTTATCCGACATCAAATGCACCTACTTCAGTTACTTTCACTAGCAGACTTTTCAGAAATGATTGTGAAAGCAAACATTATTTTGCTGTTGTGATAAAATGCTCATTTGGTGATATAATAACTGATTAATCTAAACCATGAGGCTTTAAAGAGCCAGATACGTGGCGGAAGACTTCATTTTTTTTATTGTTGAAGTAAGAAATCAAGGATAACTAGTTTCAGAAATCTAAGTGTGGTGTAAAAGTGAAAAGAGACTTCACACGGCTCACACAAGTGTGCATCCTTAAGTGGATGGCGGAAGAGTGCCTAGTAAAGTGACCTTCACATCCTCTGTTTCAGAAGTGCCGATTGAGTAACATGGCAACAGAGGAGATCCTTGGTCATAATGACTGCTTAAAGCCTGTCTTAAAATGCTACTTGCATTGTATTCCTCTATCTCTTGTTTCATTAGAATAATTTGTGTTTGAGAACAAAGCTTGGGATTCCCAAACGTGAACTGAAATGATCATAGTCGAATATCAAACAATATTTTGATAATGATGGTTTGTCTATCTCTTTTCCACTGAAGTTCGTCTGCTCCATGGATCTTCAAGCACCAATGGAATCATTCAGTTCAAGATCAAGAATGGCTGGTACATTACTTGTGCAGACTTTTGGTCTGAGCAGATTTCAAATGATGTGTGCCATCGATTAGGACTAGGGTAAGTAAAGCTTTTTTCGGCAAGAGTGACAACAGCTGGCCTCTATGAGCTTGCACAACTTGTTTTGCATAACACATGCTTTGATCATGCATTACTGGCTTCCAGTTGAATTGTGGTCTGCTTTCAAACCTATTGTTTTCATTTACACAGGTTGTAGTGGTTTCCATTCTCAGACTCCATGCTTTGCTTCCAGAGATACAAGTTCTTGAAGTATTTAATCCTTGAACTTTTGGTTTCCATGAGTAGGTTGCTTGGTATTGTTATTCGAGGATGAGATGAGGTTTGACTGGTTGGAAAAGCCATGGCAGTGATCCCTGAAGAAGGGCTCTGGTAGCCTGAAATGCATTGGGTTTTTAACAAACACTGCCTTGGACGAATTATGCATCAGTTCTTGTTTTTGTAAAGTGGTCCGTATGGGCACAACTTAAACATGGGAAGCTATGGAAATGGCATAATATTCCTGCGTGTGGATTGAACAGGAGTTGAGAGAAGAAAAAAATGGAATTAAAAATATGGAGTACATGGATTATTTTTTAGTACAATGGTTAAATATATAAGTAGGAGCTGTATATGCGCAATTCAGCAGTGCGACTGGAGGTGGCGCGAAACACGCTCCACACCTTGTAGGTTGCTTCCATCCCATCCTCATCCCCTTGTGGTAAATTAGGATGAACCGTAGTCAGTAGTACATGTGAAACAGGATCAGGTTTATTCTGAAGGTAGGAGTCTCAGGTTACAGGTAAAGATGGTAGTAAGGAAGCCCCACTGGGAGCACAATCCTTGCTGCTCAGTCCACGCACTCTAACTGACATTCACTCAACCAGGCGCACATCAGCATTCTAATTACATCACAATCACTTTGGCTGAGCAGCAGGGGACAAAACACTAAGACGAGAATGCATGGCATAGATGAAGATACCACAGGTGCCATGGGTCAGAAGCAGCTGCCTCCTGCATGATGCACTTTATGAGTACAATGAGAATACAAATAAACATAACTTTCTCCTGATTTAACATCGACTGGGCTCTTGCTGAAATGGTGGCCAGTTTACAAAACACTTTACTTTTGCTTAATAATCTTTTTACGCTTACCCCTCATCTACGAGGCTGACACCATGAGAAGGAGATAACAAGCGGCTGCTAGGTCTGCCATCATTTTAACTGATGGGATGAATTTTCACCAAAATGAATGTTTCGTCACCTACAGCATAAAATGTTTTTGCAACATTATTGATTTTTTGAATAATTGGTGGCCCTTGAAAGGCCATTACAAACAGAGGGGAGTGAGAGGAAATTTCTGAAGAGGACAAAGGCTGCGCCCTCTCGAATCTGACAATGCACTTGGAGCAACTTGGAGCAGGGAACTTCATGTGCTGCATTGTTTGAAGGGGAGAGAGCAGAAATGCTCCATATTAGAAATATATGGAGCATTTCTGCCGTCTCCCTGTCTGCGCTCACTGTGTGCTGCCTAGTGCCAGTGCAACAATTTATAGAGGCATATTCCTCTTTCTATGTATGTTGCAGAATGCAGCACCCAATGAAAGGAACAAACACGGAAAAATAAATATATTTCTTCTTGTTAGAGCTCTGAAGGTTAGGCGCACCATTTTGGGGCAAACCCAGGTTTACAGTTCTTTGTGAATCTTTTTGTGCATCCAAATCAATGGGTGGATGCATGGGAACACCCATGCTCCACCAATGCAACACCTACTTGATGCAAGGTAGCCCAAGACAGCGTTATGCATTACTTTGTATTTACTGAACCAAATAAAGCCATGTGAAGTGGCTTTGTGTAACTTAGTAAATGTCAACAATGATTTTATGTTGGGGCTGCAACACAAAACTGAAGCAACCCCGGTGCTAAATCATAGTAAATCTGGGCCATGGGCTGAATCTTTGAAATAGGGTTAAGCACTGTGAAGCAGGTACTGACCATCTCACTGGGCAGGGAAAATCCATTTTTAGAACGTTGGACTCTCACTGGACTCTCTTTTCATGATTCAGTTATCTCCTAACTGTGGACAAACATCCACAGTGTGTCTGAAACAATTTGATTGACTTACTTCACATAATGCCTGCTGTTGGGAATCTACTTTCAGTAAAGATGTTCCTGCTTCACCCGAGAGGTTAAATGGAATAAAAATTAGGTATTGGAACATATGTAAAGAATGTCTAAATCTGATATTCCTATCACAAAAGTAAAAAACCAACAAAGAAACATATGGAAGATTTTTAGCATTTTTAAATGAGTGGCACTTGAATGCGTGCATTTATATATTTTTGGATGTAAGCATGAAGTATTAGAAAATAATTATGAAGTGAAGTATATCACATAACTCAGTATATCTCAGTTTAACTTCATGAAATGCTGAGTACATCCAAAATTGTATGTCGCAGAAGTAGGTATTTGTCTTCTTCTCTGTGACTGAGATTCTGCTTTTGGATCAAGTGAAACATACTGGCTAGCAGGTGACATCTACATTTGCTGTTGTTTTTACTGCTAAACTGGCAGTGTTCCCTCAAGTGAATAATGTCTCAAAATGCTTTCTATTACTTACTGGTCCTTCAACAAGTCCTGTGTCTGCTGTTTCTGCCTCAAAGAATTGAACTAGTACCTGGAGTTGTGATCTCCAAACTAGACCACTGCATCTGAATATATGTGTAAAACCATGGGAATCTGGAACTAATTGGCCAATTTAGAGTTTGGTGCATGGAGTTTTGCTCCATCTGGGTGATGGAGTAAAGTATTCCATCACCTTGACGGAGTCCCCATCTACCAAATTCTGAGATTTACGAGCCCAGCAGATACCTCTAGCATGGTGGGTTTTTGTTTTGAAAAATGACAAAAATAATGCCTCCCTCGAAATAGGATTTTCTCCCATGACAAGGAGAGCATTTTGCTCTGATCACTGCCCCTTATCGCAAGGTTTTACCTGGTAGTGACAAACAGTGACAACTGGCCATGTGTTCACCCTGTCTAAATCTGGTGGGGGACAAATGGCCAAACCTTCAATGACCTTAAGTCTCTGTCATCAATATAATTTTTAATTTAATTGCTAATAGCAATTTAAAGCGTCGTAGCAGGCTGCTACGTTTGTAGGGAAATAGTGTGGGAAGTTAACCAAGTAATGATTAATTACATAAATGTTTTTTTTCCCGGAGTTTTATATAGCGCGAACTTGACCGAAGGTATCGGCTATCAGAGTGCTTTACATGAGCACCAGTTGTGTTACAGGCGACACGTTCATTTTTTTGTTAGGCACAGGCAGATTAAGTGATTTGCCCAGAATCACAGGATGTTGAGCATCGTTGCAGAGACTCGAACCCGGTTCCCCAGATTCGAGGTCGACTGCCCTAGTCGTTAGGCCACATCCTCTCCCCATTCACATCCTCTCTTCATTATTAATCAATTAATTGATTATTCATTATTTATATTGTGTAATAATTATATTTTTTGTTATATATGAGGTGCAGGCTGCTGAGTTAGTAGGGGTATGGGGTGGGAAGTTAATTAAGGGATAATTAGTAAACAATTAATTGATAATTTATTATGAATTTCTTTATTGAGTATTAATGATGTAAATTCTGAAATAACTTTATATATTAGTTATATTTTAGGTGTGGGCTGTTGGGTTTAAAGGGATGTAGGGTAGGAAATTAACTAAGTAATAATTAATTCTCAATTATTTATGATTCATTCTTTAATTGATAATTATGTACATTATTTAATATTAGTATACTTTAGTTATATTTTAGTTGCAGGTTGCTAGGTTTGTAGCTGTATAGGTTGGGACGATAAGTAATAATTAATTTACAAATAATTATTTATTGTTAATTTATTAATTGATTATCAATTATGTAAATTGTGTTATACTTACTCTTTTTGCTATATTTTAAGTGTGGGCTGCCAGGTTTGTGGGGGTATAGTGTGGTAAGTTAAATAAATAATAAATACTTTTTTTTATAGTTGATAATTAATTATTAAATTGTTTAATAATCATGTAAATTGTTTAATTGTTTTTCTTATATATATATATATATATACGTTTTTTGGGTTAATTAATAATGTTCATATTAAGAGTTTTATATTTGTTCTAAATTAATAGGATTATTAAAATATGTGATGAATTTGAAGTGAAGTACTTTCCCTATTGTCGCACAGATTGTAGTGGGAACAGTAAATTTTACCCCTTCAAAGTCCAACGCTTTACCTACTGCTAGACAAACTGGAGTGGGAATAATAGAAATTATCCTTCTGAAGTCCAATCCTTTCCCTACTGTTGCACAAACTGGAGTGAGAATAGTAAATCTTACCCCTTCGAAGTCCAACACTTTCCCTACTGCTGCACAGGCTGGAATGGGAATAGTTAGTCTTACCCCTCCGAAGTCCGACACTTTCCCTACTATTGCACAGAGTGGAGTGGGAATAGTAATCTTACCCCTCCAAAGTCCAATGCCTTCCCTACTGCTGCACAGACTGCATTGGGAAGAGTAAATATTACCCCTCCGAAGTCAAACGCTTTCTCTACTGCTGCACAGATAGGAAGGTAAGATTTATTATTCAACCTCCAAAGTCCAACACTTTACCTATTGTTGACATGTTTGGAGTGGGAATAGTAAATGTGTTTTAGCTCATACATTTTTTATGTGTTATTATTGTTTGTATAATTGTTAATAATATTTTTTAATATAGTTTGTAATTCTAAGTGATTTATATATTTTATTTAATTGCTAATAGTAACTTATAGTCTCGTAACAGGTTGCTGCATTTGTAGGGGTATAAAGCGGTAAGTTAATAAAAGCAATAATGAATTAACAATTTATTATTAATGTATTATTAATTATTGAATTACTTACTAATTATGTAGATTGTGTAATAATTATATTTTTTGTTCTATATGGGGTGCAGGCTGCTGGGTTTGTAGGGGTGTAAAGTGGGAGGTTTATTAAGTGATATTTAACAATTCATTATAAATGTATTGTTAATTATTTAATTAAGTATTAATTATGTAAATTGTTAACAACTTTAAATATTAGTTATATTTTAGGTGTGGGCTGTTGTGTTTATTGGGATAAAGGGTGGAAAGTTAATTAAGTAATAATTAATTATCAATTAAGGGTCAAAAATAATTTTATATTTTGGCAGTTGGGCTCACAAGACGTTTGTGAGCGTCCCGCAAGAGCGTAAATTTAAAAATGGAGGCCTGTGATTGATCTAGAGCCTTCACGCTACCGCGGAGCAAGAGGCTCCCGGGAGTCAAGCCAGAGCGAGTGTTCTGATTGGCTGGCTTTTGGAATTTTAGAAATTAAATTGCTGACATTACCTTTTACTGTGAAAAATTGGAGGTGAAAATAACTGCATAATATTTTTAACTCATATTTACAATCTCGCTGGACTCTCGCAGGATTGTGAATAGTAAAAAGGAGTGGGTGAGTTCTCAATGCACTCTAATAGTGGGAAAGCATATTGCGGTCCTTGATTTTGAGAAGAAGTGTGTACTGTGATGAGTAGAAGGTTAGCTCTTTTTTCTAAAATCACGATCTCGTGAGACTCTGGCTGGATTGTGAAAAGTAAGAAGGAGTAGGTGATTTTTTAATACACTCTGGCATGCACATTTGTAACTGTAAGAAGGAGTCCCACTGATGTCTATCAGAGTCTACTATTTATGGTCATTCGCTTGGGAAGAGATGCAAGTAGAGTTAAGGTAAGAGCCTCATCTGAGAGGTAAGAAAGGAGAGATCAGTCCATCCACACACTCTACTACGCACACCCGACATCTGAGAGAGAAGTCCAACAGGTGAGCCCAGTCCCTCTCCATACCCTACTGTACACACCTGTCATTACAGAGAGAGGTCTCAGCAGAGAGGTTAGTTCCTCCACATAGCAGTCATCTGAGAGAGAGGTCTGAAAAGAGAGGCCAGTTCCTCCCCATGGCAAATTACACATAGTTATCAGTTGAGAGGGTCCCCACTCCCTACTACGGATATCCTTCATCTGAGAGAGAGGTCTGAAAGGAGAGGCCAGTCCATCCACACATCCTGTTACGCACAACAGTTATCTGAGAGAGAGTTCTGAAAGGAGAGACAAGTCCATCTGCATACCCTACTACGCACACCCCTCATCTGAGAGAGAGGTGAGAAAGGAGAGACCAGTCTATCCACACACCCTACTATGTATACTCATCAATTGAGAGAGAGGTCTGAAAGAAGAGGCCATTTCATCCACACACCCTACTACACACACCCGTCATCAGAGAGAGGTCTAAAAAGAGAAACCATCCCCTCCTCACACCATACTACATACACCCGTCATCTGAGAGAGGGGTCTGAATGGTAACAAAGTCCCTCCCCACACCAAACTACATCCCTCCCCACACCAAACCACACACACCCGTCATCTGAGAGAGGGGTCTGAAAGGAGAGGCCAGTCCTTCTGCACACCCTAAGATGCACATCTGTCATCTTAGAGAGGGGTCGGAAAGGAGGACCCAGTACTTCCCTACACCCTACTGGGCACACCTGTCATCTGAGAGAGTGGTCTGAAAGCAGAGCCCATTCCCTCTCCTCACCCTACTACGCACAACTGTCATCTGAGAGGGGTCTCAGTGGATAGGCTACTCCCTCCACATACCCTACTACGTATACCCATCATTTGAGACAGTGGTCTCAGTGGAGAGGGGAGTCCCTCCCCACAACCCCACTACTGGCGCCTGTCATCCAAGACAGAGGTCTCAGCGGAGAGGTCAGTCCCTCTCCACAACCTACTGTGGACACAGGATATATTCTTCATCATTCCACCATAAACACACTAAAAAAAGTATTAATTTACTTTAAAAAAAACTAGAATTTCACTGAAAAAATCAAGGGTTAAAGTAGCGTTATATTTAGGTGTGATAAAAAGATCTGTTTTCACTTTTTTTGAAACCTAGAAATTCACTGAAAAAAATAAAAGGTTACAGTGCCATTATAGTTAGATACATTTCTCAGTGACAACATTAATGTTGTGAACTAAAAAACACAGAAATTCACCAGTTAAAGTTACCAGTGCTGACTATAGCTTGCACCCCGCCATGCACTGCTCATGATATCACATATGACATCACTCATGACATGTTCTATGACGTCATTTATGTCATCTGAAATGGCATAATTGCTGACATCACTGATGACATCACTGATGACATCATCCAAACTTTTTTTTCCTGCACATTGATCTATAAAGTACTAGAGAAGCTGGAGGCCAGACAGTAAGCAAAAAATAGCTCAGGAGAATATCAGTGATCATTACTGCCATCACAGATACAACTCTCTGACGTGTAGAAAGCATGGATTATGTGCAACATTGACCCTATACCATACACTTTACATCTAACATAGTTTACATAAACAATCAACCACAGATACATAGGAAACCCTCATTGAGTACGGTGTTCAATCTGCATACAACTGCTCACAGAAAGACAAGTTCCTAAAAATGGTGAATGTCAGTTCCAAAACAAATGACCTACTACAGACAGCTTTTATCTGTATCAAACCTCCACTTTCTTTGCAAACAGTGAAACTTTCATGAGAAATACTCCACAGAGTAATAATAAGTATCTACTAAGACGAGTGTGCACTCTATGTTGTCAAAAAGACACCATTTGCTACAAATAGCCATGATCTGAAGGTGCTAAACATCATACTACCTGCACCCTTCATATTGTGGTAAAAACTTTACAGATAGCCCATCTTCTCAAGCAAAACAAGCACGCAGGTTAGTACCTGGTGCACACAGCCCTCTATGTCATGTACAAATTGTCATGCTGACACAGTTCTGACTAATAACTCAAGGCTGCTTACAAAAGTTAATATGTACTGTGTAGAACCACAAGTGTTTTGTAAACTCTTACACCCATTAGCTGGACCCCGGCTGTACAAAATTAGGTAGACAAGTAATATGGTACTTACCCGCCACTATGTAAACTATAAAACAGACTAGCACACTCATTGGATGATGTCATCCGTGATGTCATGAGTGATGTCATCAATGATGTCATGAGTGATGTCATATGTGGGGTGGGGCTATAAGCATTGCATGGCCGGGGCGCAATTTATCGTTAGCACTGCTAACTACAACTGGTGAATTTCTGTGTTTCTTTTATTTCAAAAAATCAATGTTAGCACAGAGAACTTCACCTCACTATAACGTTACTTTAACCTTTGTTTTTTTCAGTGAATATGGTATATATATATATATATATGCTTTTTATAGTAGTAAATCAATTTAAAAGAAGAACCCTAAAAAATGTAATATAATCTAAAATATGTTTTTAATAATAGTGTTACATTATAAAAATATGTATATAAACATACACACATATATGTGTGTGTGTTTATGTAAGTAAATATTTATATGTAGCATTAAATATTTACATTTATTTACTTTATATTATATTAATTTTACATTCTAAAATATTTAAGATTTACTATATTAAACTATATATATTAAAAACCAATATTTCTGTATGTTTTTTCAGGATATTATTGTGAAACAATATTTATTTTCAAAATGTTTGTACTTACAATTATAAATATAGGGAAATATTATTTTGGTAATCTATATTTTTGTTTCACAATATTGTTGTTTTCGGATATTCTGTCAGTGATCCACTTATAGTACTTGCTTCCTTCCTCCCTCCATGCCGAACAAAACGTATACAAATTTAGGAAATTTCTGATCACTCAACTTACCAGGCAGGATCCACTACTTATAATGTAGACTGAGGGGTCGATTCCGATTCGGGCCGGAAATTTCTCCGACCGAGCCGGACCCGGAGAGATTTCCGACCGAATCGGACCCGTGCAGTCCGACCGAACGAGTACGATGCGGCCGTATGTTATCGGACACGAGTCGGTCGGACTCCCATTGAACTCAATGGGAGCCGGTCGTACAACGCGTACGCGGGCTCCCATTGCCTCAATGGGTGCGAGGCGGACGAGGGCGCCCCTACAGCGAGTACGCCGCGGGCGCTCGCGGCGTACACGCACAGGTAGGGGACCCTTGGGTCCCCCTGTGTGCGCCTCGCACGGGTACGCGTACAGGGGGTCCAACACGGACCCCCAAAGTACGGCTCCGACAGCTCTTACGAGCCGGAGTGCGCGGCTCGGTCGGACTGCTCGCGGCGCGCATCGTACTTACCCGGCCGGGAAACGTCTCCATTGCGCGGTGCGAATCGGGTCCGAGCGAGTCGGTCGGAGCGGTTCGAGTCCGAGCGAGTCGGTCGGAGCTGTCGGGACGCCCGGACGAGTCGGTCGGCGAATTCGCATCGTACTCGCTCGGACGGACCCGCGTACGGTTCGGTCGGGAAACAGGCTTTCGCATGGCTTTTTTCCCGACCGAATGGTATTGGGTGCGCCTCCGACCGAGATCGGAATCGGCCCCTGAGTATTATTTAGGTTTCTTCCCTGCCAATTACCCTCCTGTCTAGCTTTCTGAAATTCTTTGCTTTATGTCATTTGAACACACCTCTGGGCTAAGTCAGTGCTAAACATAGAAATAACACTAAATTATCAACGTAGGGACTAAACAACAGAGTGCTGAACTGGGGTGAGGGGGACTAGGAAGGGAACTGCTAGAAAAGTGTGCAAACTTCTTATTTTTTATCAGGCATGTGGGTTGGCGATCAATTTACATATGAATGAGATTTTTCCTAAAAAGCTGCATTTTTGGTCTTTTCCAAAAGTGAAGGAAGTTTTCAGAGTGACACACCGATGAAGTCCCAGAACCTCAATGAGTAGCAAGAGAAGTCCTGACTTTAAGTTGTCTCCTATTCTGGTTATGTTGTTGCTGTCGATGCTGTATAAATGTCTGGGAAATGTTATCTTGCTTACCATGCATGGAGGGGTTTTAGAACTACTCACCCTGAATGTGGTGCAGCTGAATTAGCAGATTATTTGAAAAGACAGAATGAGCCAGTGGAGTTCTCAAGGAGTGGAAGTGACAATTCGAAATTTCTTCTATTCCTTGATTGATCAGGCCACAGCTTGTTGGGATGTGTTTATATGAATATGGCATGCAACTTCGGTAGATATTGCCCGGTTCATGCTCTGGTGGATCACAGGCCCTAATGGACAGTGTAGGTTGGGATATTCATGAACAAGGAATGACATTTTCTGACATGCTTGTGCATTTTTTTGATGGGTGGTGTTGTTCATTAAAGGCAATGCCTGACTGATCAGTCCAGTCATAGCCTGAAGTAGGATGACAGGTACAAATGAGCATGGATAAGCAGATAAGGTCAGGATGTTTCTGTTGGTGTGAATCAGCAGGATGATATAGGGCTTGGTGTTCGCAGTGCCCTCGGATCAAGGAAGGCCTTATTCATGATCTTGTTATTTGAACTTTATTTAAATCTTCAAAAGATTCATACAGACAAACAGTACAGTGCAGTTTAGTCTATGACATACATAGCAAAGCCCCCTGGATTACATATCATATGCCTCCAATACGAGATCACAGAACAAGCAGTAATAGCAACAAGGAAAAGAATGGTAGCAACATCTGAAACTGATCATGACAATTGTAATCATCTCTGAGGCTAAAAAAGCAACATTTATATGCAACTACAACAGCCTACTAATAGTAGGCCATTATGCATCCTAGAGATTATGTCCCTGCACACAGCGCAAATGCTTAATCCACCGCGTAACAACAACAAATTACACACAATATGTAATAATTTCACCAGACATCTATGTGTTGGGGTGCAGCTTTCTTTCCACGCAGCTTTGCAATGGATGCCAGAAGTCCTTGGATCTAAACTGTAATTGTCGTTCCACACTTCAATTTCAGGAGAGGGGCCTTTTAGCCAGGCCCTAGCAGCTCTGTGCTCGGCCAATAGCAATAGTATTACTGTAATACTTCAAACTGGCTTAAGAACATCTACCGTGTAGCCCAGCAGTGTTATCACATGAGTAAGGGTCAGCACACAGCCCGGAATCTCTTTGATAGTTTCATCCACCTTATGCCAAAGCGAGAACATGGGAGGGTAAGCCCAGGCCAGGTACTATCCCAATGACATCATTGACAATGGGAACTGATTGTATTGTCAAATGCATTCATAGATCCTTGAGTGTAATACATTCTATTTGTACATTTTGAATGCAGATGTTTGTGCCTATTTGCTGGAAACAGGGTCTCTAGTTGGCAGTGGTTTGCACAGTATACAAGTAGGGACCCTCACTCTAGTCAGGATAAGTAAGCTACAAGCTAAGAATAACCCATGCTCACCACCTTGGTAGCTTGGCAAGATCAGTCAGGCTTATCCCCAGAGGCAATGTGTAAAGTATTTGCACACACACACACACACACACACACAGTAACGCAGTGAAAACACCACAAAAGTACCCCACACCAGTTTAGAACAATAGTCAATATTTATCTGAGAAAACAATACCATAACAACAAAAATAATCCAACATACAGAAATCAACAATATGAACTTTCCAAGATTAAATCAAGCTTAACTTTTAGAAAAACAATCCGGTCGCGCTTACAGTTGACGACTCCACAAAGTCTGGACTGGCCTCAGGGACTGAGGACCGGCATGGGGGGTCATGCAGACCCCGATACATTATCTTGTAGGTGCTGTATATCAAAGACAGTGCAACACTCAGGGGAGGTGAGGCATTGGGGAGGTGAGTGCGGCGTTGGTTCCTTACTGCTATGCAGGTCATTGGTACATCAGCACTCGAGGACAGTGCATTGCACGAAGGACGTGAGGCATCACTGAAGCAAGTAAGGCATAGGTTCCTGGCAGCGATGCAGAGTCGTGGAGTCACTGGTGCCTGGGGACATTGCGGGGTGCAGGGGAGTTGATGTGATGGATGCTGAGAGAGTTCCTTACTGCTATGAGGTGTAGATGATGAAGTCGGCCCGCCAACGCGGTCAAACCACTGGGCCACAGCTATGGCGCCAGAGTAAGAGCGGTGTGTCACGGACTTCAGTGGCATGGTGCTCGAGACTCCACAAGTGGTGGTTCTTCGGAAGCGATGCGTAATCGTGAGAGCCTGCGTTGTAAGTAAGAGTTGTTTTGTTGTATGGGGACCACAGCTTCGGTGCAGGCAGTGGCACGGCGTCGAAGTTGCAGACAGACGACAGTTCCGATGTCGCTCTGTGTCAGGCCAAGGAATTGGATTCGGCACCACTTGGCAAGTAGGACTCTCGGCAGAGGAGCCCAGGTACTACAGATGAAAGCCCTGAGACTTCCAACAGGAGGCAACCTCAACTCAAGCCCTTGGAGAACCTTTAGAAAGTAGGATGTAGAGAGCAAAGTCCAGTGCTCTCACTCACAGGACAGAGCAGAAGGCACCATGCCGACACAGCAAAGCAAACAGCAAAGTGGCAGTCCCTCCTGGCAGCACAACTGCTCTTCTTCCTGGCAGAATGTCCTCAGTCCAGAAGTGTTCCAAGTATATGGTGTCAGAGGTCCAGTACTTATACCCACTTTGGCGTTTGAAGTAGGGAAACTTCAAAGAAAGGTCTTTGTAGTGCACAGGACCCTGCTCTTCCTTGCCCTGGCTCCATATACACTACATGGGGTGGTGCCTTCTTTGTTTGAGGACAGGCACAGCCTTATTCAGGTGCAAGTGTCTCTTCCCACTACTCTAGCTCAGGAAGGCTCATCAGCCTAGTGATGGGCCATCAGGAAATGCAGGGCACCCTTAACTACCTTGGTGTGTTAACAGACTAGAATGAATTCACAAAGCCCAACTGTCATCCAATCCAGACTTGTATTCTAGGGACAAGCAGAGGCACTGAATGGTTAAGTAAGGAAATGCCAACTTTCTAAAAGCTATCAAATACAAAAAGGGAACCTGACTCCTTCACAACTTGTGCTCTTTTACTTCAGAGCGCCAATCAAACAACTACCTTTTCTGTTTGAATAGGTTGTTTATTTAACAATTCCTTTTAGAATTATTTTCGTATATTTTTATCAAAATTCGAATGCATGAAAAAGAAAAAAAACACTTAATTTTCAAATGACATCTACAAACAATACATTAAACAATTCACAAAAAACATTCATAAACAAACAGTGAAGTGTGACATCATTATATACAATAATTCAAAAACAACATTATGTTTACACCATATCACTTCATGAGTAGGCAAACTACAGTCCTTAGGACTGTCCAATGTTTCAAGCCAAAGGGAATGCCTAACACAGGGAACTAATTTATGCATACAAGCTGGGGATAATTTTTCAGTCCATCTCCCTCACGCAGTAAAATATATTAATTCACAGTTCCTCCGTGTTTAAAGATGCCAATGCGTTTCAAGGGCCAGGCGTGTAGTAGTGGGACTCTCATCAGGGCTTCATCTTAATGGGTGTCAAGGTGTTCTACAAAATCAATGATGCAAAAACGGGTGTAAGAAAATTTCAAACTCTCCTATTCTCCAAAAAAGGTTAAGCACTTAGGAGCCGATTCCGATTCGGGCCGGAAATCTCTCCGACCGAGCCGGACCCGGAGAGATTTCCGACCGAATCGAACCCGTGCAGCCCGACCGAACGAGTACGATGCGTCCGTATGCAATCGTACTCGAGTCGGTCGGACTCCCATTGAAGTCAATGGGAGCCGGTCGTACAACGCGTACGCGGGCTCCCATTGCCTCAATGCGAGGCGAACAAGGGCACCCCCTACAGTGGGTACGCGGCAAAGCGACTCGCGCCGTACACGCACAGGTAGGGGGGACCCATGGGTCCCCCCTGTGTGCGACTCGCGCGGCTACGCGTACAGGGGGGTCCGACACGGACCCCCGAAGTACGGCTCCAACTGCTCTTTCGAGCCGGACGGCGCGTGTCGGTCGGACTGCTCGCGGCGCGCATCGTACTTACCCGGCCGGGGAACGTCTCCATTGCACGGTGCGAGTCGTGTCCGAGCGAGTCGGTCGGTGCGGTTTGACCCGGGAACGAGTCGGTCGGAGCGGTTGGGACGCCCGAACGAGTCGGTCGGCGATTTCGCATCGTACTCGCTCGTCTGGACGCACGTACGAATCGGTCGGGAAATAGGGCTCCGAATCGGATCCGGTTAAGCCGAATCCGATTCGGAGCCTACCGGCCGAGATCGGAATCGGCCCCTAAGAAGTAGGAATTACCTGATGGGATTTAGTTGTTCACCATCAGTTCGCGTTCTGAAATAAATTGAGCCACAATTAGCAATGACAATCAGCGTTTTTCCGTTTTTTAGATACATACGGGATGAAACGTTGCAGTAGTTAAAGCTACAAGTTACATTACGGTCGTTCATTATTGGTTGAAATCCGCCCCACGATCACTTTGAGAACGCGAACTGATGGTGAACAACTAAATCCCATCAGGTAATTCCTACTTCTTAGTGCTTAACCTTTTTGGAGAATAGGAGAGTTTGAAATTTTCTTACACCCGTTTTTGCATCATTGATTTTGTAGAACACCTTGACACCCATTAAGATGAAGCCCTGATGAGAGTCCCAGTACTACACGCCTGGGCCTTGAAACGTGTTGGCATCTTTAAACACAGAGGAACTGTGAATTAATATATTTTACTGCTTGAGGGAGATGGACTGAAAAATTATCCCCAGCTTGTACGCATAAATTAGTTCCCTGTGTTAGGCATTCCCTTTGGCTTGAAACATTGGACAGTCCTAAGGACTGTAGTTTGCCTACTCATGAAGTGATATGGTGTAAACATAATGTTGTTTTTGAATTATTGTATATAATGATGTCACACTTCACTGTTTGTTTATGAATGTTTTTTGTGAATTGTTTAATGTATTGTTTGTAGATGTAATTTGAAAATTAAGTGTTTTTTTTCTTTTTCATGCATTCGAATTTTGATAAAAAATATACGAAAATAATTCTAAAAGGAATGGTTAAATAAACAACCTATTCAAACAGAAAAGGTAGTTGTTTGATTGGCGCTCTGAAGTAAAAGAGCACAAGTTGTGAAGGAGTCAGGTTCCCTTTTTGTATTTGATAATTATTACGGCCCTACCTGACCCCTGTCCTTTTGGGCCTAACCCCTCCAGTGTTGGTAACTTTCTAAAAGTGGCATTTTCAGACCTGCAATTTAAAAACCAACTTTACTAAAAGATGTGCTTTTAAATTGTGAGTCCCGAGACTCCAAACTCCAATTTTTTTATCTGCTCCCTATAGCCAGATATGCTTGTAAGATGTTACAAGGCAGCTCCAATGCTAACCTATGGGAGAGATAGGCCTTGCCATAGTAAAAATGAATTTAGCAGTTTTTCCCTACCAGGACATGTAAAACTCACCAGTACATGTCCTTCCTTTGAAATACACTGCACTTTGCCCATGGGGCTACCTAGAGCCTACCATATGGGTGCCTTACATGTAATAAAAAGGAAGGTTTGGGTGGTGCGAGTCGTGTCCGAGCGAGTCGGTCGGTGCGGTTCGACCCGGGAACGAGTCGGTCGGAGCGGTTGGGACGCCCGAACGAATCGGTCGGCGATTTTGCATCGTACTCGCTCGTCTGGACGCACGTACGAATCGGTCGGGAAATAGGGCTCCGAATCGGATCCGGTTAAGCCGAATCCGATTCGGAGCCCTACCGGCCGAGATCGGAATCGGCCCCTAAGAAGTAGGAATTACCTGATGGGATTTAGTTGTTCACCATCAGTTCGCGTTCTGAAATAAATTGAGCCACAATTAGCAATGACAATCAGCGTTTTTCCGTTTTTTAGATACATACGGGATGAAACGTTGCAGTAGTTAAAGCTACAAGTTACATTACGGTCGTTCATTATTGGTTGAAATTCGCCCCACGATCACTTTGAGAACGCGAACTGATGGTGAACAACTAAATCCCATCAGGTAATTCCTACTTCTTAGTGCTTAACCTTTTTGGAGAGTAGGAGAGTTTGAAATTTTCTTACACCCGTTTTTGCATCATTGATTTTGTAGAACACCTTGACACCCATTAAGATGAAGCCCTGATGAGAGTCCCAGTACTACACGCCTGGGCCTTGAAACGCGTTGGCATCTTTAAACACGGAGGAACTGTGAATTAATATATTTTACTGCTTGAGGAGATGGACTGAAAAATTATCCCCAGCTTGTACGCATAAATTAGTTCCCTGTGTTAGGCATTCCCTTTGGCTTGAAACATTGGACAGTCCTAAGGACTGTAGTTTGCCTACTCATGAAGTGATATGGTGTAAACATAATGTTGTTTTTGAATTATTGTATATAATGATGTCACACTTCACTGTTTGTTTATGAATGTTTTTTGTGAATTGTTTAATGTATTGTTTGTAGATGTAATTTGAAAATTAAGTGTTTTTTTCTTTTTCATGCATTCGAATTTTGATAAAAATATACGAAAATAATTCTAAAAGGAATGGTTAAATAAACAACCTATTCAAACAGAAAAGGTAGTTGTTTGATTGGCGCTCTGAAGTAAAAGAGCACAAGTTGTGAATGAGTCAGGTTCCCTTTTTTGTATTTGATAATTATTACGGCCCTACCTGACCCCTGTCCTTTTTGGGCCTAACCCCTCCAGTGTTGGTAACTTTCTAAAAGTGGCATTTTCAGACCTGCAATTTAAAAACCAACTTTACTAAAAGATGTGCTTTTAAATTGTGAGTCCCGAGACTCCAAACTCCAATTTTTTTATCTGCTCCCTATAGCCAGATATGCTTGTAAGATGTTACAAGGCAGCTCCAATGCTAACCTATGGGAGAGATAGGCCTTGCCATAGTAAAAATGAATTTAGCAGTTTTCCCTACCAGGACATGTAAAACTCACCAGTACATGTCCTTCCTTTGAAATACACTGCACTTTGCCCATGGGGCTACCTAGAGCCTACCATATGGGTGCCTTACATGTAATAAAAAGGAAGGTTTGGGCGGTGCGAGTCGTGTCCGAGCGAGTCGGTCGGTGCGGTTCGACCCGGGAACGAGTCGGTCGGAGCGGTTGGGACGCCCGAACGAATCGATCGGCGATTTCGCATCGTACTCGCTCGTCTGGACGCACGTACGAATCGGTCGGGAAATAGGGCTCCGAATCGGATCCGGTTAAGCCGAATCCGATTCGGAGCCCTACCTGCCGAGATCGGAATCGGCCCCTAAGAAGTAGGAATTACCTGATGGGATTTAGTTGTTCACCATCAGTACGCGTTCTGAAATAAATTGAGCCACAATTAGCAATGACAATCAGCGTTTTTCCGTTTTTTAGATACATACGGGATGAAACATTGCAGTAGTTAAAGCTACAAGTTACATTACGGTCGTTCATTATTGGTTGAAATTCGCCCCACGATCACTTTGAGAACGCGAACTGATGGTGAACAACTAAATCCCATCAGGTAATTCCTACTTCTTAGTGCTTAACCTTTTTGGAGAGTAGGAGAGTTTGAAATTTTCTTACACCCGTTTTTGCATCATTGATTTTGTAGAACACCTTGACACCCATTAAGATGAAGCCCTGATGAGAGTCCCAGTACTACACGCCTGGGCCTTGAAACGCGTTGGCATCTTTAAACACGGAGGAACTGTGAATTAATATATTTTACTGCTTGAGGGAGATGGACTGAAAAATTATCCCCAGCTTGTACGCATAAATTAGTTCCCTGTGTTAGGCATTCCCTTTGGCTTGAAACATTGGACAGTCCTAAGGACTGTAGTTTGCCTACTCATGAAGTGATATGGTGTAAACATAATGTTGTTTTTGAATTATTGTATATAATGATGTCACACTTCACTGTTTGTTTATGAATGTTTTTTGTGAATTGTTTAATGTATTGTTTGTAGATGTAATTTGAAAATTAAGTGTTTTTTTCTTTTTCATGCATTCGAATTTTGATAAAAATATACGAAAATAATTCTAAAAGGAATGGTTAAATAAACAACCTATTCAAACAGAAAAGGTAGTTGTTTGATTGGCGCTCTGAAGTAAAAGAGCACAAGTTGTGAATGAGTCAGGTTCCCTTTTTTGTATTTGATAATTATTACGGCCCTACCTGACCCCTGTCCTTTTTGGGCCTAACCCCTCCAGTGTTGGTAACTTTCTAAAAGTGGCATTTTCAGACCTGCAATTTAAAAACCAACTTTACTAAAAGATGTGCTTTTAAATTGTGAGTCCCGAGACTCCAAACTCCAATTTTTTTATCTGCTCCCTATAGCCAGATATGCTTGTAAGATGTTACAAGGCAGCTCCAATGCTAACCTATGGGAGAGATAGGCCTTGCCATAGTAAAAATGATTTTAGCAGTTTTTCCCTACCAGGACATGTAAAACTCACCAGTACATGTCCTTCCTTTGAAATACACTGCACTTTGCCCATGGGGCTACCTAGAGCCTACCACATGGGTGCCTTACATGTAATAAAAGGAAGGTTTGGGCCTGGCAAGTAGGTGGACTTGCTAGGTGGACATGTCAGTTTAAAACTGCACACACAGGCTCTGCGGTGGCAGACCTGAGACATGTTTGATGGGCTACTCGTGTGGGTGGCACAATCGGTGCTGCAGCCCACTAGTTGCATTTGAGGTGCAGAGAAATAATATCGAGGTAAAAATATCGAATTGCACAAATATCGTGGGAAAAATATCGTGGGTCAATAATATCGACAGTAAAATCCTCGTGGTCAGGAATATCGATTTTAGGTAAGTAATATCGATTTAAAAAATATCGAAGTGTTTAATATCTTTTGTAAAAATATAGTTGTTAAAAATATTGATCTTTTATTAATGTTATGTATTTTAGTATCTATTTTATATGTGTGTGATGTTTGTTTTTTTGTATAAGAATTGTTTGTATTTTTATTATATGTGTTAAAATTTTAGTCGTTAATAATTTTTTTAAATTGAATTTTGCATTTTTAGTTCCGTAGCGGGTTGTGGGTTTATAGGAGAATAGGGTGGGAAGTAATTTATTTTTTATTGAGGAATTATTAATTGGTTGTTAATTAATTTAAATTACTAAATTAGTCATTAATGGTGGTAATTGTGTAATTAATTTTAGGTGTGTGTTGTGGTGTTTATAGGTGTAAATGGTGGGAAGTAATTTATTTTTTATTGATGAATTATTAATTAGTTGCTAATTAATTTAAATTAGTTAATTAGTAATTAACTATGGTAATTGTGTAGTTAATTTTAGATGTGTGTTGTGGTGTTTATTAGGTGTAAATGGTGAGAAGGGTGGGAAGTAATTTATTTTTTATTGCTGAATTATTAATTAGTTGTTAATTATTTAAATTAATTAATTAGTCATTGGTAATCTAATTGTGTAATTAATTTTAAGTGTGTGTTGTGGATATTGTAGTGTTAAAGAATGTGCACTCAATGAATGTTTATTATCTTTTTTTATTAATGATATATTTTAAATTCATTATTAATTATGTTAATTGTTAATAAATTTCAATAAAAATGTTGATGTCTTTTTTATTGGTGTGGTGTTATAGGGTAGGAAATAAAAGAAATACATTTATGTTTGAAATAATTTGTTTGTGATTATTTATTCCTTTTAAATAAATATTGTTTATAAATGTATTTATTATTTTTTTATATCATATTTGTAGGTTTTTGTTATATGTAATTAACATTATATGTGTTCTTTTTATATGTTTAATATATTTAATTGTATATTTTTTAAATATTGTTTATTTATTTTTAAGATTATTTAATTTTTTTAATTGGTTAAATTTTATTAGTAATTTTTGTTTTTCTGCTATCCAATACTTTTCTTACTGTTGCACCCACTGGAGTGGGAATAGTAATTTTTACCCCTCCGCTATCCAATACTTTCCCTACTGTTGCACTCACTGGAGTGGGAATAGTAATTTTTACCCCTCCGCTATCCAGCACTTTCCCTACTGTTGCACCCACTGGAGTGGGAATAGTAATTTCTACCCCTCCGCTATCCAATACTTTCCCTACTGTTGCACTCACTGGAGTGGGAATAGTATTTTTTATCCCTCTGCTATCCAGCTCTTTCCCTACTGTTGCACTCACTGGAGTGGGAATAGAAATTTTTACCCATCCGCTATCCAACACTTTCCCTACTGTTGCACTTAGTGCAGTTGGAATAGTAAATTTAATTGTTTCGCTATCTATCATTTTCCCTACTGTTGTATTTATTGTGTTGCGAAATGTACGTTTTAATTTTGTTTTAATAGTTTAAAGTTTTAATTAATGATAGAATTTTATTTTTAATTTGTAATTATTGATATATGATTATATTTTATTTTTATATAATTTAAAAGTTTCAAAATTAAATAAAGATAATAGTTCATAAATTATTTTAAAGTAAATATAGGTATATGTATAAATTATTATGTGTGTGTGTTTATATTTTTTTAAATTAAGTTTACTTTTTATATTCAGTTAAAATGAATATTACATTTAATTTTAATTTAAGGATAATATTTTATATTTTTAATATATATTATTTTAATTATATTTTTACATCAATATTTTTGATTCGATATTTTTGTACTTACCTATTTAAGTATAGGGAGTCGATATTTTTACTATCTATATTTTCTTGTCGATATTTTTACCATCGATGTTTTTACCATCGATATTCTATCAGTGAACCAGCATTTGAATTACAGGCCCTGGGCACACATAGTGCACTGTACTACGGACTTACAAGTAAATCAAATATGCCAATCCTGTAGAAACCAAATGCTATTACGTTTAGACACAGACTACACGCACTTTAGTGGTAAAGTGGAAAGAGTCCTAAAACCAGCAAAAATTGAAGTTCGGCACACGGTCAAAAACAGAGGGTCAGAAGCAAAAAGACATGGGAAACCACGCCAAATGTTAGGAATTCGGCCACCGGGAAGTAGTGCCCAATGTGAATGATGGCTTTTTATGCAGTAACATAGACACTGCCTGTTTAAGCATGGAAGGAAGCAAATGATTCTGCTTCAGGGTGTTAATTGGGGAGTATAGCAAGGAACAGTTGGCTCTGAGTCCACTAGGCCCAGCACATACAGCATACAGTATGGACATCAAGAGATGGTCTACGCTGCCTGGCACACAACATATTCAACAACAAACCTACAGACACTGGACCCTTTTCAATCACGAAGTGTGGTGGATGAGATGCACTGTTCCACCAGTATATTGCGTAATGTGCCTGGGCAGTCAAGTGATATACATAGAGATCAGGGACCCCAAAGCTCCTTGGGGCCGATTCCGATTCCGGCCGGAAATCTCTCCGACCGAGCTGGACCCGGAGAGAATTCCGACCGAATCGGACCCTAGCAGTCCGACCGGACGAGTACGATGCATTCGCATGCTATCGGACTCGATTCGGTCGGACTCCCAGTGAAGTCAATGGGAGCCGGTCGTACAACGCGTGCGCGGGCTCCCATTGACTCAATGGAGTGCGAGGCGAACAAGGGCGCCCCCTACAGTGGGTGCGCGTCCATGCGCATCGCGGCGTACATGCACAGGTAGGGGGACACATGGGTCCCCCTGTGTGCGACTTCGCGCGCCTACGCGTACAGGGGGTCCGACGCGGACCCCCAAATTCCGGCTCCGACAGCTTTTTCGAGCCGGACGGCGCGAGTCGGTCGGACTGCTCGCGGCGCGCATCGTACTTACCCCGGCCGGGAAACGTCTCCATAGCGCGGTGCGAGTCGTGTCCGTGCGAGTCGGTCGGAGCGTGTTGAAGCCGCGTACGAGTCGGTCGGCGATTTCGCGGGAGCTTGCATCGTACTCGCTCGGCCGGACCCGCGTACGATTCGGTCGGGAAACAGGGCTCCGAATCGGATCCGGTAAATCCGAATCCGATTCGGAGCACTACCGGCCGAGATCGGAATCGGCCCCCTAGTCTTCAAAAGCAGGATAACTTCGACTACCCCCCACCCATATCAGACTGGTCAACCTTGTCTTGAGGGTTCTAAAGAATTAAATATTGAAAGGGACCAGTATATTCATAAACAAGTAAAGGAATTTAATTAGTATCAGCGTTTTGATTATGGCAATCCAGACAACCATTAAAAGTGTTAACCTAATCAACCATTCCACTTGGCCTTTCAACTTATGGAAACTGGGACATAATAATCTTGATTGAGGGAGTCTTTACCATGGTGTGTCACAAATACTGAAATATTGTGTGGAATCATCATTCCACTTTGGTGGAAACTCCAAGAGCGGTTGTGGAGTATGCGGAATAAGGGGAAATAGCTACAATTTATCCGAATTGGTTGAAAGCCTTGGCATGCCAGATACTACCATATTGTCAATTCCCTAAGCAGAGGCAAGAGATGATTGAGCCCAGGATTCATATCAAAAAGCAAAATGTCATCTGTTTACTGGGAGATAATCTTCTTTCTGTCCAGGAAGGCAACTCCCTGTGTGTGGTGTGTAATTTTACAAGCAAGGGGTTCAACCGCCAAAGCAAATAAAAAGGGCAAGAGCATCAACTCTTCTGTGTACATCTGCCAATCTGGAACCAGGAGGACAAATTATTTTTCACCTTCACCACCATCACAGAAGTTCCTTGAGCATACAAAACATTTGGTTAGTAGCCACTGTCAGTATTGATGGTTGTTCAATGAACTTAGAATTTTTTAAGCAGGAGTTTGTGTTAGACAGGAAAACGAATTACCTCCACACAATGGGAGCTCTCCCCCAGAGTGTGGGAGTATTGTTTTGTTGGGCAGACAAAAAGACATTAAGCTGGCCACCCTAAATAAGGTGGGCGGTGGAGTTTTCTTCTTCTGATAGCCCCTACTCTGTCGGCCCTTCAGAGAAGGTTTTCTGTTGACAAAGCCAACGGGGGCTATGCTAACAGAAAACCTATGGTTCGCCTGTCTCTAAATGAGGTGGGTGAACCTGGGGTTTGGAGGACAGGGTACTCTGTCACATTTGCAATGGAGTTCCCTGTCTGCCAAACTTGAACCCATTGTCACAACAAAGTTACAGTCCATCTTCACTCTCAGAACTCAGCTTCCCCTCCAATCACTCATTAGCAGTACATTTGCCATTGACTTTGCAGAGCACTTTTCTGCATTTTGTCCTACACCAATACCACATACAGAGATGAATGTTTTAAGAGTCGAGACAATATTTTGATGAGGCAATTTTCTTTTAAATCCACTTAATCCTCTAATATGTCAGAAACAGTCAAATAAAAGACTACCATGCATAAATCATAGATAACCACAGTATGTAAAAGCACATTAAAATAGGACCATACCTCTAAATAAATATGACTGAGCTTTAATTCTCTTGAGTGTTTCTTCAGCTTTGGATATAGACTCTCACTCCATTCTTTTAAGAAGATTTCCAAGGATTAAAATAAGAGATCTTGCACATAAAGGGCTCAACTCCCTTGTCAGCAATTGCTCATAGGTAGTCATGCTTAACCCTTGCTTTTCAGAAATCAAGGTAAAAGCAGTTGAGGTATCTCAGGGCTAAACTCTAAGCCATGTGCTTTTCAATGTTTATGCGGCCCCAACAGCTGTGCTACTCTGCCCATTTGAGCGGAGCATCTTTGTTAAAGCTAATGGTACTTAAATCATTCTTAGACTGGATTGTGACATTATTAGCCCCTTGCAGCCATTTATAGATATATGTATGCAATAGCATTATGGATGTGTGAAAACTCCCTCCATCCTAATACTTCTTAGAAAAAGATTTTGGCTTTGGCAACTCCTCTACTTGGGGCACAGATTGGTGGTCTTGTGAGTTAAGACCTACACCTGTTTCAGCTCCCTCTGCACACAATCTGGGGATTGTTTTTGAACCTGTTATTTCATTTGACTCCCTTATTTCAGGGATGAATTACACCTGCTCTATGCCACAGACAAGAATGCAGAAAGTTCTACCTTTCTGTAAAAAATGTTATCTTATTTGGGTTTGTGGACTACCCACCTCAAGGAATAATCACAACTCTTGTCAGGGTTAACCTTCAATGTCACAAAATTGACCTGAGTTCAATCCACTGCTGATTAAGTCATATAGAAGATAGGCTTCACTTAGGGCAATGTGTGAAGCATTTATGCAGTACCAAAACAATACTACAGTCAAAATTGCAAAACAATAAAACCCCAAACCAAATTTGAAAAATAGAGCTAATTTAATAAACAAAATGGTTTCACAATGACAAAAATCAAATAAGGAGGAAATTACACCAAAATGACAAAAATCCAATAAAGCGATTCGGTGAATGAATTTTTTAAAGTTTTAAGTAGGAATCGCGCCAAGAAGCCCAAAGTATGAATGATAGTCAAATGTCATTGTAGACCACCAGCACTTAGGCACAATTTGAGGGTGGCCACTATGAAGACTTGGTCGAATACACCAACCAGGTTCGTCCTAGCTAAAAAGACTACCAAACTTCCTTCTGACTTAGGTCCTGATTTAGATCTTGGCAGAGGATATAATTGGATTTATATTTTGTAGGCCTGGCATAGTTCGCAGAGTTTTGCTATGCAGAACTCCGTGAAGTTACAAAAAAACTCTGCGAAGTTCCATGAGTGGCGGAGTGCAGTGCGAACTGCAGTTTGTGCTGGTATTCCTGCCGCTTGGGAAGAAATTCTACCTGAGCGGCAGCTCGCGCTCGCGAACTTACCGTTCGCGATCACAAACTTACCGTTCGCGATCGCGAGCGGGGAAAAAACTCTGCTGCACATCGCGAATCAGAGTTTTCTGCACTCCGCGAGCTCCGCGGAGTGCGGAGTGCGGAAAACTCCTCAAACTCCGCGAACGGAGCGAAGTTCACCGCCAGGCCTAATATTTTGGCAGATGGAATATCCGTCACCATGTGACAGAGTAATTAGTCCACCAAGATTCAAATCAAGCCCTTAGCCTTTTAAGTCCCAATCCACCACAGGAGTAAACATATAAGGTTCCCAGAACCTCAGGGGGGTGCACTTAGAGACTCACAGCTTGTCAGGCAGAGGTCAACAGCACTGTGGGTTTGCAATGGGAGGTGGTCCACATGTGGCGGCACGAGTTTTGGGGGCGGCGTCCTCTCTCCCCCGCTCGTACCTGCTGCCATCGCAGGGTGGCAAACGCAGAAATCGCCATCACCATCCCTGCCCCTGCTTTTCCATGCTTCTGCCGTGGGAAGGCAAACGCCGAGACTGCCACAGGCGGCCAATGATCTAGCCACGCCACTGCAACAGCAGGATCTATTATAGGTCTAATTGCTACTGGTGGAATAAGTAGTTGCAGGAAAGACCTTGTATAGTTTGTAGTATCTCTATAGCTTGAACAGGAGGTCAGTCTTATGACCGATGGAAGCCATTTCGTTTTTCTGGGTCCAGTCCTTCAGGTTACACCCAGCAGGTTCAATCCTCTTCTAGTCTTCCTCAGGTCCAGAAGTGTTCTGAAATGGATGCCTGGATGTGCCACATGTATGCCTTGCATAAGCTAGCGAGTGAGGAATTAGTCCTGGGCACTGCCTTACCAATGGGGCTAAAGTTGTTGGCCCACCATCAACTCATCAGAGAAACGAGGAAAAAAGCGATTGAAGACAGAACCTCCACCCATGCGCACAACAGCAAGGAACTCTTCAGCATCATTAAGGGGTTCGCCCAACCAACCAGCGAGTCTACCGACATCCCTCCCTCACAAGACCTCTGCGACAAACTCAGCACCTTTTTCCACCATAAAATCAAGAGCATCTACGACAACTTCGACAAAGACAACCAACACACTGAACCCTCACCAACCACCCCCGACACCCGGAAACCAGCGATTGATGACTGGACAGCCCTCACCACCAAAGACACACTGAAGACAATGAAGTCAATCCACTCAGGGGCCCCCACGGACCCCTGCCCCCACCACATCTTCAACAGAGCCGCCGATACCATCGCACCCATGCTCCGCCACACCATCAACCGCTCCCTGGCGGCCGCCTCGTTCCCTGATGACTGGAAACATGCTGAGGTCAACCCCCTCCTAAAGAAACCCTCAGCAGACCCCACCGACCTCAAAAACTACAGACCCATCTCCCTGCTCCCGTTCCCAGCGAAAGTCATCGAGAAAGCCATCAACAGCCAACTCGCCACATTCATTGAAGAACACAACATCCTCGACTCATCCCAATCCGGCTTCAGAAAAAACCACAGTACGGAAACCGCCCTCCTCGCCGCAACAGATGACATCCGCACCCTACTGGACAAAGGGGAAACAGTAGCCCTCATCCTCCTCGACCTATCAGCAGCGTTCGACACAGTCTCCCACCACACCCTAATACGCAGACTCTACGACGCAGGAATCCAGGACAAGACGCTCGACTGGATCCGCTCCTTCCTCTCTGGCAGGACGCAGCGGGTCAGACTCCCCCCATTCCTCTCAGACCCCACACCTATTACCTGCGGAGTCTCCCAGGGCTCCTCCCTCAGCCCGACGCTCTTCAACGTCTACATGGCTCTACTCGCCCCCATCGTCAGAACCTACGGACTCAACATCGTGTCATACGCAGACGACACCCAACTCATCCTCTCTCTATCCAACGAGCCCAACACCGCTAGACGCAAATTTCGAGAAGGCATGGAAGCCATTGCCAAATGGATGAAAAACAGCTGCCTACAACTAAACACCAACAAAACAGAAGTACTCATCATGGGCCCAAACCCAGATGCCTGGAGCGACACCTGGTGGCCCCCCGCCCTCGGAAACCCGCCAACCCCCACGGACCACGCACGCAACCTGGGAATCATCCTGGACTCCGAGCTCAAAATGGACCGCCAGATCAACTCCGTCTCATCTTCCTGCTTCCACACCCTCCGCCTCCTTCGTAAGACCTTCAAATCGATCCCCCTCGAACACCGAAAGACCATCACTCACGCCCTGGTCACCAGCAGACTCGACTACGGCAACGCACTCTACGCCGGAATAAACAAAAACCTCACCCGCAAGCTACAGAACATCCAGAACGCAGCCGCAAGACTGGTCCTTAATCTGCCAAAACACTGCCACATCTCCCTACACCTGCGCACACTCCACTGGCTCCCCGTCGAGGCGAGAATCACCTTCAAGATGCTCACCCACGCACACAAGGCCCTCCACGGCACCGGACCAGCATACCTGAATAGCCGACTCAAATTCCACGCACCCCAAAGGACCCTACGATCAGCCCAGCTCTCCTACGCCATGGTCCCCCGCACCAGAAAGACCAGATCGGGAGGCCGCTCCTTCTCCTTCCTCGCGGCCAAAGCATGGAACGTCCTTCCGCTCCACCTCAGACAGACAACATCGCTCCCCATCTTCGCAAGAAACCTCAAAACCTGGCTCTTCGACAGACCCCCTCCTTGATGGAATGGAACCTGCACCCCCCCCCACCCCTAGCGCCTTGAGACCCTTACGGGTGAGTAGTCGCGCTTTAACAAACCCCTGATTGATTAATTGATTGAACCCTACCCACTTTGCCAATTTTCAAGCTAGTGGAAGTATTAAGGCACCTTATACTTGGGCTCTGAGACGGCAAGGTGTGTTGGGAGTGTGCTATAGTAATCCCAGTGTCCTCCTACATCTTACAACAACATGCAGGATGAGGCAGCCTCTGTATCCCCAATAAACTCTGAGACAGAATTCCGGTATAAAAAAAATACAGGTGCAGATTTACTAAGAGTTCACGCAATGCAGCAAGACATATTGCTGCGCTGCGTTGCGTGACAGAGAGGGAGCAGAAATGTATTATATCCACTAAGACATGATGCCTTTCTGCTCTCTCTCTGCGCTGGCCCAATGTGTGCTGCCTAGTGCCAACGCAGGCATCCTAAGGGACCCTGGGTTACAGACAGGATTGTTTTTGTGCAGGAAGAAATACCTTCCTGCACAACAATAATGCTTAGAGGCATTTTACTCTTTCTACATTTGCTGCAGAATGTAGCACATGTGGAAAGAGGAAATAATAAAGAAAAATAAAGATATTTCTCATTACATCTCACTTGGGAAGGTATTCCATTTTGATTCAATCCCAACTTTATTGACCTTAGTAAATCTGGGATTGCATCAAAATCCATGAGTGTTGCATTGGAATGCCCGTGCTCCACCCATGGTATGCCTTCTCTAACCGGAGTAACACAAGGCAGCGATTTGCACTGCCTTGCATTACTCTGGATTTACTAAACTACGCGGAGCCAGGCAAGGTGGCTTTGCATGGCTAAGGAAATCACATTTAAGGGCTTGCATTGCATGACAAAAGGGCATAGCAAGCCCTTAGTAAATATGCCCATGGCTTTTCTGCAACCAGACAGTGGATACACAAGAATTGTCTTGGCATCCTGTTCCCATCATTTCTGGTGTACTCCCAGTGTTGAATGTAAAGCCTAGAGACAGAAGTTTTGTGGGACAAAGCAGGGTCTTCAAAAACCAGCCAGTGGTTATACAAGAATTATCTTGGCACCCTGTTCTCTTTCTTTCAAGTAAGCACCAAAGTGTTATATGTATACCGCACAGATAATGTGATGTCAAAAAGGATACTCATGGCCCCCACCCTGCATATTCGATGAGGTTCAAAGGAGTCATCTCTGCCCATTCAGGCCAGCCTATTGTTTGCTCCTGGGAAGCATTTCACACCTTCTTCATACCTATTCAAATGCTAATACCTGGTTGGGAGAAGTTTGAGAGCAAATGCAAATTAGTCTCCAGGACCTTCAGGCAAGGAAAAGGTAACTTTTTAAAAGTTACGTTTCCTAGATATTTATTAGAACCTCAACTTTAATCATTGAATTCGCATTTTAATAACTATTAAAATATTTATTTAATTATTTTTAGCTAGTCCCATTCACAAAATATAGTAATATGATTATAATCTGTACTCTGTTTTTACATAGGACAGCTATGCCTGCCACAGTAAAAAATAGCTTCTGGGTGCTAGTCACTGTAACAACATGTTAACATTAAATTTCTGCATGTCCTATTTTGATAGATCCTGCACCCTGCCTTGTGTGTGACAAAGCCTACATAGAAGTGACTTATTAATATTTAAAAAGAGGTGTTGGCCTGTCAATAGGGTTTATTTTGACCGGTTGAATTGCAGTTTTTACACGGCTACAGTCAAGCTGGAAAGGGAAGGCCTGAAGCCATGTTTGCTCTACCAGTTACTGTATGGCACAATAGGTTCTGCAGTACACTAGTGGCATTTAACTTCCAGGCCCTAGGAACACCTTGTACAATATAGTAGGCACTTATAGGTAAGTTAAATATACCAATTAGGGGTATGCCAATTCGATCATGTTTAAAAAGTGTAGCACAAGCACTTTACTACTGGTTAGTAGGAGTGGACATAGTTCTAATGCCAGCAAAAATATAGGGTCCAGCAAAGGGTAAAATATATGGGGTGATCACACAGAAAAGGCATATTTCCTACCTTTTCCGACCGCCGTTTGGTCAGACTGTATTAGTGCAATTCAAAGTTTGCTGTTGTTTCACAGATTTCACTGATGCACTTCTAAGTTTTTTAAAACTTTACTGCACATTTGGGGCCAGATGTACGACCCTTTCATTGAGCGGCTCGCAATTTGCGACTCATTTCGAGTCGCAAATTGCGAGGCGCTAAATGAAATGTACAACAGTGTTATTACACTATTTTGCGAAACCCAATGGGGTCGCAAATTGCGAGGCTCATTAATATTAATGAGCCTCTCGCAATTTGCGAGCCCATTGGGAATGCCAGCCCTTCCAGGGATGGTGGCCTGCTGGGCTCAGCAGACCACCATGTCTGGGACTGCTTTTTAATAAAGCAGTGTTAAAGCATGGGTGCCGTGAATGATGGATTAAACCCAGATCCTTGTGATTGGGGGTGAATGTTTGCATTGTCCAGCATTCCGTCCATCAATTGTTTCTTTTGCATATGTCGCCCTAAGTGGGAATGGTATGCCCAGACGTGGGTCCCGTGCTCACTACACCACTGGATTCAAGCTAGTCTGGCTGATGAAGGGTGATGCCCTGAAACCGGTCCCAGGATGCTTGTTTCCGGTCCAGGGAGGACCTGGCTTGGCAATTCGGGCTGGACTGTTCCCACAAGGAACAGGGTCAAGACTGATTTGCATATGGCTGGAGTCCAAACTGGGGTGGTGTGGTGAGCAAAAGAATGATGGATTTAACCCAGATCCTTGTGACTGGGGGTGAATGTTTGCATTGTCCAGCATTCCGTCCATCAATTGTTTCTTTTGCATATGTCGCCCCTAACTGGGAAGGGTATGCCCAGACGTGGGTCCCGTGCTCACTACACCACTGGATTCAAGCTAGCCTGGCTGATTAAGGGTGATGCCCTGAAACCGGTCCCAGGATGCTTGTTTCCGGTCCAGGGAGGACCTGGCTTGGCAGTTCAGGCTGGACTGTTCCCACAAGGAACAGGGTCAAGACTGATTTGCATATGGCTGGGTCCAAACTGGGGTGGTGTGGTGAGCAAAAGAATTATGGATTTAACCCAGATCCTTGTGACTGGGGGTGAATGTTTGCATTGTCCAGCATTCCGTCCATCAATTGTTTCTTTTGCATAGTTCTAATGCCAGCAAAAATATAGGGTCCAGCAAAGACTAAATATATGGGGTGATCACACAGAAAAGGCATATTTCCTACCTTTTCCGACCGGCGTTTGGTCAGACTGTATTAGTGCAATTCAAAGTTTGCTGTTGTTTCACATATTTCACTGATGCACTTCTAAGTTTTTTAAAACTCTACTGCACATTTTGGGCCAGATGTACGACCCTTTCATTTAGCGGCACGCAATTTGCGACTCATTTCGAGTCGCAAATTGCGAGGCGCTAAATGAAATGTACAACAGTGTTATTACACTGTTTTGCGAATCCCAATGGGGTCGCAAATTGCGAGGCTCATTAATATTAATGAGCCTCTCGCAATTTGCGTGCCCATTGGGAATGCCAGCCCTTCCAGGGATGGTGGCCTGCTGGGCTCAGCATACCACCATGTCTGGGACTGCTTTTTAATAAAGCAGCTTTTTTTTTTAAATGCAGCCCGTTTTCCTTGAAGGAAAACGGGATGCATTTAAAAAAAAAAAAAAAGAAACGTTTTCGTTTAATTTTTTAAGGGCAGGCAGTGGTCCCTGGGACCACTGCCTTTAAGAAAAACCCTGTCAGCCTTATTTATACTTGAGAATAATGCTGCAAACATGAGGAAATTATGAGGAAACAGTGCGTTAGAACTTCACACTTTTCCACATATTTTTACCTTGCCTACACTAGGGGTTAATGGGTGATGAAAGCAGCCCAGATATTGTATTTTTCTGGTGTGAAAGTTGTGGAAAATGTGGGTGAAAAGCAGGGGTTTTTATTTTACTCTTTTTTTGCACATTTTACTTCAACTTGCTTTATGCTTTCTGGAAGGTGTCAGTGTTTGGTGGAGGGAGGTATTTTTATTCCACCTGCTTTGAGATGGAAGTTTTGTTTAAGAATAAGGCTCCCAGTTTTCCATCTTTACTGGTTTTTACTGGTATATAAACGTCAAACAACGTGTTTCCTGTCTGTATTTATCTTTAAAAGTGGAAAAAGCAGAAAATTGGGCTTCTTGTAAGTGACTCTCCATGTTGTATTTTATGAATTCCAACTGAACAGATAGACAGCTTGGGAAGTTAAAAAGCAGGATTAGAGTTCCTTAAACACAGGCATATGTTGGCATATTTTTGTAGTGTAATGATTACATTTACCTGTTGGTGTAGTGCTTGTATACATGTGGCTGCCTAATTTGCTAAAACTGGCAGCAAAGTATGAGTTCATGTTTATCAGTTAAAAACAAAAAGTGGAAATATACCATTTTACAATTTCATTTATTCTCAAAATAAAAAATAAATATGGGTAAATACCAATAAGCAGGCCTCAAAAATAAATAGGGATAAATACAGATGTAAATGTTAACAAAATAAATACCACATCACCTTGAGCCAGACTTATAAAGGACAGGTTACTGGATTTAAATGTGAGTTGAGTAAGTTATGGTACTAGATAACAGTGTTGTTTACATCTGAAATGCCAAAAATTAGTTTACCCGTGAGTTTATTTTGGATTAAGGGGTATAATGTGAATTGGTTGAGAGGTCAGCTGCCACTGCAGCAACAAGAAGATATCACTGCCAGGGACAGAGGTAACAATACCTGCTTACGATGCTCTGTCTGGCCAGGAAGGCTCAGACTGCGTGCTCAGCCAGACTGGACTGGTGCTTTCCCCAAAGATACATGCTGCACCACACTATTAAAGCTTGGAACAACACCTGTGCACTTGCATAAAATCGACTGCATAAAATCAACTGGCTGCTCCCGTGGTCAACACCAGGTAGCTTTGTTTTTACATTTGGCCTGGGAGCGTCTGCAGGTGCCGGCGTTTTGGGTGAGTGTTCTGGCTAGCACATGGGCGGTGGTGCCCATTCCATGTGCCGTAAAGCCACCCGTCTGGTTGTTGGGTGACATCCGTGGGTCCAAAGGCCAGAAAATGGCATTCAAGTTTCTGCACTTGACTTTGCTTCTGGCTAAGCAGAAAGTAGCCATCACATGGATGGGGCAGGAGGGTCCTAGTTTTGAGCGTTGGGTGGGTGATGTGGCTGAGTGGGCGTGGAGGGAGAGGTACGATAGGGAACATTTAGCAATGAGGATAAGGCAGGGGAAGGCATTTGAGGAATGGGGGAATTCCATGCTGAGTTTTTGGACACTGGTGGTTTCTGGGTGTCCTCTTCTGAGGGGGAGGCAGACTTTCCTGATATTACTGACGCTTGACTGTTTGTTACGGAACTTAGCCCCACTGTACTTGGACTACAGGAGTTGCCTGGGTTCTCGTACCTGATTATTTGATTATTGTCTTGCATGTTTCCGTTCATCCAAATATTCTTGGGGCCTTTATGGTTGATCTCTCTGAAGTGGTTACTGATGGCTACCTCTACCATGTTCGTTGTTCTTTTGTTTCTCAAATGTAAACATTCAATAAAGTATGTTTATTAAAAAAAAGCCTACACTAATAATATATGTTAACATATGCCTGTCCTTAACAAAACTCATCATTCTATCAGGTGTATAATATAGTGTTAAATTCAACACTTGATAAACATTGAGCTGAAAATGAAACACAAATATTAAAGAGTTGGGTTGTGTTGGAATTGGTGACAGGACCAACTTTCAAAATGGGGGAGCTGGGTCCGGGCCCACTGTGCCTAATTTCAGAGGGGCACACTTAGCTTTCCTAGAATCCTGCATTTTATCATAAATTTTTCTTGTTCCTTTCCCTTAGGCTCCTTGTTTTTCCCTCCTTCGCCCTCTCACCCTCGCCCCTCCCATAACTTCTCTCTTTTAATTTAGCATCTGAATAAGCAATTCAGTTGAGAGGAAGGAGGGGATCTGACCTGTGAACACAATAGCCCTCCACACACACTAAACTAACCAGCATCAGCAAGGAGGAGGCAGAAAAGGTCAGTGGCAGACTTTCTTTAGTACTTGACCCTCTCTACAGGGTCCCCACAAAACTAGTTGCCTTCTCTCCTCCATGTTTGCTGAATTTATTTTTGTTGGCACTAGGAATCTGTGCACTTTACCTGTCATGCACCCACCTGGTCCCAACTGCAGAGACGACACTGGAGCCACTGCTGGACCTTCTATCCATCTCAGAGCAGAATAGAGTGAGAATATACCACCAAAAGCTGCCTGGGAGACATCCGCCTCAACAAGGGAAGGCTGCGTGGGGTCTGGATGTCTGAGTCCTGAGCCTCATCGTGCCTCTCTCCTTAAATAAGTGAAAGGCATCATTAGCCACCTGGGACCACTCAAAATGGTACCTTCTTTCTATCTAATATGGCAAAAAGAGAAGGTTCTGTCTCAGGCTCCGAGGGAGCGTAATCATGACGGTAGCGAAGTGTTGCATCCAAAATCAAGTTTATGTGGCAGCCTATTTCCTTATGAGGAGGTAGTTGAGTAGTTTTTAGTTCATCAAAGATGTCCTGGTATTCTACTGGAGGCAGGGTCAATGGATCTGGTTTAGGGGCTGCACAAGTCAAGAGAGGTAGAACCTCTTACGCATTATTATAGCACTGAGTTTGACAGTTACGGGATCCCAAGTTGACAAGATGGAGGAACCAGTCAATAGCAGGATTGTGCAGCTGAAACCAAGGTATTCCTAAAATATCTCCAAAGGTAGGTGTATGGTCAATGAGATCAAAGTTCAAGGTCTCAGTATTCCCTTTCTCACATACCAAAGATAACGAAGTCGTTAGGTATACAATCATCCCAGAAGAGAGCTCTGAGTCATCTATGGCTTTAACAGGCTCTGGTTCAATTTAGCTAACCCAGGGTATGTATAAGGAACTGGCCAAGGCTAGGTCTAAGAAGTTTCCTGTGGCCCCGGAGTCTACAAGCATGGGTAAAACCTGTATCTATCGTGATGCAATGACAAGGGTAACTGATATTGTTAAATGTCGTGGGTCCTTATGTGAGGTAAAGTGTGAGGGTTGTAGAACTGGACATGTGCTCTTGGGAACCAACCCAGACTCCACCTCAAATAACCATGGCAAGGGTGACATCAGATCAGTTTGTCCTTAAGTGACATATTTTCCCGTTGCAAGGACTGAACTTCGTGCTGTAAATCCCCTAAAGCCCTTGCCAAATCTAAAATACTCGGGCCAGGTCCTGAATGTGTATCTGGTCATTCATGTCTGATTGGTGGAAACATGCAAGTCTTCGCTTTCTGTCATGCACTCACCTGGTCCCAACCGCAGAGACAACACTCGAGCCAATGCTGGACCTCCTATTCCTCTGAGATCTATGCAAGATCAAGGAGCCAAACTCCTTCGATCACGCAAGGCCCCCGGGGGAAAGGGGACTAGGACAAAATAAGAAAAGAGAGACGTGCGCTATGGGATTTGACCAGCGACTCAGCGACACTGCGTAACAGGAGCTGTGACTTCTGAGACCTAAGTTTGCGAGGTAGATGTGCACTGGACCAGAACCTCTGGCTTTGCAATGATGCAATGCACTGGAAATAACACGAGGTTCACGGAGTTCAGTGACCAAAAAACTCAGCCGGGCTATGTTGAGTTCTGCAAGCGGCAAAGTGCATTAGGTCACGCTGTTTGCACTGATATTTAGCACCACATGTTTGTCCCGTGCTGGAAAATCAGCGCAAACTGCACCAAGCGCAGCGCAAGAGAGTGCTGCTTCTTTATGCCACTCGAGTAGATGTTCTACCCAAGCTGCAGTTTTCTCAACGCGAAATGAAGGTTTCTTAACGCGAGCGTTAGTGGCCATCTGTGACTGCCTGCATTGAGAAATCTCACCGGGAGGTGGTCTGGAGTAAGATTGTCCTAACTTGCACTCACCAACTTAACTTTGACAAGCGAGAAAAAAACTCTGTGGGAGTGTGGAGTGGGAAAAACTCTGCAAACTCCGCAAGAAGCGGAGCGGAATTTCACGGCCAGGCCTAGTTTTGGAGGACGCTTGCAAATACTTAAGCGCAATGGAATCAACCACTTTGAGGAACATCAGTCATGGTATCATAGCATGCCATAAAGCACCACAGAGGAAAAGCAACATGAGCCCTATGCACTAGACCACTATGCAGGGGGCGCAGGAACGGGTTGTGACAGAGAGGACACAGGAGAGGATTGTGACATTACCACTGCTAACCAGTGCTAAATTGCTTGTGCTCACTCCCTAAAACATAGCAAAATTGGCTTACTCCTGATCGACATATCTAATTTACATATGCGGCCCTAGTAAAGTGCTATACCATATACCAAGAGCTAGTAAATTAAATGCAATTAGCGTGACTGCAGAACCTATTGTGCCATCCCCTTAAGTAACACCTTAAAACAGGTCCCAGGCCTGCCATTGCAGCCTGTGAGCAGTTTAAACTGCCAATTAGACTTGACAAAATAAACACGCTGCCAGGCCTAAAACTCTCCATACATATATATGTCACCCCTACAGTAAACTCTAAACAGTGCATACAACAGGGTGCATTGTATTTAAAAAGTTGGACATGTACTTTTAAGCTTTACGTGTCCTGGTAGTTAAAAACTCCTAAATTCAGTTTTCACTCCTGTGAGGCCTATTTTCCCATTAGGATAACATTGGGTTACAGTTACATCTAATGAATGATAATGTTTATTTGGGAGTAGGTAGAAATGTTACGTTTGGTGTCAAAGGAATTGTAATTTAAAATTCTCTTTAATGGTGAAGCCAGATTCTTAAGTCACAATTAGGAAAATGCAGCTTTTAAAAAGTCAACATTTTTCTGTCCTAGCCATGTGGTGCATGCAGCCTGTTTCCTAGGTCACATGACTGGGTGTACTCGGCAGTTGACTTTTGTGTTGTCCTCTCAGACGGCCACACACTAGGTGGCTTGTGTGTTGGCAGAATGCGCCATCCAAAGCAGGATGGGGGGCGGAGCTATGCACAGCTCTACTTGCACTTCAAAGACCATGCCTCAGCTCACACACAGGCGACTTCACAAAAGCCTGTTGTGACTGCAAAAAGACTGGGGTCAATGGAGCAATGCAGTACATTTGAGACACTTCTGTGGGAGGAAAACTCCAGACGTTTCTTCAACTTCAAAGTTGGCATCAAATATAAAAATAGGACCCTCAGACCCACTCTTCAGTTCACTCCTGGATATGCAGAAGGACTCTCAAAGGACTGCCCTGCTGCATGTGATCTGCTGTATGTTATGTTATGTTTTGCTATGATCATTTATTTAGCGCACATATCACCCCAACGGGTCTTATGGCGATATAGCGGGCCAAATAAGGAGGAGTCCCAGACATAGGAAAATGAATTAGAATAACCAGGTTTTCAGCTGCTTTTTATAACATTTGTGATGTGTAATGGCTCGAATATGTGTTGGAAGCTTGTTCCATTGTTGAGGAGCTGGGAGGGAGAAAGATCTACCTCCATTTCTGGCGGTTCGAACTCTGAGGGGGGGTCAGAAGATGTTTTCCTCCAGACCTGAGATTCTTTTTTGGTAAATACCACTTGAGTTTTCCTAGCTAGGTAACTTGGCCCAAAACCGGAGAGGTACAACACACATAAGTTTGAAACGAGTATGCTTCCTGATTGGGAGCCAGTGCAAGGATCTCAAGATGGGTTTAGATGAGGACCGAGATGGAAGATTTAACACTAGTCTGGCAGCGGTGTTATGCAACACCTGGAGTCTAGTATATAGTTCTTCGTTAATGGAAGCCATGAGTGCATTACCATAGTCTAAGCGGCTAATTATTAGACCCTGAACCAACATTTTCCTGGCTTCCAGAGGTATGCATGGGAAGATTTTTCGTAGCGTTCGCATGATGCCATAGATTATGGCCAGGGTATGGTTTACGTGGTCCTTCATGGATAGCTTGTCGTCTATTATTATGCCTAGGTTTCGTACCATGGATTTCGGAGATGGACAAGGACCCATGCTGGTTGGCCACCAGTCATTTGACCAAAGTTCGTGTGCTTTACCAAATAGAATCTCTTCGGTCTTGCATGCATTAAGCTGTAGGTAATTTCTTTGCATTCAGTTGGTTATGTGAGTCATACAGTTTATAAATCTGGTTCATGTATCATCAGAGTTGGGTCCCAGGGTGATTATCAAATGGGTATCATCTGCAAATGAGATTACATCGAAGCCATACATTCTGATTACCCTTGCCAGAGGTGCTATATAGATGTTAAAAAGGATGGGGCTAAGCGCTGATCCCTGGGGGACCCCTTTGTCGGCCCTTGAACTATGGGAGGCTAGGGATTCTATTTGGACAATGTGGGCATGTCCTTTTAAAAAGTTTCTCAGCCAATTAAGGATGTTGACTCCTACTCCAATCTCTTCTACCCTGTGTATTAAGATTGCGTGAGAGATGGTTTCGAAGGAAGCTGTTAAGTCCAATAGGACTAGCATTGCTATAGTTCAGAGGACTTCCCTGCTGCACCAAGAGAACTGCCTTGCTGCCTTGCTGCCCTCACAGGACTGCCCTGGTGCTTTTCTGCTTCAACCCACAACTCCCAGAGTAACTCCAAGAGCTAGTTCAGTGGCATCCTGTTTAGAGCCTCAGGGACAGAAATGGCACCAACCATCTTGAACCCGCACCTGGATCCAGCCGGAGTGAGTCATGGACTCTTAGAACTGGTGCTAAAGGTGCCCAGATAGCCCAAATTCAAAACTTGGGACTTAGAACTTTTCTGACAAAAAGTGCTCTGAGAACCGAGAGGAGACCAGACCTACCTGCTAGCCGATCCGGCTTATGTCCACGCTAGTCAGCCTGACTTTGCAGCAGCTCCCTCTATGTTCTTCTCCACATTAGCATATCCTGTTCAGCGGCTCCTCACAGAAAGAGGGTACAGCCTCATTGAATCCTCATCAGCTACAGACAGCAGCAGCATCCCGCTGGAGATCTTCGAGTCCCAACAAAGAGACTAATGGCCCAACATATGCTGGCGGTATGTATACTCAGTCGCAATGGAGTATACATACTGATAACATGAAGGTCCACCCACCCAATTTACATTCGGGTGGAACTTCGTTTTGGCTATGACTATTCCATCACCTCCATAGCCAAACCTTTCTGATGGCCTGACCGAGTAAGGGCCTTTGGAGAAATGGCAATTTGTTCCCCCGCCCAAACAGGATGGGCAGTCTGCAAAAACCAAATAATGCTCCCCCTTCCTTGTTAGACAACTCCCATCACAAGGGCAGCATTACTTTTTTTTATTTAAAAAAATCCCATTTTGGGAATTTCTATTTTATAAAAAATCTGTACCGTATGGTGAAGGATTGCATCATGCTGACACTGCCCTGCATCTAACAGCGAGATGCATTGACAGGAACTGCTGTGATAACAGTTCTTTTCAATGTTTTATAAATGGCTGCCTGCTCGGTGGTCATCTTTATAATTTGGGAGAGGTCCCTCCATCATGGGGATGAAATAATTTACTCCATCCACATGTCGGAACAGCAGCCCGTCCATCAATATATAAATGATGCCCTAAGTCTGAACATAGCTATCTTCACAGCGACTTCGTCCAGCAGCCTCCCGATGATGACGCCTCCTCCTCGTACACCACTGATTGTATTGCCCTGCTGAACTTAACCTACTCAATCATTTGTCTTGAAAAATTCTTCTAAGTATGAAGGTAAGCATAGACCGGGCCAGATCCACTTGTGTTTCTGAACTGTGCTCCATTTCGGTTGCCCATAACTTTCGGCTTTGGCCCGGTCTTGTGCGAGTATATGTCCACGGTTAGTGCTTTGATCTTTTAGGTGCCATTTTACACTTCAAACTTTAACAATTAATAACTCCAGTTCTACTGATTGGATTTTGGATGTTTTAGTCTCAAATAATTTATTAAAATTCACTCAATTTTTCTAAACTAGTGTTGGATTTTTTGTGTTGTGTTTTAGTACTGTTTAAGTGCTGCATAAATACTCACATTGCCTCAAAGTTAAGCTTCACTGCTAGTGTGCCAAGCTACCTGAAGGATAAACATAGGGTGATTCAGGGCTTTTTTTTAGTTCATATATACACGAATTGTGGCTGTTTTTTACCCAATCAACCATCAACACAATTTCTCACACTTTCCATAACTCTTTGTCACCAGCCAGGTACCTTGCACCTTAACTCACTCCCCCCCCAGAATCTACTCATAGACAGCAAGTTAAAAAGTCCAAAATCCACTCATAGATAGCAAGGTAAATTCTATCTTCTCAAGCAAGCGATAAACATAAAGTTATCTATAAGTAGGACGGAATACAGACATAATTTGGAGATCAGGGAAAGGATATGGCACTACAGCTCGAGATGCAGGCTTTGGAACTGGGGAACCAGGTTCAAATCTATGTGTTGGCTCAATATTGTGTGATTCTGGCAAATCATGTAGTCTCCCCCTGCTTGCAAATAAAAATGAATGGGGCCCTGTTTAATGCAACTGATAACCCTTGTAAAGCCTTCCAATATCTTTGGGTCGAATTCACGTAATATAAAACTGCAAAAAGTTCTTCTCTTATATGTAGTGGTTAGAAAAGGTTAAAGTGGAAAATCTGGTGAGAGAGGAGTGAAGGGGGTGGGGGGGCAGCAAGGGAGACAAATTTGGATACGCCCGAGGCTCAATTTCAGCAAAGGCAGCCGTGATCAGCAAAGTGTGTTATGCCTTTCTATAAAACAAATATAGATCTAGAAGCAGCGGTGGCTCTTCCGCTATGGGGGAGGAGCATCTCCTCACTGCTTTTAAGCAGTGCAACAAAGGAACCATAAAATGATAATAACTTTAAGTTATTATCATTTTATGTTTCTGGTCTGCTTAGTTTGCGGATGGGTGGGTGGGTGGGGGGTTGCTGCTCTGCTTTCGGAGCAGGGCGGGAGTGGTTTGCCCACTCCTAGGTGCGCAAAGACTGTTTGGTTGGCCCTCTTGGGCTGCCCAAACCAGTAATGCGCACTTTCCCATTATCTATGCAGGCTGCATCACAGCCTGCATGGAGAACATGCCCAGGCCCCCATTCCCTGGTTCAGCGTCGAACCAGGACGCTCAAAACCAATCAAAACGCTGCAGTGCAGCATTGTGATTGGTTAGGGGAGCTTGGGTGCCGACCAAACATAACGCTGCATTGCAGCAAAATTCTTTACAAAATACAAACAGCAATACTAAAACATATACCTATTATCCACCAATAATTTAACTAGTGAAATGTAAATCTGTATAATTCCAATGATTAAAACTGAGACTACTTGAATATGATTAGTGGTTTGTTCATTGGCATTCCTGGCTTTTCAATGTAATGCGAAGGCGCACAGTTTAGAATGTTTTGGACATTTTTAGGAAGCAAACATTTTGGCGAATATTATGCAGCACGGATACATTTTGATAGGTTAAAAAACGTCTAAAGAAAGACTGATCATATTTTATTATGCAGTGAATATTTTGCATTTGTTTTGGCCGTAAGCAAGTTGCATAACTTATCTGTACAAAAACAAAATTATTATGGAAATTAAATTATGGAGTACTTTTTAAGATGTATGTATTTCTGTAAATGTGCATATTTGTTGCCTGATTCATCACTGAAATATTTATTTATGCAAACACATTTTTCTGCATATGTCGAGCAATTACCCTGTGAAATGTGGTGAAATGTGATTTTTAAAACCAATATCGCTGTTTCTAAGACCCTCCAGCCATTAAACGCTTTCTCTTTCATCTTTCTCTGCTTAGTAGTGGCAAACGCATCAATAAAAGTCATCCAGTTGCTTTGCTATCTTTGCACTCTGCAATTAGTCTTAACCATGGGCTTTTTCTTCTCATAAAATATCTTAAATAGACATTTTCTGACCATTATAATTTTAATTATTAATAGCAAATAGTTAGTGATTAGAAACAACAAATGGAATAAAATATAAGACTAACTATATAATCGTTATTATTCATGAATTCTTAATACTAAAGTTAATGTCTCAAATGCCTCCTCTAGTTATATGCGGTTTGGGACTATTCATAGTTTGACCTTTTCCAAACAGCTTACCAGTGCGTTTTAGAATGTGTTTCTGCTCGAGGCACTTACAGCTTTTGTTTCCCCATAGAGAGAACTCTTGAGCAGTAGCGGTCCGTGGTAGGAGTGCCGGCCGGGCGGTGACGTGGGGTGGGGGAGGGGCAGGGTGGGGGGTAGGAAACCACGGATTACGGCTGAATACAGGTAAGTAAACATTTAAATAAATAAAACGAATTTCGTTGTGAACGCTGCATCGCCAAATGCGATGCAGTGCGCGCAACGAAATTCATTTCATTTATTTAAATGCTTACTTACCTGTATTCGGCCGTAATCCCTGGTTTACTACCCCCCACCCTGCCCCTCCCCCGCCCCACGTCACCGCCCGGCCGGCACTCCTACCAGGGACCGCTACTGCTCTTGAGTCGCAGCAATATCCAATGTTTGGATTTTGACTTATAGTTGTTTTTAAAATTGTTGTGAATAAACAATATTCTTACTAAAAGTACACTCTTTGTAAGGCCTTGCAAGTTGGAAAAGTCAATATGCGGTATGGGCCTAGATTTATGGATTAAAAAAATATTTCAACTGGAACATCTGCGTTTGTAGGAGGATGAATGATTGATTAGAAAAGATTGGAAATAAGGCCCTCATTTACAAGGAAATGGCGTAGGGCTGCTCTGCAAATCTAGGAGGCTTATTTACAAGCCCCTTGCGCCGCTGGTGTGTCACTTTTAACATGGGGAAAAAGTGATGCACCGGTGGCGCAAGGGCTTGTAAATAAGCCCCTATGTCTTCTTGCTCTGCTGCTCTACGCCAATGTGAAAGGGCAGGAATGCACCGTATTTGTGAAACACCGTGCATTCCTCTCCTTTCCCCCTGCGCTTGTGCACAATTTGCTGCCTAGCTCCAATGCAGTCACCCTTGCACAATGCTGCAAGGGTGTCTGCATTGCATGCAGAATTGTTTTTGTGCAGGAAGGGGAACCTTTCTGCACAAAAGCAATCCTCAGAAGCGTTTTTCTCTTTCTATGTGTGCATGGAATAAGAAAAAATGAAGAGAAACAAAAATATTTCTCCTTGTTACACCTGCTCTGGGGAGGCGTATGTTTTTGGCGCTGCTCCAGGTTTATGTGATTAAGTAAATCTGGGGCAGCATCAAATTCCATGGGTGTTGCGTGGCAGAACCCACCGCAACAGCCATGGAACGCATGCCTGGTGCAGAGTAAGGCAACGTAGCAACTTGCATTGCTTTGTCTTACTCCATATCTATGAGACCATGCAAAGCCATGTAAAGGGGCTTTGCGTGGTTTCATAGGTATGATTGAGAGCCTTGCGCCGCCGAAGCATCGAAAAAGAGATGCTCTGGCGGCGTAAATCTCTGATAATAAAGACCCTAAATCTTACCTGTATATGATGTGAGTTCTAAGTCATAGGAATTTATCTCAGCTATTATCTACATATGAGTATGAACAGTATTCATTGCACTTTTTTTTACTATAGCAAAAGCATCTCAAACATGAGATATTGTCCTGAAAAGCCCAATTTCCCAGGCCACTTATCTGCTAGCCCCCTTCCCTTATGCTCATGTTGCTATTATTGTAAGGAAATTATGGTCATCACACTTCTTATATATAGCAAAGATATCTTAAGTTTATTGAGAAGCATACTTAGGATTTATATTACAAAAATGAAAAATTCAATACAAATGAGCAATTGTGAAGGATGTGGTAGGTATAGTTTTACAAGCAAACAACAATCTAGTTCAGGATTTTGTTGAACAATCCAAAATAAATCGGAGTAATGCAGTTTGATGCCTTTTACGATGTATAATTCTTATTAGGCATATTTAAAAACCAAGGAGAAAAATAGACTTTTTTTCAGCTATTGTCAAACGTTTCTAAAGAATGCATACTGTGCCTTGCCAGCTGTGAAACGTAAGCGCTGCGAAACTCATGTTTATTCTGAAATCCATTCCCTGTTTTAAAAAATAAAGAGCTATTGAAGGACTCAGTGGGTGGGTGCACACTTTTTAAGTGATAGCATTTACTCTGGAGCAGTAAATCAGTTTTCACTAAAATGAATTGGAAACAGGTTACAGTAGACCAGTTACCACAGAGAGAGAAGTTAACCTCAAATATATTTCTGAAATGGGAGAATTGATTGTCATGTTTAGTTAAATATATGAAAGCAAGCAGAGAAGGATAAAATGTAATCTATATTAAAAATTAAGGAAAAGTGTGGTAAAATGAACTGCTATGTTTGGGTAGCCGCCCGCTGCCCGTAAGGTCTTACTCAAAACAGGAAGATGAATAATAATTTTGGTTTGCGGTGAGATATGAGCGCACAAATGTCTCGGTGGGCGCTGGATAGATAAAGGAATAAGAACAGACAGGAATCTTAAAAAGCTGAAAAGCTTAGACTTAGCAAAATCCACTAGGAAAGAAGTACTCCAGGAGGGAATAATAGGTGTGCAAAGATATTAAGATTTATTTGACAGCCTCATTTAAAGAACTATAAAAAAAATGTCAATGTCAAACGTGAAAAAGATTTTTGTTACTTTCTCTTCGGAATTACGATTTTTGCAACACTGTATGTCGGGTGAGGCTGGTAAGCGGAGGCACCAGATCTACCAGCATAGTCTAAGTCGTGGCCTCCCCTGGTGTGGCGCCTGTCTCCATGCCTCGAGCTGCTTTAGTGAAAAGAAAAAATTGTGATTGCAGGTCCAGCCTGGCAAACTGGTAGGCACTTTGTGGGTCCAAAGAAAAACAGGCAATGCGGGGGTCTTTTATTGGCAAAAAAGGTCAAGGTCCGTGACAAGCAGGGCCATTACTCCCAGTGTTTTGCACCTGTAGATGGCAGAACAGGACTAGAAAAAAGACAGCGGACATGGGGGCATATTTACAAACATTTAGGGGCTCATTACGATGACGGACGGAAAAGCCCTCCGATTGCCATGGTATCGGGAAGAATCCCCCCGCATGACCCGCAGCATTTCCGTCGGACAAATTACGATGCAATGTACGCAGAATCAGACCGCGGCGGAAGGACGCCACAAAAGACCGTCCACCACGTTCGGAAAAGCTGCAAATCCAACCACGTCGGACGGGGAGAGCTGTGCAAAGGCATGAAAAGGCCGCTCCTGCCGCGGCATGACCGCACGGCCAATTACGATGAGAATGCGGAGCTGGCGGACCGAGTACTGCGTCCGACCGCCGCGCACACACATAGGCCAAATGAATGGCGGGCGGAACCAACCCCACAACAACACCCGAAGTGTGCCTGAACACCCTGCTGCCCACAATCACAACACACACGCCAAAATGATACACCCCAACTTGCACCTGGGAAGGAAAGCCATGCGCAGCATGGAAGAGACATCTGGAGGCCATCACCCATGTGGACACACCCACATACCACAGTAGAAAACCAACCCCTACCTGGACCAGCAGCCTTTGCACACCACAAGCCGAAACAGAAAGACAGGACACCATTGACCCACACTGCACAACATCACACCCACCCATCTCCACACAACACCACTTCCACCCACACACCTCACACACATATCTCCAACATCACCTTGCACCCTGCACCCCTCATCCATTTGCACCATGCCCCCCAAGAAAATGCCCAACTTCAGCGACTCAGAGTTGAAAGTGATGGTAGACGAGACAATCAGGGCAGAACCACATTTGTACGGGTACCTGATCCAACACACCCCACCTGCGCACAAGAATTATTAATGCATTTTGTAGAGCACGCGGCTACCTCCAACGGAAGTGTCCCGGCGCTAGCGTTAGGTGCAGATTGCATATAGGGACTGAGGAATTACACAGTGTACTAGGTTAGGCTGAATAGCCAGGTTTTCAAGGCCTTTCTAAACAGGGGCTCTGTCTAGAATCAGATGCGGGCAAGGATCCACAGCAAAGTAAATGCCGTAGGGACCACCCTACGCACTGTGCATGACATCAGGAAGCGGTGGTGCGACCCCAAGGGCCGGCTCAAGCTATGGGCCCAGAGGAACCACGCGGCGGCACAGAAAACTGGTGGCGGCCCTCCCATCCCACCACCAACCTTCACTGAATGGGAGGAGAATGCATAATGCATCCAGAGAGTCTCACATGAATCGAGGGGGGACTGGACATTGTCGAATTAACACACTCAAGTACTGTTGCACAGGGATTATCTGAGTGCACGTGCGATTTATGCATGTTCAACCACATGAATACCAGTCCCTCACAACATGCCCACGCCAAATCTGGTTTCAAAACGCACTTCGCTGCTCCTGCATGAGTACAACAGCTGCGTGCACAGGCCAGGCATCAAGTATATAGGATCTGTTGCACGACGCGTCCTTTTTGTGGCAATGTTCAGCTAACTACCCCATGAGCGATTGTGGATAGTCATTTGTGGCCTCACATTCACACAGCGAAAGCATACTTCAATAAGTGTGCATGCACAATTGGCCTCTGTTTAGACAAGTAGTCGCTCCCACATCATCCCGGAGACCTTCGAATTCCAGGTGTCTTGACCGTCTCGCGCGATTCATTCACTGCTGAACACGGCACTCCCACTATTTTCGCGGTGAACTGACACACAAATTATTGATAGCGTCTGATGCTGAAGGCCGTTGCACACTTTTTATCAGACTTGTGGGCTCTGGCCTTGTCCCTTCCTTCAATGCTTTTCCGGGAGTACCTCGGGGTGTGATTGCTCCAAATTTCAACACTGCATTTAGCGGTCTCAGTTCATTACTTTTGCTGTACAGCTGAGCGCTGGTTCTGAGATTGCTCTCACGCCATGTCTGACCGTCCTGTGGTCCAGGTCGAGCCCGGGCAGTTGCAACTGTACCGTGCCCGCATGCAGCTTCTCTTTGGATGTGTCCCATTGGCTGTGCTGGGCATCAGTTATGGGCTAACGTTCCGCAATGCCTATTTCACCTGCGTGCAACCTGTCTTATCCTGCAGGAGATGTCTGTTTAAGTGGGCCATGGATGTCTGCCTTTCAAACTCATGCCTTGCCGACCTGGATCATGAGCTGTGGGTGACTCCTTTGTTGGTCCACGTGCAAGACTGCTTCGGTGAGACACGTTTATGGGATGCCTTACAATGTGTCAGGCAGGCGGACAGCTGCACCTGTGCGTTAGCGCAATGGAAGTGTGCAATGCCTACAACAAACCTCTCCCAGGTTGCGATGGGATGCTCCTTTCAACCCCGTGGTGCGAGGAGCACATCTGTTCCTTCATACTGCTGGATTGGATGGCGGTCCTCTTCGCTGAAGAGGATTTGGATCGTCTTTTGGAACTGATTGCCTTCGAAGCTGCCTGTGCTTTCTTGGATTCGTAACTACTTAACAGCAACAGGGACTGTTGGTGACTAATTCAATTTTCGTTTCCCTTTCTTCACGCCTCCTGACGGGATTTGTCATCCAGCTCTCTGACTTTAGCCCTGTCGACATTGGCTTGGACTATGCTGAACTCTGTGGGCTGTCTCGCTTGGTACCACAGACCATAGCAAGTGGAGTCTGTCATCTGATCGTCGTGGACATTGTCGTCTGGCATGGGCCCGGCTTCCATTATGCAGATGTGGCGCACGAAGATTACATGGCGTTGTTGTTTTGCAAGTACCCAGGGCTCGAGTCCGGTGTACACGCAGGTACACGGCGTCCCCCCCTCTTTACATGGGGTGTACGCCGTCCCCCATGCCAGGACGCTGGTCCCCACAGGAATATGCATAACTTGTCCCGGTGTACTCTCCAGTTACCGGGACACGTTCAGCAGCCCCTGCACGTTGACTGCTCTCCATTCCCTGCAGCAACGTGCAGGTAGCGAGTGAGCCTTTTTCCACCTCCAGCCATGCCGAAGTTAAGGGGCCTTCCGGCTTCCTTTTGTTTGTACATGCTGACTGGGGGCCGCCTTGAACCTTACATTTGAATGTGGATGCCACAGAGGGAAACATAGGCACACAGCTTGCCTTCTGTTCACAGGGACTTAAGGGAGGCATGCTTTAGCCTGTGTTCTGTCCATGTGTATCAGTGCAGACACTGTGAGACTGTCAGATGGGCTAGTCTGTCTCAGTATTTGCCCAAATCATTTCTGTCGCACTATTTCACTTCTTTCTTAGCGCTACGCCATAACGTTGTGAGGTCATTTGCATTTTGTCTTACTTGGTCAGTCCCCCCACTTATTTTTTTGGGACCTGTGCCCTGCAAGTACCTTAGTATATGTCTGTCACATGGGAGGTGTCCGCAGACTTGTCCTCTGCGCAGTCCTAGAGTACTGTCTGTACATCCTGTCCATGGTCGGAGGACATTGTCCCTTGTCATTCTGTTGTGGTGTGGCCCTGGCACCCCGACCCAACCAGGTCTCACAGCTGCAAGAGGACACGGATCCCCTTTGGATGACATGGGAATGCGGGCTAGATGCCCCACACTTGGAGAGTGATCCATCCAGTGATGAGAGCGACACAGCGGAAGTGTTGCAAATGTCACCATACATAGGCAGAGGGATGGGTTCTGCTGACAAAGCCCATAGACCAGGGACATCCCATACAACTCCTACCTGCAAGGGGGGGGGGATATGCTTGTGGTTCTACGTCCAGGGTGAATATTGATGCGACTTCTTGCTACATGTTAAATGGACATGTCACTGTGGTTACTGGTTGGGAACTCATGCATTTTCTACCTCTTGTGGCATGTATGTTGCATGCTTTGACACCGTAGTAAGAACTTCACATTTGGAAACTTTTCTTGTGTTCGACTTGTCTGCTTGTGTACAGGTGCTTGTATGCCTCAGAGTGAGTAGGAGAGCAAGTGAGGCAGTATGGCAATGGTGTCCTGTGCGTAGGGGTGCTTTGTTGTGCTCAGTCCCTGCATGCAAAGGTTCTCAAATCCTGCGCATAGTCCAGTATGTGTACGAACTCACATGAACATTTGTCAATGTCTGTGAGACAACAGCAAGGCACACAGACACAGTCATAGTCGATCATTGTTGAATCACACAGTTAACGGAAGTAGTTGACGATGAGCTGTTGTCGTTGGTCAAGGCCTTCTTCCTCACCACTGTCATCATCACTGGGCATGTGTGGGTTGGGGGCAGGGGTGATGTTGCTGGTCCGCCAGATGTAGCAGTCATGTGCCGACCCCGGATACTCTGCACACACGTGTGAGATGATCTGCTCCGCCTGTCATACCACCTGCACGTTGATGGAGTGGTAGTGTGTGAGGATCCTGTAGATGGGTTCACTTGCCTGTGGTGGTACAAGGCCAATGTGTGTTCCATCAATGGCTCCCATCAACATTTGGTATGCCTCCCAGGCAGGGCTGACTCCAGGACTCTTTATTTGTGTGGTCCAACGAGGCATACGGTGGGCCACTGCGTGCCCAATTTGTCACTTGTGTCTCTCGCCAGGCCTGCTTCAGGGCCCTCCTTTAACTCTCCTCAGTTTTACAAGGGCCAGGGAGACGCATTCTTTCCTTCCAAATTCTCTTTCTAGATGTTGTCACTCTCATGTAGTGTGTTTATCCATGAAGGGTCCTCATGATGGGAGGGGGAGTGTGAGAAGTTGGCCTGGTATATGCTGTCCACTAATTATAGTGGGCACCTTGCACCAGTCCAAACAACCCCTTATTGGAGATAGGTTAAAGACAACCTTTATTGAAAGCTATCCTAGTGGTAGCTATGGAGAGCAGCCTTCAGGCTAAGTCTTGAAGGAATGTAAAGCAGCTTGTTTTACCAGTCTATAATCTCTTGAGTGACCAAATGAAAGAGCACCACACCAGGTATATATTCAAAATATATGTATTTATTACTAAACACACCCCTCTAGTCTCTTTATGAGGCTAGAGTTCGAAGTACATAAGTTATAAGTTATTTAAACACAGTAATAGCACAAATACACGTTTGGGCCCTAGGGGCGTACCAAACCATATACCAATAAAGTGGTATAAGAACCACGACTGAGCTAGACACTAGGCCTAGAGCCTGTAGAAGTGCTTGGACCACAAGGAACCACCCAAGGTAGTGACACAGGGGACCCACGGGGGACGCGTGCAGTGTAGTAACACAGCCGCGAATCGCCGTTGACTTCTATGGGGAAAGTCGCGGTTTGGAATTTAAAGAAAAGGGACACTTAAAGAAGGACTTGGAGCAAACCCTTTGAGAACTAGGTCGTTCTAGAGTCTCTACCCACGGGAGCACCGGAGTACTCTTGTTACCTCACCCAGGGAAGCCGGGTGCATAGGTGCCTTTCGGGGTCGGGTTTCGTCGTCGATTTGAATGGCGATCTGCTGCAAAGTGCTGCTGGCGACCAAGTGAAAAGTGTCCGGGTGGATCCAAGGGTGGATCGGAGATCTGAAGAACCTGAAAGCAGAGGGGACAGAGTCTGGGTCACTAGCCAGTGACCAGGAAGGCGATGAGCAGATGCCCACCGATGTCGAGTGCTTCAGGTAGGTTGACGGTCGTCTTGACTCTTCAGCCACGAGGTCCAGGAGGTGTTGTCGGCGACCAGGAGCAGGATTCGGGCTGGTAACAAGCCTTGGCAACGGCAAGTCTCGATGAAGATGAAGATCGACGATTGTGCAGACCAGCAATGTCTGAGGAACTCACCCAGCAAGGGTAAGTGAGGGCAAGCCTGGAGCAACCAGGGAGCCCAAGTAGAAAAAGATTGGCCTTCGTGAAGGGCTACGAGCCAACGGGCTAGCGACCGCGAAGTAGCCTCGAGACGGTGCACGTGGAGCTGGCTCACAGGACACTCGTGGAGTGGAGGCCAGTGATCTTCGGTGCAGGTGGTGCTGGAGGCTGGGGCTACTCGGAGCCCAAAGCACGACTTCGTGGGAGACCCAGAAGAGGATGCACTTGCAAATGCGTGCGGTGTCCAGGGGTCACGGTTCCACGTTACCCACGACAGCTACGGGCCTCAGCTTTTCTGGGGACTCAGGGCAGCCTCGGGAAATCTGGAAATCCACCTCTGGTGATGCAAAGACTTCGGCGTCCGACGGGAGCTTCAGCGATGCAGACCGGACAATTGCTTCTTTGGTGCCTGCCAAGCAGGGGAGTCACTCCTTGACCCCAAGGGAGATTCTTCTGTCCTCTAATCTTTAAGTAGACCATCGAAGGTCCAGGATTCTGTGTCAGAGTTTCATCCAGGGATAATCTAAAGTCCTAAGGACTGGGGTCCCATACTTATACTAAGTTTAGGGGTTGGACTTACTCTGTGGTCCCACCTATGGGTGGGTCAGGGCAGAGGGGTGGCTACACCCCTTTCCCTTTGTCCAGTTCGCGCCAAAGCAGGGGCTGGAAGCCCCTGATCCGGTTTGAACTGGGGTATGCACAGGGACACCAAATGTGCCCCCAGTGCAGGACTTCAAAGCACCCAAGAGTGCTCCCGCCCAGCCCCAATACACACTATCCTGTCTGGGGAGGTGGTCACACCTCCCTGGGACAGGAAACCTATTGTCCAGGCCTCCCCTGCCGGAGTTTCGGTCAGCAGCAGGAGGCCAGACTCGTGTCTGTGGCAGCGGCATCCATTTTGTGATGCCAGGGCTTGGAAAGTCAGTACCGGGCATACCGGTGTGAACATATCTTTCCCTCTAGAAGGGTGGAATGCTACCCCCGCCGCCAGAACTGGCGGGGGGGGGTAGTATTCCAAGATGTTTGACACCAAACACGACATGTTTCCGTGCAGCCATCCCAAAGTTAGCATTTAACGCGAGGTTATAATGCGCTTAAGAATATATGGTCAGGCTGCACTACAAACAGCATCAGAGAAGGGTCTCCGAACGCTGCAGAGGGGCCCTGCTCATGCAGGGGCACCCTCTCACATAGGAACCACGCACTCTGCCTTCAGGATTGATAAGGCCTGCCATAGGAGTGACTTATAGGTTTATATGTGTGTATGTATATAGTGATATAGGTAGCCTATATCACAGTAAGGGGTGCATGCACCACCTTACCCAGGCTGCTGTAGCAGACCTGTGGTGTCAGTTTGGATGGCCTTCCAGGGGTGGCGCAATACATGCTGCAGCCCCTGGTAGGCCTCTGAGGTACCTATGCCCTGGGTACATAGTATACCATATACTAGGGACTTATAAGGGCACTCAGATTCCAATCAGAGATGTGCCTAAGGCACATGGAAACCATTTTAGAGAGGAAGCAGCTAGGCTGGGGTTCTGATTAGCAGGGCCCCAGCCAGACTAAGGTCGAAAAACAGTGAAGCATCAGCAAAAGTGGGGGTACCCATGTGAAGCAGATCCTACTCTCCTACACAACCCCCCCAAACGTAGGGACATTAAACTAACCTTGCCCAGTTAAGTCTTCATGTTCTAAGTGGAAGTACCTAGAGAGTCCATCTGCATTGGCATGGTTACTCCCAGGTCTATGTTCCACTGTGAAGTCCATCCCCTGTAGGGAAATGGACCACCTAAGCAGTTTGGGGTTTTCACCCTTCATTTGTTTTAGCCATAAGAGGGGCTTATGGTCTGTTTGAACAAGGAAGTGAGTACCAAACAAGTATGGCCTCAACTTCTTCAGAGCCCAGACCACAGCAAAGGCCTCCCTCTCAATGGCTGACCAACGTTTCTCTCTAGGGGCCAGCCTTCTGCTAATGAAAGCTACTGGCTGATCCTGACCTTCTTCATTCAATTGTGACAGTACAGCCCCTACCCCCAATTCAGATGCATCTGTTTGAACAATGAACTTCTTGGAGTAATCAGGACTCTGCAGAATGGGAGCAGTGCACATGGCCTGCTTCAGGTCATCAAATGCCTTTTGACAGCTAACTGTCCACTGAACCTTTTTGGGCATTTTCTTGGAAGTTAAGTCATTCAGGGGTGTCACTATTGATCCATACCCCTTGACAAATCTCCTATAGTACCCAGTCAGGCCTAAGAAGGCTCTCACCTGAGTCTGGGTAGTTGGAGCAGTCCAGTCCATGATGGTCTGGATCTTGCTCTGCAAGGGTTGAACCTGGCCTCCACCCACAAGGTGGCCCAGGTACACAACCTGACTCTGCCCTATCTGGCACTTGGTGGCCTTGATAGTCAGGCCTGCTTTCTGCAGGGCCTGTAAAACATTTCTGAGGTGGACCAGGTGATCCTCGCAGGTGGAGCTAAAGACAGCAATATCATCTAGATATGCTGCACTCTAGGCTTCCAGACCTGTAAGGACTGTATTCACCAACCTCTGAAAAGTGGCAGGTGCATTCTTCAGACCAAAGGGCATCACCACAAATTGATAATGCCCACTAGGGGTTGAGAATGCTGTTTTTGGCTTTGCATCATCAGCTAGTCTGATCTGCCAGTAGCCAGCTGTCAGGTCAAATGTGCTTAGATTCTTGGCTGATGCCAAAGTGTCTATTAGCTCATCTGCCCTAGGTATTGGATGGGCATCAGTCCTAGTGACTGCATTGAGACCCCTGTAGTCCACACAAAACCTCATCTCTCTTTTCCCACCACTGGTGTGAGGTTTTGGCACAAGGACCACTGGACTAGCCCAAGGGCTATCTGAGGGTTCAATAACTCCCAAATCCAACATTTTCTGGACTTCTGTCCTGATACAGTCCCTGACATGGTCAGGTTGCCTATAAATCTTATTTTTAATAGGCAGGCTGTCCCCAGTGTCCACTTCATGAGTGCACCAGGTGGTCTGACTTGGAGTCAGTGAGAACATGTGTCTGAACTGATTGAGCACCTGTCTACAATCAGTTTGCTGCTGGGTAGTGAGGCTGCCTGCCAAGGCTACACCATCTACTGACCCATCATCAGGGTTCTGTGAGAGCAGGTCAGGGAGTGGGTCACTCTCTTCCTCCTGTCCCTCATCAGTAGCCATGAGCAAGCCCATGTCTGCCCTGTCCACATATGGTTTTAACCTGTTGACATGGAGAACCCTGTGGGGACTCCTGGGTGTTCCTAGGTCTACTAAGTAGGTAACCTCACCCTTCTGTTCAACAATGGTATGGGGTCCACTCCATTTGTCTTGGAGAGCTGCTGGGGCCACTGGCTCCAACACCCACACCTTCTGTCCTGGCTGATAAACAGTCAGTACAGCCTTTTGGTCATGCCAGGCCTTTTGAAGTTCCTGGCTAGCCTCAAGGTTTTTAGTTGCCTTTTTCATATACTCAGCCATCCGGGAGCGGAGACCAAGTACGTAGTCCACTATGTCTTGCTTTGGGGGCTTGAGAGGTAACTCCCATCCTTCCTTCACCAAGCACAGTGGACCCCTGACAGGGTGACCAAACAAAAGTTCAAAAGGGCTGTAGCCAACCCCTTTTGAGGCACCTCCCTGTATGCAAATAAAAGGCAGGGCAAGAGTATGTCCCATCTTCGCCTAAGCTTTTCTGGGAGCCCTTTAATCATGCCCTTCAAGGTTTTGTTGAATCTCTCAACTAAACCATTGCATTGTGGGTGATAGGGTGTGGTGAACTTGTAAGTCACTCCACACTCCTTCCACATTGCTTTTAAGTATCCAGACATAAAGTTAGCACCCCTGTCTGATACAACCTCCTTAGGGAAGCCCACTCTTGAGAAAATTCCCAGGAGGGCCCTTGCCACCACAGGTGCTGTAGTGGTCCTAAGGGGAATAGCCTCTGGGTACCTGGTGGCATGATCCACTACCACCAGGATAAACCTGTGCCCAGATGCTGTTTGGGGATCCATGGGACCAACAATGTCAATCCCCACCCTTTCAAAGGGAACCCCCACCACAGGTAGTGGTATCAGGGGGCCTTTGTAGTGCCACCTGCCTTGCCACTGGCCTGGCAGGTTACACAGGAGCGACAAAACTCCTTGGTGTCTTCAGACATGTGGGGCCAGTGAAAGTGAGGGACAATTCTGTCCCAAGTCTTGTTCTGGCCCAGGTGACCTGCTAAGGGAATATCATGGGCTAGGGTCAATAGGAAGCCCCTGAACTTCAGAGGTATAACCAACCTCCTGGTAGCACCAGGCTTGGGGTCTCTACACTCTGAGTACAAGAGTCCATCATCCCAATACACAGTATGGGGACCACTAGCTTTCCCAGCAGCCTCAGCAGCAGCTTGCTGTCTGAGGGGTTCAAGAGAGGGGCAGCTCTGCTGCTCCTGGCTCAGATCTGCCCTGGAAGGTCCCCCTGTCCCCAAGAACTCAACCTGTTCAGGTTCAAGCTCCTCTGGGACAGTTCCTTCCTCAGGACTGAGATCATCCCCCTCAAGGGACTGATCTTCCTTCTGAGCCAAGGGGAAGGCACTGCCTTTACCCTACTACTCCTCCTCTTGGAAGGCACTTGGTCCATTATTCCAGAATCCAAGGCCTGTTCAGTGCTAGACATTTTGGCTTGTGACCTGGTCACAGCAAACACATCTGCAGGGATCCCCAGCATTTCTGCATGGGTCCTGAGCTCCACTTCTGCCCAAGCTGAAGTTTCTAAGTCATTGCCAAGCAAGCATTCAACTGGTAGGTCTGCACTTACCACAACCTTCTTAAGGCCAGTTACCCCTCCCCAGGAGAAGTTAACAACTGCCAGAGTATGGTCTGTTCTGACATTGCTAGCATTGGTCACTTGGTACATCTCACCAAGTATAACTTGCCCAGGATTCACAAGGTCTTGTGTCACCATGGTGACACTTGCCCCTGTGTCCCTAAATGCCAAAGCCTCTCGTCCATTGATTAAAGGCTGTTGTCTGTACTTGCCCAGATTACTGGGACTCATAGAGGAGGTCATATCCATGCCTCCATCACAGACTAGGACAGCCTGAGTGAGTTCTCTGACTAGGTCAGAGCCCATCTCAGTACCCAGGGTCAACCCTACTAAACCCTTGGCTGTAGTACTCCCACCACCAACTGTAACTGCACTAGGGGGAACAGGTGCCTTAGGGGCATTGGTGGGGGCTGGAGTCGAGTCTTTGGACTTGGTGCAATCACTGGTCCAGTGGGTCTTTTGCTTACAGACCTTGCACCATGGTTTTCTTTGGCCTTTCCCTTTGGTAGACTGTGAATCCCCACCTGAAGAAGATTTTTGGGGGCCTTGTGAAGACTTTTGATCTTTACCCTTCTCCCCACCCTTATCAGAGGTTTTCGAATCTTGCTTCTTAGGGTCACCACCTTGGTTCTGTACCTTCTGCTTCACCCTGGTTCTGACCCATTTGTCTGCCTTCTTTCCCAATTCTTGGGGAGAGGTCAGATCAGAGTCTACCAGGTGCTGATGCAACAGCTGATTTTGACAGTTATTAAGAATCTGCTCCCTCATTATCAGATTGTACAATCCTGTGAAGTCACATACCTTACTGCCCAATAACCAACCTTCCAGAGCCTTGGCAGAACAATCAACAAAGTCTACCCAGTCTTGAGTCTGTGCTTTTTGGGTATCCCTGAACTTTAACCTGTATTGTTCAGTGGTTAGGCCAAACCCATCAATTAGAGCACTCTTCAAGACTTTGTAATTATCAGCATCCTCCTCTCTAACAGTGAGGAGCTTGTCTCTACCTTTGTCTGCAAAGGAGAGCCACAAGATTGCTGCCCACTGCTCCTGAGGGACCCTCTGTACTTTACAGGCCCTCTCTAGAGCAGTTATCCATTTGTGGATGTCATCCCCACTCTGGTAGGGAGGGACAATCTTGCTCAGGTTTCTATGGTCATAAGACCTTTCCCTATCTTTGGGGAAACTGCTGCCACCATGGGACTCTAGTCCCAACTTTTGTCTCTCTCTATAGAGATCTAGGGACTCCCTGTCTATAGCCAATTGCTGTTTCCTGAGTTCAAGCTGAGTTTGCTCATATTGAATCAGTCTCTTTCTTCTCTCATGAGAGGATTCCCTCCTATGAGAGGAGACAGAGGACCCTATTGAGGTGTCAGAGTGGTTAGACTCCTGAGAAGGAGACCTAGACCTTCTGGGCACACTCAGAACTCTTCCTGGGGGGACAAAGGGGAGGTCAGTCTGATCCTCTCCCTCCTCCTCCTCCACAGGAGGAATTGGATTCTCCAGGACAAGGTCATTTTCACCTTCCTGGCCAGTTTCAGAGGGGGGTCCTGGGTTTCTTCACCCCTGGCCCCTCCCTCATCTTCTGCCCCACCCTCTTTGCCTACCCCTTCAGACCCTAGGGGCCTGCTGAGATCATCAGCTAGTAACACCTCCCTGAGGTGTTGGGTGCTGGCACTTTTGCCTGCCTTCAACTTCCTAGTATTGCATAATGCTCTCAATTCCAAGAATGGGAGTTTATCATACTTGGAGGGAAGAAGCCCACTGGCTTCTGGCAAGGACTCACTGGGTCCTGGCTTTGAAGACATTACTAGTGAGGTGTGGTGTATGCACTACCTACTCTAGTGTGGCCTACTAAACTCTCTTGAGTTGTAGAAAGGGTGTGCTGTCCCTTAACACACAACTCTAAGTTCAGTAGAACTTACTGTATACTAAGCTTAATTTATATGTACCTTAGGTACCTTTAGTGGTTTTCAGTTGATCAATTCAATTGAGATTATCTGGTAAAACAATAGCAAGCTGGAATCCCACACGCTGCACACCAATGTGAGAAGTTGGCCTGGTATATGCTGTCCACTAATTATAGTGGGCACCTTGCACCAGTCCAAACAACCCCTTATTGGAGATAGGTTAAAGACAACCTTTATTGAAAGCTATCCTAGTGGTAGCTATGGAGAGCAGCCTTCAGGCTAAGTCTTGAAGGAATGTAAAGCAGCTTGTTTTACCAGTCTATAATCTCTTGAGTGACCAAATGAAAGAGCACCACACCAGGTATATATTCAAAATATATGTATTTATTACTAAACACACCCCTCTAGTCTCTTTATGAGGCTAGAGTTCGAAGTACATAAGTTATAAGTTATTTAAACACAGTAATAGCACAAATACACGTTTGGGCCCTAGGGGCGTACCAAACCATATACCAATAAAGTGGTATAAGAACCACGACTGAGCTAGACACTAGGCCTAGAGCCTGTAGAAGTGCTTGGACCACAAGGAACCACCCAAGGTAGTGACACAGGGGACCCACGGGGGACGCGTGCAGTGTAGTAACACAGCCGCGAATCGCCGTTAACTTCTATGGAGAAAGTCGCGGTTTGGAATTTAAAGAAAAGGGACACTTAAAGAAGGACTTGGAGCAAACCCTTTGAGAACTAGGTCGTTCTAGAGTCTCTACCCACGGGAGCACCGGAGTACTCTTGTTACCTCACCCAGGGAAGCCGGGTGCATAGGTGCCTTTCGGGGTCGGGTTTCGTCGTCGATTTGAATGGCGATCTGCTGCAAAGTGCTGCTGGCGACCAAGTGAAAAGTGTCCGGGTGGATCCAAGGTGGATCGGAGATCTGAAGAACCTGAAAGCAGAGGGGACAGAGTCTGGGTCACTAGCCAGTGACCAGGAAGGCGATGAGCAGATGCCCACCGATGTCGAGTGCTTCAGGTAGGTTGATGGTCATCTTGACTCTTCAGCCACGAGGTCCAGGAGGTGTTGTTGGCAACCAGGAGCAGGATTCGGGCTGGTACATGATGTCTGTCGAGTGCTGAGGTGTTGGCGACCAGATTGGACCCAACAAGCCTTGGCAACGGCAAGTCTCGATGAAGATGAATATTGACGATTGTGCAGACCAGCAAGGTCTGAGGAACTCACCCAGCAAGGGTAAGTGAGGGCAAGCCTGGAGCAACCAGGGAGCCCAAGTAGAAAAAGATTGGCTTTCGTGAAGGGCTACTAGCCAACGGGCTAGTGACCGCAAAGGAGCCTTGAGACGGTGCACGTGGAGCTGGCTCACAGGATACCCGTGGAGTGGAGGCCAGTGATCTTTGGTGCAGTTGGTGCTGGAGACTGGGGCTACTCGGAGCCCAAAGCATGACTTCGTGGGAGACCCAGAAGAGGATGCACTTGCAAATGCGTGCGGTGTCCAGGGGTCACAGTTCCACGTTACCCACGACAGCTACGGGCCTCAACTTTGCTGGGGACTCAGGGCAGCCTCGGGGAAGTCTGGAAATCTACCTTTGGTGATGCAAAGACTTCGGCGTCCGACGGGAGCTTCAGCGATGCAGACCGGACAATTGCTTCTTTGGTGCCTGCCAAGCAGGGGAGTCACTCCTTGACCCCAAGGGAGATTCTTCTGTCCTCTAATCTTTAAGTAGAGCGTCGAAGGTCCAGGATTCTGTGTCAGAGTTTCGTCCAGGGATAATCTAAAGTCCTAAGGACTGGGGTCCCATACTTATACTAAGTTTAGGGGTTGGACTTACTCTGTGGTCCCACCTATGGGTGGGTCAGGGCAGAGGGGTGGCTACACCCCTTTCCCTTTGTCCAGTTCATGCCAAAGCAGGGGCTGGAAGCCCCTGATCCGGTTTGAACTGGGGTATGCACAGGGACACCAAATGTGCCCCCAGTGCAGGACTTCAAAGCACCCGAGAGTGCTCCCGCCCAGCCCCAATACACACTATCCTGTCTGGGGAGGTGGTCACACCTCCCTGGGACAGGAAACCTATTGTCCAGGCCTCCCCTGCCGGAGTTTCGGTCAGCAGCAGGAGGCCAGACTCGTGTCTGTGGCAGCGGCATCCATTTTGTGATGCCAGGGCTTGGAAAGTCAGTACCGGGCATACCGGTGTGTACATGTCTTTCCCTCTAGAAGGGTGGAATGCTACCCCCGCCGCCAGAACTGGCGGGGGGTAGTATTCCAAGATGTTTGACACCAAACACGACATGTTTCCGTGCAGCCATCCCAAAGTTAGCATTTAACGCGAGGTTATAATGCGCTTAAGAGTATATGGTCAGGCTGCACTACAAACAGCATCAGAGAAGGGTCTCCGAACGCTGCAGAGGGGCCCTGCTCATGCAGGGGCACCCTCTCACATAGGAACCACGCACTCTGCCTTCAGGATTGATAAGGCCTGCCATAGGAGTGACTTATAGGTTTATATGTGTGTATGTATATAGTGATATAGGTAGCCTATATCACAGTAAAGGGTGCATGCACCACCTTACCCAGGCTGCAGTAGCAGACCTGTGGTGTCAGTTTGGATGGCCTTCCAGGGGTGGCACAATACATGCTGCAGCCCCTGGTAGGCCTCTGAGGTACCTATGCCCTGGGTACATAGTATACCATATACTAGGGACTTATAAGGGCACTCCAGATTCCAATCAGAGATGTGCCTAAGGCACATGGAAACCATTTTAGAGAGGAAGCAGCTAGGCTGGGGTTCTGATTAGCAGGGTCCCAGCCAGACTAAGGTCGAAAAACAGTGAAGCATCAGCAAAAAGTGGGGGTACCCATGTGAAGCAGATCCTACTCTCCTACAGGGAGGTTACCTTAGGTGGGAGTATCAGGCAAGTGACACTTCTCATGCTCCCACTCATCCCCTCCTCCTCGGCTTCCCTCTTTGCCACCCTCGTCCAGCGCCCCTCATCTCTCCATGGCCACTCGCTCATGTGCATTTCATTTGTTGTATGGCGCTACTGATATCAGGGTAGGGCGTGACAGTACTTTATGTCACTCACACATTGTACAGAGACAATCAGTCATGCAAGTATGTAAGTACATCAGTCTACAGGGAATGTCACGGAAGCCAATGAGGTTCACAAGGTGTGGTAATCACATGTTATCCATACTGGTGGGCAGGATTCTTGAGGGCGTTTGGTCTGGAGAAGCACTGACTCGGGACGTGTGTGGGAACATTTGCAGGCAATGGCAGCTAGGCACACTGCACGCCACACCAGTATGTGTGTTGGGAGTGCTAGGGATTACAAGTATGTCTGATTTGCAGACAATGGACATGTCAGATTGTCTGCCTACGTCACTGGCCCTTCACAGGACGACCCCTGGCGAAGAGGCGCCAGTCAGATGTCAAGGGATATTCAAGCGACGTTCACTGGTTGGATGTTTCTTTACACAACATTAGTACAGTGCGAGGGACCTTTGTCCTTTTTGTTCCCTTCATTCATTTAAGTCCATCTGGCCACGAGGCATGGGGATGTATGTAATTTCACTCTCCTTTCCTGGACATGCCATGTGTGTGAAGACTTGACTCAAAGGTCACACTCTCTCATCCCTTCACAGTGTAGTGAGCAGCTGGTCACTGTTCTAGTTGTTCTGATGTACCAGCCACTCCCAGAGGGCTGGCTTACCCCCCACCCCACAGCCACCCAGCACAGGCGTCACTGGACCTGTGACCCTGCCAACAAACGTAGCCGGACGCACGTGCCCTGGGCCAGTTCTCTCATACAAGTACAGTGTCTGTGTGGTTACCTTATATGTATGGGGGTCTCGTGCCCCACAACATTACACATGGGGTGCACCAATCACCTTGGGCGAATGAGCTGTGATGTGTGATGTAATTCGCAGGTCGCCAATGCAAATGCAGTATGTGTTCGCATGCGCGGGAGCTGGCGTCCGCAGCGATGACACGCATTGGCTCCAATTGAATGTTGCAGGGTTGCGGTCGCAGCTTACGGGCCGGCGCGGTGTGGCACACACTATGCGAATGAGCCATCAGCCAATGTGAGCCTTCGGCGGCGTACATATTTTGATATTGCGGTGTGCGCGCTCTGCAACTGTGGAACTCGTCCTTGGCCCCAATTGCCTTCAGGGGCACCGAGGGTCACTCATGTGGATTGGGTGGGCCTCGCACTTTGCATTTGGCAGGTTGCCACATTCATAGTTCCCCCTCCCACCCCTCATGTCACAGCTGACCCCAAGATGGCCGCCGTGTAGGAGCTCTTCACAAGAGCCCCCGGGTTGGGGATTTCCAAATCGGTAGTTATCCCCCTGAATTATCCGGCCATCCGCCTCCTATTTAACTGCATTTCGACAACTTAATCAACGGACATTATATGGAAATTTTCTTACCGCTTCAAAGACCCTGCGAACCTACTACGGGTCCTCCGCACTCCGTCAGGACTGAGACACCCTCCGACAGGACTGAGACCCTCTCCGCTCATCATCTGAAATATGCAAGCCCCAGCTCTGGCCTGCAGACTTGGATCGATCCCTGATGTGGTATCGGGTGGGAACTTGACACGTTGCTGACGATCTCGGCCGGTCTGGACTGCTGGAGACCGACGGTGACCTAGTGTTGTTTTCTTCCCGCCCACAGCCAAGAACAATAACCCCAGGATTGCGCTCATCGGGGGTGACGCGAATCGTTCCCCCCTCCAACTACGCGCACGGAATCTCACTGGTAACTGGCGCTCCTCCGCCCTCCGAGCGATCCCACAAGGGCAACCGTCCCGACCCACTGGGGCTGTGATCGATCGCTGGCACTCCACTTTTTCCGGGGTGAACCATGCGACCCGGTCCGCTTTCCGGAATCAACGGGTCTTTGACTGACGCAGTCTGAGCGTTCAGCCCTGCTCTCACTGGCCTCCACTCCAGTCCCGTTCTCGGCACCTCTGCTCCCCGATTCACCGTCTCCAGTCCGGTGCACCTCGTCGCCTTGGTGCTGCCGGTGTCCCCCCCTGGTGAACCGGTGCCCCCCCACAACTCTTTGCCGTCACCGAAGTGGACTGAGAACGGCGATCATCCCGACCCCGCCTATTAGGGCTGGGAACTCCCGCTGCCTTGCCTTCTCCCCTGATGAAACACCCGGCCTGACCACTTACCAGAGCATCGGTGTTAGATCCTGCTCTCAGCCCTTGCCCCCATTGGCCTCTTCACCGGACCCGTGTCTGACCCCTTCCGACCTGATACCGACCTCGGTCCACCACTGGACACATCACTCCTTTTTCTCGATCTCCCCCCCTCACCCCCCCTTGGATAGGCGCACCATCGCACAGCCTTGTGGGAGAACCCGGAGTTGGTGACTGCCGTTGGTCTGTTACTGCGGAGTTGCCCGGTCTTACTGACTCCTCGGTCCCAGGGTGGAACCCGCAGCTTGGTATCTCCTTTCATCAGGGTCCCAGGGGCAGTCTTCTCTGTTTCTTGATGTTTCGTCGCCACAAGATGGGAAGTACTGGATGAACCCTCTGGGCATATCTTATTTGCATGTTGTACGCTTAGTTGTCGCCTCAATTGCTCCAGTAAAATCAAAATGGCAACACTCCACTTTTTCTTGCCCCCCAAAATGGCCTACGAGACGTCCACCCTCATGAGAACAGGGTGAGTGGTTTCTTGTACTCACTTCCGCCTGAGCCTCACTCTCATAGCAACTCTCTATACAGGGAATACTAGCCCTCCCCAATAGCCCGGATCTGGTCCTGCTACGAACTTTCTATACCCAGACTGTGACTTTCACAAAGCTTGCTTTGCTGACATACACCCACTATAATTTCTATAATTAGTGTATATTATTTATGTGGATGTGCTACTACCTTAATTATTGTTTTAAATGTTACTCGGAGTGCTGATGTTCCTTCACCAGTATCCTTGTTATTCTATCATTTATTATTATCACTATACTGTTATGTTTAATATGTCTACTTTGGCGCTATAATTTTTTGTCACTCCTGTTGAACCTTCTCTTTACTCGTTGAATGTTATTACTGAGTGCTGATGTTCCTTTCACTACTAGCTTCGCTACTTTATCATAACTATTTTCATTATACTGCTATGATGTTAATGTATCTACTTTGGCATGCTTGCACTATAATTATGCTAGCTCTATAATTATTGCTCCTTTTTGTTTAATTTTCACTGGAATGCTGATGCTTCATTGTTATTATTACCGCTACTCTAGCACTATCATGTAGCATTACTCTGCTGTGTCTTAATGTATCTAATTTTCGTGACTCCCCAATAGTTAGCTTCGCTGCTGCTCCCTCACTGTAATTACCATTATCTGGATGTACCTCAACAAATTTAGGTGCTATCTGGCTGCACTCCCACTGCTATATGCTCTTCCCCCCTACTTATTAGTCTCTCCTACTCCCCTCTCTGCCACCTTCTCTCAACCCTCCCCACTTCTTTTATTCGTCACCCCCCCTACTATATATTTTTGGTAATATATTTATACCCTGTCATACCCTCCACCCCGCACCTTCTCTTCTAGATCTCTGACATCTGGTCTACCCTTTGGTTTCCCTCCACCACCCCACCTCTTCCTCCCCTCGCCCCCAAGCGTTTCTCCTCCCCCCGACCTCCTACCTCAAACGCCTCCTACCTCTCACCTCTTTATGTCTCACCCCCTCCCCTCCTCCCAATCTTCCACCACCGTCGACCCCTCTAACCTCCTGATCCCCTCCTTACCTCTCCTCCCAAACGCCTCTTACCTCTTACCTTTTGTCCCACCGCCCTCCCCTCTCTTTTTCCTCCCAGTTCCCCCTTGACGACACATCATGCCCCCCCATTCTCATGTCGCCACTACCCCAGATCCTGCCCTCTCAAGACATGGTCCCAATTCCTGGAACATCGCATACCCATCCAATCTATCCAAACACGCCAAGAAAAACTTTAAACATAAATTACTGACCCATCACCCCGAAACTCTCATAGTTGACTCCTACCAGAGCCTCACCTCGCCTATAAAAACTAACCTTATTTTCTACTCCAAACGCCCCTCCAAATGGAAAAGCTTCTTCCTGAACTATCTCACAATCACTAAATCCGGCAATATCCCATATGGTTTCAAATTATTTACCTCCCCATCCCCAGCTTTCAACGGAGAAATTGACATCTCCATTTTCAAAACTGGCAACATTCTCATTCAAGCATCCGAACACCACCTCAACACTTTCGACCACCTCTACAGTTCCCTGACAGACCTTCTATCCAAACCTGCCCCTAAACCCCCTCCTCCCCAAACGCCCGTCTCCCTTATCTCCCTCCCACTAGCCCAGAACCCACACCCCCTAGACTCCCTAATTGTGCATCCCAACAACCAAACCCCCACCTTATCTAACAACCGACATCCCCAAACCCACCTCACCTCCGATGACCTCTCCACATCTACCGGATCCCTCCCCCATGTACGGCCACCTCCCCCCTCCCAATGCCCACTACACCTACTACGTACTACACTCACCCCACGCACACGGAGGAAATAAAGTCCCGGCTCCTGCTCCCACTGCTTCCCACCACCCCCCCACTACACCTACACCTCCACCACCGAATTTCACACCTCCCCCTCATCATGACCTTACCTCCCCCTCCCCTCTCTCCAACATATCTCTTCCCCCGGCCTCATGACCTACCTGCACGAGAGACCCCTCCACCCCAACCTCCTATCTCACTAGCTCCCCTCTGACCCCACCACGCTGCATCTCCACCCCTCCTCCCATCAGGCTCTCATCTACGGCCAACATCGAACCCCCATGCTCCACCCTCTCCTCACCGCCCGAGCCAACACTCAACCTTATAGCTCGGACACTTTCCAACTTTGAACTGACTCTCTCAACCGTTCAGACGGAACTTATGAGACTTAGAGAAGAATTCAGTGCTCTGAACAACAAGGCCCTCCTCAATCAGATTGGCTCTGCCTGCCCTTGCCTCACTCACCCCTCCCAACATAACCACTGGAAAACTATTCCCCTCAACAACAGATCTTCTAGGCCGCTTCGTGTCAGGAACAGCCTCTCCCCCTCTGCCACGACGGACCTATGCAGCTCCTACCTGCCCAAACCCCGGACCCCTGAATGCACCCCAGTTTCTCCAGCATCCCAGTGATTTTGGGAACGAGCAAAACCCCCTCCTCTCCCATCTCGCCCAGACCCCCAACCCAACTTACCACCATACACTCGTGCACTACAGTCAAAGCCAACCCTAAGCCCCTATCCTGCATGCTCGTTAACTGCCACTCGGCTGTCCGACACGCAACTGAAATATCTGAAACCCTCCTTTGCAAATCCATCAACATCGCCTTCCTTACAGAAACCTGGCTTAATGACCACTCAACTGCTATCCTCGACCTACTCACCCCCCCGGGCTACTCCATCATTAGGAAAGACAGAACAGACAGAATTGGAGGTGGCCTAGCCATTGTTTACAAAAACGAACTGCAACTCTCAAGTGTAAAAAACTCCAAACACTTAACCTTTGAGTACCTTGGCGCCGAACTCACTATTCAGGGTCCCCCCCCCCATTTCGCCTACAAAACATCCTCCACCCTCCGGGTGATCCACTTCCCTTCGCTGAGGAACTATCCGACCTTCTTTCTCTATCATCTCTCTCCAACTCGAAAAACCTCTTCCTTGGAGACTTTAACATCCACTGGAACAACACTGCTGACCCCACAGTCACCCATCTTTTCAATCTTCTAGAAATCAATGGCCTTGTTCAACTTTGTCACTCGCCCACCCACACCAAAGGTGCCACTCTCGATGCCATCATATCCAATAATGACCTGGTTTCCATCTCCAGCATCCTTCCCATTGACTGGTCTGACCATCACCTCATCCTGTTCAAGATCGAATCCGCCCACTCCCCCCTATTAAAAGTCACCTACCCTTGAGATTGACCAGAAACCTCAACCAAATCCCTCCTGGCGAACTAGAGTTTAAACTACAAGCTCAACTTCTTCTCACCCCTCCCTCCCAAGATGCAAATGAGCTCACAGAACTCTTCAACAAGACCGCCAGGGAGGTCATAGACCTCCTAGCCCCTCCCAAACCAAAAAAGCAAAGAACCATTCCATCTAAAACTTGGTTTAACTCTGATCTCAACGACGAAAGAAGTTCACTTAGACTGGCTGAAAGATCTTGGAGACAACACCCCTCCGCCGCCCACCTTGCCTGTCTCAGGGCCGCTAGATCATCCTATAAAAAACACATCTTCAAGGAAAAGGCCTCCTTTTTCCGAATACAACTCGATCGGGCATAAAACAGACCCAGAGAACTATTTAATATTGTTCGCAACCAAACATCCACAGCCCCTCCCAAACTTACTACCTCAACAATCAGATGTGAGGAAATTGCCAACTTCTTCTCCGAAAAAATTGCCAAAATCGAGCACTCCTTCTATCTAACGGAGATCTCACCAAATCCACCTCTTGTCGCTGACAATACACTAAACGATCCTCCCGTCCTGACTCTGTCTCCTTTCCATTCCACTCCCCCTCTCGCTACTACCCCTCCAGAACCCAACCTTCCCCCCCTGAAACTAAAAAACTTTGCATCTTGGACTAATTTCCACCCCGTGACTGAATTTGAAGTCTCTAACATCATAACCACACTTAAACCGTCCTCACACACCAAAGACCCGATCCCTTCCAGTCTTATCCAGAATCTCAAACACATCATTGCCCCTTACTGGACCAACATCATCAACACCTCCTTCTCCACAGGTTGTGTCCCGGACTCACTTCAACTCGGTCAAATCACGCCTATCCCTAAAAATCCCACCTCTGACCCAAATGAGCTGAACAACCTCCGCCCTATCTCTAACCTACCTCTTCTTTCCAAAGCCCTGGAAAAATGTGCTCTGCTTCAACTAGATAAACACATTAACAACTTCAACCTTCTAGACCCCTTGCAATCCGGTTTCAGAAAAGGCTGCAGCACGAAAACCGCCATGCTTAACATAAGCGATGACATCCACTCTTCCCTTGACAACGGTGAATCCAGCCTTCTCATTCTCCTTGACCTCTCGGCTGCCTTTGATATAGTCAACCACAACTCCCTTCTCAACTCACTCAAGTCCCGCTTTGGCCTTAACGGTCAGGTCCTTAAATGGTTCACCTCATTTCTCCAACACAGAACTCAACAAGTCAAAATGAACGACTGTCTATCCAACCCCTCTCCGGTGTCCCTAGGCGTCCCCCAAGGCTCTATTCTCTCCCCCTCACTCTTTAACCTCTTTATGGAACCTCTTACCCTCATCCTGAAACAAGCAGGAATCAACTATCACCTCCATGCTGACGACACACAACTGTACTATAAGATTAGGTCTCACGCTGATGTACTTCATCTTAACCACACCTTAAACAAGATCCAACACTGGTTCCACTCCAACCATCTCAAACTCAACCCTAAGAAACCTGAAATCATCCTCTTCTCCCCTAAAAACAACGGACTCCCCATCCAATCCTGGATCTCTGACCTCAATGCACTCAACTGCTCGCTCTCTTTGTCAAACTCAGTGAAATCTCTCGGTTTTACCGTCGACAAAAATCTAACCCTCAATGATCACATAAAAAACTCTGCTAAAGGAGCTCTCTTCACTCTCCGTCACCTGAAAAAAATCAAACCCTTCATCCCACCTGAAGACTTCAAATGGGTCGTCCAATCCCTGGTACTCTCAAAAATTGACTATGGGAATGCTATCCTCACAGGAACCCCCAAAGTCCACCTAGCCCCACTCAGATCTGTGCTCCACCTAGCAGCCAGGCTCATCACTGGCTATAAACGTTTCGACCACATCTCCCCAGCCCTGAAATCTCTCAACTGGCTTCCCGCTGAAGGTAGATCCTCCTACAAGACAGCATGCATCACACATAAAGCCCTACACCAGAATACCCCGCTGTACCTCACAAAAAAACTTTAAAAAGCAGGCAGCTCCAGAATGATGAGGAGCACCAACACTTTCCTCCTCATCCCCCCCTTAGTCAAAAAGAAAACCACTCAATCTCGCTCCTTCTCTGGAAACGCGCCAATCATCTGGAATGTCCTTCCAAAGGAACTGCGTTGCAACCCCTCCTACATTGCCTTCAAAAAAGACCTTAAACTGCACCTCCTCGACAAATACTGGGGTCCTTAATCAGACCTTTGACCTCCTCCGACCCTACCCTAACCTCCTCTACTTCACTCCCTCCCCTTCACCTCTCCCCTCCCCCATCTATCTTCCCCATCCTACTCCCATCCCTCTTCCCTCCTCCCTCTGTAAGCCCCTTCCGACTGACCACCCCCCCTTCTCCCAACCTGCTTTTCCCCCCGCCTTTCCTCGTTCGAAATTTCTGCATCTCCCACAGCTCAGCCCTTAATCTCTTCCTCCCCCCAGCCTCTTTGTATGTAAATGTATCTGCTCTTGCCATGTCTCTGTTTATTAGACCTCATCGGAACGTTTTTGTTTTTATTTATTGTTTATATTGTGTTTTGTTTTTGAGCAACTCTTGTAATCTTGTTTTTCACACATGTAAAAGCTCTGATACCTCCGGGTCTAGCCAGCGCTATATAAAACCTTTCAAATAAAATAAATAAATAAAATTGTGGTGCCGCCACGCTTGCTGGGAGTTGTAGTCGTTCAGGGGTTGCATGCGTGGAGATGTTTGGAACATACCACTGCTGTTGAGCGCGGCGGCGTCTTGTCTGCCGGAGGTGCAGCAGGTAGTGCAGCGGGAAGGCCTGTGGCGCTGGATCCATGGCAGCTCCGGTAGTTTAGATGGCTTCTATGTCTGCTCTTCCTCTCCGTTGTTATATTTATGCCATCCGCAACGTGGTGGTTTTTACGCTGCGGTGGGAAGGGCTGTTTGCAACATCGTGATCTGGTTGGCGGACGGAACGTGTTTCCGCACTCCGGTCCTGCTCTGTTTTCTCCGTCCGCCACCCTTGTGTATGCAGAAAACGTGCAGAGCCTGACAGACCGCGGCGGGCTGTAAAAGGCCTCTGTTGGACCATTGTGATTTGGTGGTTGCAATGACCGCACCTGGGGCGGACGACATGACGGTTTTCCGCCACCGCCACCAGCACGGATGGGCTTCCGTCCATCATCGTAATGAGCCCCTTAGTGTCATGGTTGCACCACCCATGACGCGAAATGTAGCAGATATTTACATAGTCACATAAGGGGTGCTTTGAGCCGCCTTGCGTGGCTTTGTAAAAAAAATGTAACGCAGTGCAGCGGCTTGCCCTGCATTGCATTACATTTAATTCTGGGAGGCGTTCCATGGATGGAACATGGGCGTTCCCATGCATTCACCCATGGAATTCACGCAATCCTAGCTTTAGAAAGGTTTGTAAACCTGGGATTGCGTAAAATCTCTGGGCCTCCCAAAGGATGGTATAACGAGGAGAACAATCTTTTTTGTCTCCTAGTTATTTACTATTTGTAAGGCAGTCACCCTTTTTGCCCTGATCACCCCCTTTTTTGCTTGGTACTGATGGTAACTGACTCTGACTGCGCCATGGGCTCTACTTACCAGGCCCAGGGCCAGTGTTCGAATTAGAAGGATATGCAAATTAGGTGTAATTATAATTGGTACTGACAGCCTAGCTGTAAGTCCCTAGTATATAATAGGGCATGTAGATTTAGAGGCTAGTAAATATAATGTACTTAAGTGTGCACTACGGTGCCTGCTGTCATTTTAAAGGCAGCACTGCCTTACCTTAAATTTGTATGCAAATTTTACTGTGGATTTAAAGGTACTTCCAAAGTCTCAAACTACCTTATTGTTACATATATATCACCCCCTAAGGTATCCACTCGAAGCCCCAGTGGTAGGGTGCCTTTTAACTATAAACAGGGACACTATCAAAGATGTTTTATAAGCCCTGGTGAGGGAAAAACTGCCAATTCCATTTTTTCCTCCATTGCAGTGAATGACTCCCTAGGCTAACATTGAGATAGTTTATTTAAGTATAAAAAAATCAAACTTTATTCAGCTTTTTTTTAAAAACCATAAAAGTCACATATACACACAAAGTTACCAAGTAATAAAAAACAAAAATGAACAATATAAATCCAAACCCCGAGCAGCCGGCCCAGATAGAAACACATCAATAAAAAACATTGTCAGTTGTCGATTTTCAACTCGCTGCGCCTCAGCAATAAAACAGTCATTATTCAAAGTGCATAGTGCGATTTTTTACTGCAAACTTTTATCGACCAGGACGCAAGAAATAAATGAAAGACATGTAAACGTTTGTTAAAATGCGTAATAGCTATGTAGTGGCTTTCCAGTGAGGGTGACAAGATTCAATCGGGATCAGTCATATTGTTCATGACTTACAGAAGAAATTTAAAATACAGCTGATGTATAAATTTTGGCTTGATATCAGTCAGTACATTGAAAAGCAATTTTGCTTAATTAACAAAACCAAAAATGATCAATATGAACATTATGAGGGTCTCGCCTCAAAAGCATACCAGATAAAACACAAACTCAAATAAAAAAGAAACCCTCATTTTCCAACTAACCTTCTTAGGCGAATAGCAGCAGCAATGAATGACGATTCTCCAATTATCATACAGAGAGAATCTTGATTTCATTAAAGACAACGGAGGCTGACATTATGCAATAACTTTTATTGCTGCCCAGACATGCAGCCCTTTAAAGTGAAACCATTACATCATAAGTAAAGGCATTCCAAGTAACATAACAAAGCGCCATAGCAACCAATAATCTCCCTCTTAGAGCTGCGAAACGTCAGGACAACTTCTTCAATGTTAAACGTCGTTCTGAATTTATAAGGAAGTGGAATCTGAAAAAGAAAAGAATATTGGAAAAAACCATTCTTCAAGTATGTTGAACAAGAGTAATAAGACAACGAAGGATAATCAAAGAACATTAAATCATTCATCCACCAGGGAGTGGTGGGGGATAATGTCAGCCTCCGTTGTCTTTAATGAAATCAAGATTCTCTCTGTATGATAATTGGAGAATCGTCATTTCATTACAAGACCGGAGGCTACATTATGCAAGTTTAAAGCTTTGTAATGCTACATTGCTTACATGTTCTACAGGCTTAAGATAAAATTTAACAAAAGTGGAGGCATTTGACCAGTCTGCTGCTTTAAGGATATCTGAAAGTGAACCTCCACCCCAGAAAACCTTGCTGGCCATAGCTCCCCGGGAAGAATGTGCGCCAAATTTGGAAAGGTCTATACCTGCTTCCAGCATCACCGTTCTGACCCATCTGGAGATAGTAGCAGAAGACACTGCCTTGTAGGGTTTAACAAAGGAAATCAGTAACTGGTTCTCATTCGTAGGTCTAAATAAGTTCATTTTCTGTTCATATACCCTCATGCAACTTACCACACAAAGTTTGGGACAGTCAAAAAAGAAAGGATAGAAAATATTCTCAGACATTGTTTTGGTTCTTTTCCATATTTCGAATAAAACACCATCAGGAGAATAAATCCTATTAGATATTTCTAGCGCTTTAACATCTGATACACGTCTGAAAGATATAAGACAAAGCAAGGTCGCTAGTTTAATGGAAAGTTGTTTCCTTGTAAGGGAAGAGTTATCGGGCCAAGAGGAAAAAGCCCAAAGATGAGATTCACGTCCCATAATGAATCATATTTGGCTTTAGGTGGACGTTTAAGTCTTATTCCTTTCATCACTCTACGAATTAAGGGGTCAGTACCGATGGAGAAGTCATTAAACAAGGAATGCCCTGCAGAAATTGCTGATCTATAACAATTAACCGTTCTATAGCAAAGTCCTGACTTAAAAAGATCTGCTAAGTAGTTTGCTACTTCAACTACAGGTGCCTCCACGGGATCCATATCCCGTTCCAGGCACCAACCACACCATTTTTTCCAAGCGCCGGTGTATCTTCTCCTTGTTCCTGGAGCCCAAGATTCGTCCAAAAGGATTTTAGCCTCTCCCGAAAGGCCCGAGTATCTTCTTGAACCCCTGAAATCTTCCAGGCAAGAAGGTTCATTTTTTCTTCTAAGAGAAGAGGGTGTACCTCTCCCTCTGGACCCTGAAGGAGGTCTAAATTCCCTGGGATAAAGCGTGGAGTTTCCATCGCCAACTCCATCACGCTTGGGAACCATATCTGAGAGCTCCAAAAGGGGGTAATCAGAACAACTTGGCAACGTTCCACCCGAACTTTCAAGAGAACTCTCTGGATTAGTGCGAAAGGAGGAAAGGCATAACAATTTGGTATGTCCCATGGTTGGAGAAGAGCGTCCACTGCGGTTGCTAGAGGGTCTGGTCTCCAACTGAAGAAGCGATTTATCTGAAAAGTCAGCCTGCTGGCAAAAAGATCTATCTCGAAAGGGCCCCAAAGATCTTGAATCCTTTTGAATACCAAAGGGTTCAGTTTCCAGTCGCTGGAGTCTTTTAGGTACCTTGAGTTCCAGTCTGCTCTTGTGTTTAGATGGCCCGGGATGAATTCTGCTCTCAGAATAATTTTTTGATTCCAGCAGAAATACCAAATCTTTTGGGCTAGATCTGATAGAAGTTTTGACCTGGCTCCCCTAAGCGGTTGATATATGATACAGCTGTAAAGTTGTCTAACTTGATAAGAACTACACTGTTTTTCAGGATTGGTTTGAAGCTCATTAAGGCATTCAGGCTGGCTAACATTTCTAGGCAATTTATATGTAGGGTGAGTTCCTCTCGGGACCATTTCCCCCGGTTTCCAACTCCCCTAGCCTGGCACCCCAGCCTAGGTTGCTCGCATCGGATTCCAGTGTGTGGTCTGGGGTGTTCCCGAATATTGCTTTCCCATTCCAACTGCCTAAGTTGTTGCGCCACCATAGAAGGTCCTCCCTTGCTTCTAGGGACAGGGGAACAACGTCCGAATACCAAAGACCTCTCTTCAGTCCTGAAGATTTTAGTCTCTGTAAGGCCCTGTAGTGAAGGGGTCCCGGTGAAATCGCCTGAATGGATGAGGATAAGAGACCTACTATCCTTGCGAGTTCTCTCAGGCTTACTGAGTCTGTGGATAAGACATGGGAAACTTCCTTCTTTATTTTGGATAAATTCTTCGGGGGAAGTTGTAACTGAGTTAAAGGTGTGTTCACTTGGAAACCCAGGAACTCTAGGTTCTGAGAAGGGGACAAAATGGATTTTTCTACATTGATGATGAAGCCCAGGCTCTCTAGGAGATCCACAGTCCATTCCATGTGAATCAGTAATTCTTCTTTGCTTTGGGACATCAGTAGGATGTCGTCTAGGTAGATAATAAGACGAACTCCTCTCCTCCTCAGGGAAGAAACCACTGGTCTCAGGACCTTGGTGAAGCACCAAGGAGCTGAGGAAAGTCCGAAGGGAAGACAGCGAAATTGATAAGTTATATTTCTCCATACAAATCTTAGATATTTCTGGGAGTCTGGATCCATAGGGATTGTAAAGTAAGCGTCTTTGAGGTCTAGTTTTATGAGCCAGTCTTTCTCTTGAAGGATATCTCTCAGAAGGTGTATGCCCTCCATTTTGAAGTGTCTGTATACAAGAAAGGTATTCAAATCCTTTAGATTTATAACGGGGCGCCAACCCTTGTCTTTCTTCTTTACAAGAAAGATTGTGCTCACAAAGCTTGGACCGGTGTTCGATACAATGAGAATCGCCCCTTTGGCTAACATTTGGTTCACCTCTGTATCTATCAAGGAGGATTGTTCCTGGTCCAGGGTAAGTTCTCTGGGATGTTTGGCCTGGTAAGGAGTAGTAACGAAATCTATTTTGAAGCCCTTTACAGTCTCTAGGACCCAGGCATCGTTCGTTAAGGTGGACCAATTGTGGCTGAAAAGGGAAAGTCTTCCCCTACCTTGGGGAGGGAAGAAATAGGAAGAGAGGATCTTACCTTGTTGTCCTTGGCCTTGGAATCTTCCACGATTGTTTCCGCCTCGTGCTCGAGAGTTGCGGCCTCTCTGGGGGAAAAAGTTGTTGTTTCCCCGGTAGTATCTCGAGTAACCACGTTGATTCTGATGGAATGAGGACCTGTTGAATCCGCGGCTGGCAGCCGGTCCTCCCCTGTCAGCCCTTCCAAAACCCTGCCTCCGAACATACGTCTCATATTGTATTGAGCTTTGTTAAAAGCGGAGAAAGTAGAGACGTATTTACTCAATGTTTTAATAAAGGACTCTCCAAAGAGAAGGCCGTTTGGGTCCCCTTGGACATCTTTGTTAGCTAGGTCCCCCAATTTGGGATTCATGCGCATTAGGATGGCTCTACGCCTCTCAGAGGTCAGGTTGGCGTTGGCGTTATCGAGGAGGCAAATTGCGCGCTGGCTCCATCCACGAAGGAGTTCGGTATCCACCGGGGTACCATTCATGGAGGATTCCTCAGCTAGATCCAGTATTCTAGCAAGTGGGCCAAGTGTGTCAAGGAGCTTATCCTGGCACTGCTTAAGGCAGCGTTCCAGGCCTTTGCGTGGGTCCTTTCCGGTCTTGAAAAGGAAGGTGAGCAATTCAGGGTCGAGGTTGGGTGTAAAACCGGCTTTATTGTCCAAAAGGGCCTTGGACACTCGGACCTCATTAGGTTCCGAGAATCTCTTTCCAGTGGCTTTCTAATCCAAGCCTTAATAAATTTGGCTACATGATCCAGGGGCCACCAATCAGAACCTCTAGGGTGGGTAATCTTAGAAGGGTTAAACATCTCAGACCCAGATGGGTCTTTAATGATGTTAGAGTTGCTAGATTGTCCCAGATCCCCATCGAGGTCATCCTCAAATTTTTCCTGGGGGTCAAAGATGTATTCATCGGCCTCATCAAGTGTATCATTGGGTGACAGGTAGTCATCATCATCTTCGATGAGGTCTATTGTGCCGCGAGGTGCACCTGATCTTATTGTGCCGCGAGGGGCACCAGTACTTTTCGCGCCATTTAGGTCGCTCATTCTTTGAGTGCCGCTCAGGGCACCTATGTCTTTTGTAGCGCACAGGCTACCAAATGATAAAATCCTGTCATCCGTAGTAGCGTAAAGGCTACCGTGAGGCTCAATGTGTTTATACTTTTTAATGGCCTTACCGCTTCTCTTTGGAAGAGTGTCGGGCTCTTCATCTGAAGATAGAGCTTGGTCTTGGCCATGAGTGCTCCTTTTTCTTTTCTTCTCCAATCTGTATATCATTTCACAGATATATTCTGATTGGAGAAGTTGGATAAGTATAAATATTGACAAGAGCCACCTACAAATGTACTTCAAGGTACCTGATTAATAGTTAGGACAGGCAATGGATTTCCTGTAGGTGGAGAACTTTAGCTGCAGAAGCCTAAAAGCAGGAAGGGGGTGGGGGAACCATACATGTCTTCAAAGGGGAATGACAGTTTGGGTCCAGCACAGTCTGACCCCCACATCCTGCACCCCCAGCCACACAGAAGACTCAGTAACTAAATTAGTCAGGGGGTTGGAAGGGGTGTGTTAGTGAAACGTAGCCACACTAGTGGGTTGACTTAGCCAGATGGAACCCCAAAGGAGAAGAATTCTCCATGTTGAATTTTGAGAGAATGGTGCTTTCTTGGACAAGAATATGCCACACTTTGGAGGAAGTGGTCACACACCTGGGTGGCACCCTGCATCCCATTGGTCAGGGGTGCCCACCTGCTTGACACCCAGAGACTGTGAATGATTATGGGAGAGCTGCATAACTCCTCAGATATGCTGCCTGAAGAAGGACTGCCCTGCTGGAATCCGGATCTGCACCCAAAGGACTGCACGCTGAAGGACTGCACCTGCTGCACAATCTGACACTACAGCGCTAACGACTATGTCTTGCATCAAGAAGGATTAAGCGGTGGAGTCCCTGCAAGCTACAGGTTAACAGAGCCCACCTGCATCCTCTCCCCATCCTGGATTGTGTCATGTACGGTTTGCAAACTTTTTGTCAAAAAGCTCCATAAGGTGACCGAGTTGACATCGAGAGTCAAGCCAGCTACCTTTAACCGTGACCCGACCTGGATTTCAGATTTGCCCCGCTGAAAGCTCTGGAGCTCCTGACTTCCAGAATTTAATTGAGGCCTCGCGGAGAAGCAATCAGATGATGTTGCATCGAAATTGGCCAGCTGGAGGGGACCGCCCGACGTCGAGAGAAAAATCCTCCAGATTTCTAAGTCCAAAGGTAACATTTTGACTGAGGCCTTCCGCTTAGTGTATCAGACCAGGGCATTGACTATGTCCTGGTCAAGGGCGAGCAGATGTCCCAAAGTAGAGCTATAGGTTTTTAAGCACTAGAAAGTGTTTTTAAAAATTCATTTCTCCAGTTCCCTACATTGGATTTTGTTGTTTTGATGTCTATTTATTCATAAAAATATAGACTATTTTTATAGATTGGAGTTAGATCTTTATTGTGTGTTGTGTCTTACTTATTTAATGTATTGGTGTTTTTAAATGGTTTACACAGCTTTCTCTTCAGTTACGCCTGCCTTCTCGTTGCCATCTACCAAGGGATGAACAACGGAATAATTTATTGAGACCTTGACTGACCCTCTTAGTGTATTTGTGGCCTTATTACTAGTGGTAAGCCACTACTTATCACTACTAATAATCCACTTTCCAACACTCTTTCTATGTGTGCAGCAATCTGCAGCACACATAGAAAGAAGAAAATGCCTTGAGAGATTTTTGTTTGCAGGAATGTATGTATACCTTTCTACACAAAAACAATTCCCTTTCCAATGCAGGCACCCTTGCACAATGGTGCAAGGGTGCCTGCGTTGGTGCTAGGATGCCTGAAGTGCACCAGTGCAAGGATAGACCAGAAATGATCTATATATTTGTAAATATGGAGCATTTCTGCCCTTTCGCGCATCGCAACACAGCCCAGCAACTTTGCTTGCTGCCCCGCGTTTCGTAAAAGTTTAGTAAATATGCCCCATGGTGTCTAAGAGGTCTTTCTAAAACAGTCACTCCAGTGTCTATCTGATTGTGGTTGGGTCAAGCAATCCTTCTTCCCGATAGCAGAACTGGTGGTAGTTGTCCTATTAGCATTCTTTCTCTTCTAATAGGCATACATCTGTTTTCATCATTTCAGTTACGTAGTTCAGCAAGCGAATTTTAAAATGAAGTTCCCTCTCTGCAATGCGCCGTTCTACTGCCCTCTGACTGTCACTGACTTTTCTGATATCTGTGACACATGTAATAGCAAGCAAACCCTTCTTCGAATAGAACGCCTCATATTGATGACATTATAGAAATAGTAATTGTTGGGAATCTGACTGCTAGGCTTAGGCATTTACTGTGATTGTGCTTCCACACTACCCAAGGAGATGATCTTACAGACTTGAGCAGGCTTCAGTAAGGGCTGCCATGGCTCTCCATTGGTAGCTAAATCTGAGCAGCAAGGCAATACTCAGTAAAAAATGTGTGGAGTGTGTTAGAAAAAATTGGTAACATAATAATATAGATCACAAATAAAGAACTCAAAAGTATAAACCAAGTAGGTTAAAAGATAAGAGAAGTGGTTCTTAAAGGGACCCAGGTTGGACCAAGTTACAAGGGCCTAGATGTGGGTTGGGTTGGGGTAAGTGGGAGATTAACTTTCCAGATAATCCAATGCGACCTGTTTTCAATGCGCCTACTAGGGTGACATTGGTTATTGACACTACTAAAACAAAACTTCTCAGACACATTCTAGAAGAAAATGGAGGTTCTGGTTTTTAGAATTAGAGAAATGGGAAATGGGTAACATCAAGTGCATTTGAGAAATAGACTCCTTAGAAAGGTAAGGTTAATGCTGTGCATCTCTATCCACCATGCACAAAGAAATGGCAATCCTGGCTTTTTTTTTTTGCATTGTGGTGAACCTTTCATCATAGAGTTCAGTGCTCAAGTCAGGTATTATGTCTCTCTAGTCTTTGCAGATCACCAGGTAAAATAAAAAGGATGTGCTGTCTAGTGATGTCTATCAGAGTGCAATAACACATACAAACAACTAGTTATTGTACACGGACAGTGTATAATATCTCCCATTCTCAAGTGGCTAACTGTGTATCTGAGCAATACAGCTTTTCATTCCTTACTTCTTGTGTAGCAGTACAAAATTAGGCCTGGGGAAAAGTTCAACTACGCCGGAATGATCGGAGTAATTTCAGTAACTCCTCGTTACTCATTGATGTGGAATTACTGATTACAAATGCTCCCATAATTAAGAGTAATTTGGAGGAAACAGTCCTACAGCGAGAGCGCATTAGGCAAGTGTGAGAGGCTGCTCATGCTGTTGGGTATGTTCTGTTGCATTTACCACTATTTTCTTAGTCCAAAATGCATCCTCTTGTCCATTTTGGATGCAAGGGTGCATTTTGTGCTAAGAAACTAGCACTAAATGCTTGGAGTACGTTAGGGAAAAATCCTACCACAAGTGCTTGTTTGCCTAGTGCATGCAGCTGCTTGGCTCTCTATTCATGTTCTGTTGCATATACCACTATTTCCTAGTGCAAAATGCCTCCTTGCATCCATTTTGGACAATAAGGGGCATTATTGCACTGAGGAAATAGTGCTAAATGCAGAATTTCCCTTCTTTCATAATTCAGCATAATCTTGCGGAAACTTTGAGCAATTCTGCGTGATTGCGCTTCATGGAGTTTCACAAGTTACGTTCACCCGTATATGAAAGGAACAGACTGTCAGTAATTCCTTTCCTCCAGAACACTTTCTAATGTAGCTTAGTTGTGAGTTAACATGCTTAGCATTCATAATTCATGTAGACTGTGGAATGATTTTTTGTGTGGCGTTGGAACCCTTCAAAGTAAGACATTTAAGGGTTCAGCATTAGAAAGGGCCTTGCTGTGTTCCATTGACTAATTTCAGAGTGAATCTCTTCCCATGCAGGACGATTTTAGTTTTCACTTTTTATTTTACCCATACTTCTCTTGGGATTTCATATGGGGGGTCCTTCCCTTTGTGTTTCATGGGGTAGGTGTGGGAGTGTTGATGTTATTCCTTGCAATTCGGAGGAGGAGCTCCGTTTTGCCATGTATTACCACAGGGTCATGACAAGAGATTGGTTAGATGAAAACAATGTCGAGACAGGAAGAGGGTAGCTCAAAGTCTTGGTGAATCAGACCCACAGACAGACCAATGCTCCCAGAAGGAGAAGGTGCTTGGTAAGACTGAACTTAATTTCTCTGCCATCAAACATAGTTAACTCTTTACTCATTTGGATTTCACCTCCTTGATGGTGTCAAACTTCAACTTTATACATGTCATAACTTCTTCAAGAAAGATGTCAAAATTGCTGTCAGCCAATTAGATTGACACACAATGTGATGGCAATAAATATGAATTGGAACACAGATGCAATGGACTTGAACAGTGGGGGAACTAGGTGCTATGGCCTTGTGAACGCTTTAACCCAGCAAAGAAGCTTACTGAAGCTGAAGCCCGCTGAAGATTCAACAAATGTATCTGGAATTGTTTGCCGGCTTGCTGTTAAAGTATTGTAGATTTTATAGTGTTTTTGTAGTTCAAGAGGATGAAAGCAGGTTTATCAGAACTCATCTCTTGAGCAATTCTTCAGGGTTTATGCTACTAAACCAAGTCATTTTCTTGCAATCAATTTAAGCATCAGCAGCTCTTTCTAAATTCAGCATTGTCTCACCCAACAGTACCCTGGTCCCAGAAGTAGTGAGCAGGCTCATCCCAGGAGGTCGGGGTCCATATATCTTTGTGGAGTTAAGCGAGGAAATCGCCTTCCATAGTTCTGAAAGAGAGTCCTAGTAGTAGAGTCATGTCATAAAGAAGAAGAGTTATTCTAATGTTCTTATAACTGACAGTGCAGTCTGTGTGGGACACAAAGGTTGCTAATTAATTCCTCCACCATTACGGTCATTTTAGCATTGCGGTAAAAGTACTATTGACAATACTTTTAACAATTTTAAACCTGTCAGTATCAAGTTTGTTTTTAAACTAAAATGCTGTATTCAATACTCACTGTATTATTGAGCAGTGTCCTCCTGATTGGGAGTGGTAGGAGCATAGAGTGCGGTAGAAGAGGTAGTGTTAACCCTCTCTACCACAGAGTGCACTCGGAACGGGGAAACGCAGGTCAGCGGTCTAGTTGACCCGATCTAATTAACCTGCACCTTCAAATGAAGGCCGGCCAGCGGGCGCGCAGCGGACGCGCTGATGGTGCGCCAAAGGCAAGCCCGTCTGCGCCCGTCCACGCCCGACCAGGCCCAGGGGCCAGAAACCCTGCACAATTTTCAAGGAACATATACTCTGGGAAGGAACTACATAGTCTTAACAAACCCACAGCAGTCGGCTGTGAGAAGGGCTGGAATTTCATGAGCTAGCCATCCCTAGAGAAGGTGTGTCAACACTGTAAATTAGCGTGGAAAGCACCTCATAAGCTAGGGTCAAGCAAGATTAATGGGCTAAAGGAGCCGCAGGCATGGAAGTTTGGGCTGATTAACTGCCGCTCTCTGCCTAAACACAAAACAGAAATCTGCCTATTGTTAGAGGAGAACAACTTAGACGCCCTGTTTATTACAGAAAGTTGGCTCAAAGACTGCTCCTCCCCTGATATAGTAATGGCCCTGTCAACAGGCTATAAAATACTTAGACTGGATAGAATCGGGCAGGCAGGGTTTGGACTGGGCATTCTAATAAAAAAGGAGTACAAGTGTACCACCGAGGCTCTTCCTATCAAAGGGTGTGAATGCCCCCCTTTCTCAATCTCGTTAGCACCCATGTACACCTTATCAGGGCTCCTAATCTATAGACCCCCAGGCCCCTATGGAGAATTTCTAGAAAACTTGCCAGAAGCACTAGCCAGTATGCTATTAAAGAAATCTAACATCACCATTTTGGGAGACCTAAATCTACATATGGAGGACCAGAACCTCCTGAGCGTCAAAAGATTGCTATTAGATCTAGAAAGCCTGCAACTTGCCCAGTTGGTAATGACGGCCACACACGTTAAGGGTCACATACTGGATTTAGTAATTTCTAATGACCCCAACATTAAGGTCGCACCCCCAATACCGGTACCCTGGTCAGATCACCATATCATTCCCTTTAATTTAGGAAAGATAGGAAGAGAGCACCGGGGGGACCCCCCCCCCCCAATGCCGAGACAATGAAAAGGCGCTGGGCCAAGCTCAACTCAGAGGCATGGGGGAACAGCCTAACAGATACAACTATATTTAATACTGAGAAACCGGCAACGGTGGAGGAAGCATACTCCAGGTGGGAAACCTGGATTACTCAATCCCTGGATGAAGTAGCCCCTAAAGTTACCTCCAAACCAAATTCCAGACCAGGGCGGATGGATGGTTTAACCCTCAACTGTTAGCGCTAAAGAAAGATTGCAAAAAAATCGAAAGGGACTACAGAAAAAATTATGATCTACAACTTAAAATCCTGTATAAATAAGCCATTAGAAACTACCACAACAGCATCAAACTAACTCAGGCAAAGTTCTTTGAGGAGAAAATCAGCTTGGCTCAGGACTCCTCAAGGGAACTGTTTGTGGTAGTCAAGGCTTTGACTACTCCAGCCCAGGACCCTTACCCATTAGAGACATCGGAGGAGAGGTGCAATGACTTAGCCACCCATTTCCTCTCGAAAGTAACAGACATCTACAGCTCTTTCAAAGCGAACGGGGAACTAACCTCAAGATGGGAAAAGGGTCAGGAAAAAGCTCCCCTATTAAAAATCATCACCCATCTCCCGCCAATGGAAGCAAAAGGTGTAGAAGCATTGATGGACAAAGTGAAGTCTGGTTCGCCTGTAGATCCAGCCCCGCCGCATATCCTCAAAACAGTTACACGTGTCATCCTTCCTCCCCTAATCAAGGTCATGAACCAGTCCCTGGAGATGGGCATGGTCCCAGCTTCATGGAAACACGCTATTATTAAACCCCTAATAAAAAAAGCTAACGCAGATCCATCGCAACTAGGTAATTACCGCCCTATTTCCTTGCTGCCTTATGTGGGCAAGCTACTGGAAAAGCACGTCAACAGATCATTGTTGGAATTCCTAGAAACTAACCAATGCCTCCACTCCACCCAGATGGGTTTCCGGGCACAACACAGCATGGAATCTGCTCTGTTGGTGGTGGTGGAGGAACTTAGAACATCGTTAGACCAGGGGAAATCAGCTGCCTTACTCCTCTTGGACCTGAGTGCTGCCTTCGACACGGTGGACCACCATATATTACGAAGTAGACTCTCAGCCATCGGGGTGCAAGGTACCATGCTCAAGTGGCTGGCATCGTTTCTGGAGGGAAGAACTTTCCAAGTATTGGAAAACACCACCCTCTCTACAACTATGTCATTAAGGTGTGGGGTACCACAGGGTTCCTCATTAAGCCCCACATTATTCAACGTATATATGGAACCACTTGCTAAGATTGTCCAACAGTTCGACATCTCCATGACGTCCTATGCAGACGATACTCCGCTGGTGATCTCCTTGGACCCAAAAAACAACGGGGACTCTGAGAGACTATCACCCTGCATGGAAAAAGTCAAGGAGTGGATGACAAAAAGCTGCTTAAAATTAAACGGGAACAAAACAGAGTTAATGATCCTCGGAAACAAGGAAATTCCCAGGCCCTCCATAAGCTGGCACGAATGTTTGGGCAGCCCACCCATACCTAAAGAAATAATTAAGAATCTGGGTTTTTGGCTAGAAAAGGATCTTTCCATGGTGACACAAGCTAAGAAAGTCGCAGCCACCTGTTTTGGACTACTTAGAAGCCTCCGAAAAATCCTAGATAAGATCCCAACTCAGCTCAGGAAGACAGTAGTCCATTCCCTGGTCACATCGCGGCTGGATTATGGAAACTCGTTATTCCTAGGGGCACCATAATATGTGACCCACAGACTGCAGGTGGTCCAGAATGTAGCGGCAAGGCTGCTGTGCAATGTCCCGGCTCGTGAGTTGATAAAAAAGCACCTAAATGGGCTACATTGGCTCCCAGTAGAGGCTAGAATCAAATTTAAGGCACTGGTCATGGCACACAGTCTAGTATCCCCTTATACTCCTAATAGGTATTTGAGATCAAGCTCTGAGGAACTTCTAAAACCAACAAAGGCCAGGAGGGAGAGATGGGGAGGAAGATCTTTCTCCCACCTAGCTCCCAAACTCTGGAATTCTCTACCACAGGAATATCGGACACTGGACAAAGAATTGCAGTTTTGCAAAGCAATCAAAACATGGCTGTTCAAGCAATATCTTTAATATCTGTCCGACCTCAACTAACTACGTGTCTCTTAGCGCTGGGACGCCCTAGGGCAGCCATGCGCTCTATAAATATCATATAATAATAATAATAATAATAGATTTATCTTAAGAAGGGGCGGGAAGGTCTTCATTAATTTCCAAATTGTTTCTCCATTGCAGTGAACAATCATTTTTAATTAAGGAGAAAATCAAGTTTGCCCTTAATGGGTCTCCCTAGATGAATCCCTTAAAAACTTTTTCCACTCTACAATTTTGTTTTGTACTACTGTGTGCTGTGTTGTCTGCTCTTGGGGAGTAACGTGCGGTCTTAGAAAGCACCCAAAATGGTTGGCAACAAAAATCCGACATGCAGGAATTTTGCTATATGAGGTAGAGACAGAAGTTGTAGTGCATTAAAAAAATGTGATGCTGAACGCAAGGGGGTGGGGTGAGTGAGCATCGGGGAATGGTCAAAGGTGTCGCTAAAAAACAAAACTATTGTGTAACTTTTTCTGATTTTTCACCTTCCACTAACTACATATAAATAAAATGCACAGCTTACATGAAAATTAAATACAAGTAATGTTATTTGGTGGGAAATTCACTATCATAGATTATGAAACCTCTTGTAGTTAATGCACTGCACCAGAGAGCCACAGAATTGAATCCTGGTTGATGTAGTGGCGAATAGTGACTTGCGTATGTTTAGTGCTACAAGGTCCCAGTCTGTGACAGAATTCACTGTGAACATGTAAGTAAATATTTTAAACTTGCATGGCACACAGTATAAGATAGGCTGCTACAAAATGCGAAAAAAAGGTTTAAGATAAAAAGTGTTTCCAAAACATAGAGTTTTTGTATACTGTACGTAGTGCAGTTTTTTATAACTGTCTTTTAAAAGCACACACTTCACAGCTTAGCTGGTAGCTCCCTTATAATACCTCTCAAAAGAATAAATGTGTGTAATCAGGAAGCTTCAAGTGATTTCATCAATTAAAGCCAATTCGGCTTCCAAGTACCCTTTACATTTACAGATTGACCGATTGTGCACATTTACATTTCTTCCAGGCAAGCAGGCACCCTGGAAAGAAGGGTTATTTAGCTGTCTGCCCCTCCCTCAGTTTCACAGCACAGGATACTCTGCCTTATACTTCAGCTGAAGCATTTAAGCTGCAGGAATTAACCGTCCCGGGACGGTTGTCTTTTAATAAAAAGTAGGGGAACTGATTTTCTAAAATTAAAAAGTATGGGCACGATGTGCCCCTCAGATTGCCCCCACTTTGACCACTGGGTAGAGAACTCTTCTACCTTATCACGCGTCGCCAGAATAGCTACGTCATTCCTGGCTACCTCATCCACTCCTGCAGCTTCTCCAGCCTTCTACCACAATCTTTTTTGAAGTAGCAGAGCCCTAGAGGCTGGAGTGGTTCTCTTCTAGAAGAGGATTTGAGGTCAGCAGAGCCATTCACTAGAAAATATTGAGGCAAGACACACAAGCCTAGCCCCCATAGATCTCCTAGATATTCTGTTAATCTTATTATAGCTGCAAGTTGGTGGTTGGTCCAGCCAGAGTAATTCACTGTCTCAAGTAATTATTTTTCTCTGGCCACAGGGATTACTACAATATTAATTCACCCCACTCACAAGGCCGGACACATCCTCGACCCCATTTTCGCAGGAGGGACAAACATCCACTTCAGCCACACCTCGCAACCCCTCTGGACAGACCACCACTGTGTACACTTTACCTTCAACACTACCACCGCACCCAAACCCATCCCGCGCCCGCCACGAAGGAATTGGAGCCAGGTCACAGAGGAACACCTCAACACCACCCTCTGCCATGACCCCCCTGCCACGACCGACGCCAACTCTGCAGCCAAAGAACTACACCCCTGGATCACCAGTTGCGAAGACAAGCTCGCACCCCTCCGCCACCCCGCCAGACAACGCCCCCTGAAGGCCACCTGGTTCACTACCGACCTCCAGGAAGCCAGGCGCTCCTGCAGACGCCTCGAGAAACTCTGGAGAAACAGGTAAACCACCGAAGACCAGAACACCTACAGGAACACCATGACTGAATACCACCAACGCATAACAGACACCAAGAGGACCTTTATCCGGAACAAAATCCACACCAAAGCCAGCAACGCAAAGGAACTCTTCAACGTCATACAGCAGTTCATCAAACCCCCCAGTGAAGCCACACACGTCACACCATCCCAGGACCTCTGCAACAAACTCAGCTCCTACTTCCACCTGAAAATCAAGGCCCTCTACGACAACTTCAGCGAACAGACTCCAGACACCACCCTCCCCGCCGCCATCGACAACCAGCCCACCATCACCACCTGGAAACCGGCTACCACCGAGGATACCGCCACGACCATGATGAATACCCACTCAGGAGCCCCCACGGACCCCTGCCTGCCGCACATCAACCACAGAGCTGCCGCCGCCATAGCACCCGAACTATGCCAGATCATCAACGCCTCCTCCGAATCCGCCATCTTCCATGATGACTGGAAGCAGGCAGAGGTCATGCCCCTCCTCAAGAAACCCTTGTCGGACCCGACAGACCTGAAAAACTACCGGCCCATCTCTCTCCTTCCCTTCGCAGCCAAAGTCACAAAGAGATTCGTCAACGCCCAGCTGACCACCTTCATCGAAGAGAACGCCATCCTCGACTCCTCCCAGTCTGGATTTCGCAGCAACCACAGTACCGAGACCGCCCTCCTCGCCGCCACCGATGACATCCGCATGCTGCTCGACCAGGGACACACCGCGGCCCTCATTCTGCTAGACCTCTCCACAGACTTCGACACCATCTCCCACCGCACTCTTGCCGCCAGACTCCACGATGCCAGCATACGGGGAACCGCCCTCAACTGGATCCGCTCCTTTCTCGCCGGCAGACCCAAAGGATCAGACTCCCACCCTTCCTCTCCGAACCCACAGAGATTAACTGCGGAGTACCCCAAGGATCCTCGCTCAGCCTCACGCTCTTCAACATCTACATGGCCCCCCTCGCCACCATCGTTAGACAGCATGGGCTCAACATAGTATCCTATGCCAACGACACCAGCTCATCCTCTCCCTCACAAAGAACCCCGAAGACACCAGACTCAGCTTCCAGGAAGGAATGAAAGACATCACGGCCTGGATGAGCAACAGTTGCCTAAAGCTCAACTCAGAGAAGACAGAGGTCCTCGTCCTTGGACCCTCCTCCACCGCCTGGGACAACACCTGGTGGCCCTCCGCCCTCGGAAACCCACCCACTCCGACAGACCACGCCCGAAACCTCAGCATCATTCTAGACTCCTCCCTCACCATGACCCGCCAGATCAATGCCGTCGCCTCCACCTGCTTCAACTCCATCTGCATCCTCTGCAAGACCTTCAAGTGGATCCCCCCCGAATACAGAAAGACCGTCATCCTCGCAGTCATAACCAGCAGACTGGACTACTGCAACGCCCTCTACGCCGGAATAAACAAATCCCTGCTACACAGGCTCCAAACCATCCAGAACACCACAGCCAGACTCATCCTCGGAACCCCACGACATGAGCACATGTCCCAGCACCTACGAGACCTCCACTGGCTCCCCATCGAGAAGAGAGTAACCTTCAAGCTACTCACCCACTCCTACAAAGCCCTCCACAACATCGGACCCAAATACCTCAACGAAAGAGTCTCCTTCCACGTACCCAAAAGAAACCTCCGCTCCGCCGACCTCGCCCTGGCAGAGACCCCACGCATCCGCACCACCAGAGCAGGTGTGAGAGCCTTCTCCTATGTTGCAGCAAAGGCCTGGAGCAAGCTCCCAGTCAACATCAGACGCTCCCCCACTCTGCACACCTTCAGGAAGAGCCTCAAGACCTGGCTCTTCGACTGATCCGGAGCTGCACCTCCCCCCCCCCCCCCCAGCACCTTGGGACCCTCACGGGTGAGTAGCGTGCTTTAAAAACCCCTAATTAATTGATTGATTGATAGTTTAGGGACATACATTGTACACTTATGAGGTAAAAATGTAATAGACATTGTATATTTGACCTCTTATTTGATCTATGCAGGATACATTACAAGTGTATTATAAATGCAAGGTTGATCGAAATATATCAAACTCTAGAGCTAAATAAAAAACAATCACATTAATTTGTTTGAAACATAGCTCTGTAGGGTACTTGAAACATTCAATGCAGTGATCTAAGGCTGCATTATATAAACTGGCTTACAAACTGCTAATTGTTTATTCTGGTGTTCATAAATGACGCTTAGGCAACACAGCAGGGCATCCTTTACTAACGTTGTTTTATTATAAGTGAAGGACAGTCCTTATTATGAGATATCAAAGTGTAAGCCTCTTATTCTGATTTGATGCCGGACCAGGCTTTCAGTCATAGGGTTTAGGCAGAGCTGAATAGCCTGACAAACCTCAGACCACAACAGAGGAATCAATTCATAAATATAAAAACATAGCAACATGAGACACCAGACAGTTGTCGTTCTTCCCACTATTCTACACAGACACAGTAATAGCCCAAAAAATAGGCAACCAGCAACCTACAATCCGAGGGACATTTCAGGAAACACATGATCTGCTCAATATGAAGTTCTCATTAGACTCAGTCTCCACATCATCTACTACATCCACCATTCAACCCTTTCGATTAATCCCCAACTTACATACCCGAGCATAATGTCCTTAAATGATTCTTGCTTCCACAATAAAAACAAGTTTGTTCGCTCTCCGCCTGAACAAATTTCTCACGCACACCAACACTCTGGGGTAACCAATTGTCAACCTGTTCTTTCTCTCGTGGCTTTTCAGATTAATAACTTCACGTCACACATGCACTCATCTCTTTGACACAGCAATCAGAATGTTCAATACTTCTGGCAACTGTACGCGCTTTCTCTAAATCTGGCTCTTCGGTAGATAACAATTTCTCCTGGTTTTTTCATGAGTTAATCACGTATAATTTCATCTTTAAATTCCCCGTAATTACTTGTTGCTGCAAGTGTTCGCAATGGTGCCACAAAGTCATCAATTGTTTCGCCAGGAAGTTGTGATTGTTGTAAGAACTTCTAAAACTGTGTTTTTCTTTAGGTTAAACCTTTTGTCAATAGTTTTAATCACAGAAAGGTACTCATCGACAAGTTCATTAGGACCCTCACTCCCATCCCAGTCCCTGAATGTTCCTTCACAACTTCTAAATGGAGAGTTTTTAACCCACTTCTGCCTGCAGGCCCAAGGTTATAGACCAATATAGCCTTATTTTTCTTTGAAGTAAAAGTGTCACCATATTGGTATCTAAATATGCCTCTAACGCCTCCCGACATTGTTCCTAACACAGAGGAGGGGTACCGCGCACTGGCAAAAATGGTGGGTGTTCTGCAATTACCTCAATGGTTAGCCCAATATAACCATAGCTACCAACGTGCGTGAGTTGCTGCCTCCAGGAAATCTGGTGTGCCTATCACGGTTAATGCAGGCACAAATGTGGGGCAAGAATAGGTGTGCTTGTCACCAGAAAACATGGGTGAATTAATGCTTCTTATGTTTCTTTGCAGGAATCATGGTGTACCTATCACCATTAATGCAAGCACAAATGTAAATAAGGAATAGGAATTATTTGCTCTTTGTTCTTTTTTCCTTTTCCTTTACATGGTCATTGATGACAATCTGTCCATATGCCCATTTATTTTTCCTACTTGTATACGCCCAATCAAAACTGGCTGTCAAAGTGTCTCCTAATTAAAGATGGCGGTGGCCAAGATGGCGGAGTGAGCGGACGCGTTGTGCTTGCGCTCTGCTCCCGCCGGGCCTACAGCATCTACCAATGCACCATTGGCACCCAGATCCCCCGCTAGAAGCAGCGAGACCTTGCGGCGCTCCAGGCCGGGAGCGGACAGATGACCTACCCGCTCGAGGGAGGACGGACGAGCGGCCTCCGGCCTACCCGTGGCTCCTGCGACATCGGGAGGTGAGGAGCGGGGGCTGCCGCGAGGGCCGACTGTGCGCTTGAGGAGGCTGACGGCCTGCGCAGCCTGAACTCACAGGGCCCAGAAGGCTTGCTGCCGCCTGCCCCCGCGGGCCCTAGAAGGCTTGCCGCAGCTGCACCCCACCGCGTGCGATCCCGGGCCTGCGAGCCCATGGGTTCGGCCCCGGATCTGCAGAGCTGCCTACAGCGCAACGCGGGCCCAGTGCGTGATGCCTGCTTTGCTCCCTGCTATCGGGAGGGCCTGATCCGGTGCATCACGACACCCGGGGGCCCTCGGTGAGGAGCGGGTGCCCTCCGACCCCATTTCTTGCCACATCAGTGCCCGCAAGGCCCCCATTTGCTGAGTGGGCCCCGCTCGGGTTTGTGGAGTTCTGGAAGGCCTCGGTGAGGGAGGCGTGCTGGACCAGTGGGCCCGTGGCCCCCCTGATGAACACTTGCCACCGCGATGGAGGGAGATGCCGCCCTGATGCTTGTGGTTTGACGGAGGAGGCCCGGGGCTGAGTGCAGGCGAGGCTTACAGTGCAGTGGAGACGCCGGAGCGCCTCATCTCCTGCTGGGTCCTCTCTGAGCAACTCGCTGCCACAACAGGTGTGGGAAGCTGGGTGGCACTGGACCTCGTTGGTGCTTGGCCCCGCGCCTGAGAGACTGAGGCTTGGTGGTGCCTGTGAACGGCTGGGCGGTGTATCCGGTGAAAGCGCCGGTCCCCCGCCGAGTCCTACTTCAACCATCACGGGGGCAATCCGCCCCCGGGGGTACCACGGGTCCCACCGTCTGCCTTCACCACGTGCTAAGGGAGTGACCAGGATCAGGCCTCATTGCGGCGGAACATCAGTACCCCCTGCGGAGCACCTGGTTACTGGCCACAATTCTTCTGGAAGCAAGCGCACATATTATCCCCACCTGCGGCCGCCTGGTCATAACTTACCCCTCCTTCTGGATTCGCTCCCGACTCTTTGGAAGGTCAGCCTTGGACCCCACAATGGCGACGGCCAAAAGCAAGAAGGACAGGTTTGTCCGGGACCTCCTCGTGAAATCGGCAGGGGATGCCTCAGGATCTACCGCGACGCCAGCAGGTGAAGGCCCAGACGTTGCGGTCACAAGGGAGTTCCTGGAGGCCCTGTTTGCATCCCAGAGAGAGGATATCATGGCCATTAAAACGGACTTACAAGCAGACCTTCGGGAGGTGCGAAGAGATGTGGACGCTGTGGGGGAGCGTGTGGCCACCTTGGAGGACTCAGCAACCGCCAGGGATGAAGAGATCGCAGCACTGCAGCAAGAAATCCTGCGGGACAGCAATTGGACCTCCAAACTCACACCGAGGACCTGAAGAACAGGTCAAGGAGGAACAATGTCCGAATACATGCAGTCCAGACCGGGGCAGAAGGGGAAGACCTCGTAGGCTACGTGCAAGACCTCTTCCGACCTCTTCACACCGGCGGAATCCACCGTCAAGATCTACTGCTGCCACAGAGTCGGTCCACCGCGTCAACCAAATCCTCCCCGCAGACATCTTAGTATGCGTGCATGATTTTACAGTGAAAGAGGAGATCCTCAAAGCAGCCCGCGCTTGTCAACCCCTACGCTTTCGAGACCACTCTCCACAGCTTTTCCAGGATCTGCAGCCAGTACCCTTCAGAAGAGAAGACACTTTCGCCCCATCACTAACCACCTGCGCTCGAAGAGTGTATCGTATTCCTGGGGCCATCCGTTTCGCCTCATTTTTCGTCTCGATGGGAAGTTGCACCAAGTCTACTCCTTGGCCGAGGCTTGTAAAGTAGTTCACTTGAATCCTGATGAACTGCTTGCCCAGTCAGATGCCACAGAGCCGGGCACGCAGAAGCCCACGAGGCGCAGGCCCCGGGGAGGCCGGGGCCTGGATCGCCTCCGCCCTGACCCGGCCACAATCATCAAGGAGCATCTGCAGTTCTTCGAACCCTTGCTGGCGCAGAAGGGACTCCCTGGACTCTAATGATTGAGGGTAACGTGCTTATGGGTTTGTTCTCTCCTCTTTGGGTCCGGAGGGAATTTTGTCTCCTCACTACTTAAGGGAGCCCCTCACTCTTTTGGCAGTCCCCACTTCCTACTGACCAGATTTCAAGATGGACTTTGTGTGCTTGCCTTTGTTGTTGTTTGATTGTTTTTGGGTTTGTTTCTATTGTTATGGGGTAGGGTGGGTCCTCTCTTCGGTGAGCTCTTTATTTAGGGCTTCTGAGTCTGGGTTGGTCCAGCTATACAGGCACACGTGTTCTCTTCTGGGTTCTGTCCCTTATTACTGGCCTCACTGCTGGAATCAAAGCACCCAACGGCTTATCCCCCACTGATGGAAGTCAGGGTAGTCAGATTTAACGTCAGAGGCCTTAACAGCCCCACTAAGTGGAAGGCAGTGCTCTCATTGCTTGAACACACAGGGGGGATGTATGCCTTCTCCAAGAAACTCACCTCCTCCACAGCAACACACATTGCATGCAGCACAGAGGGTTTCCCTTGCAGTTTTGGTCTTCGGGGAAAAGTAAGAAGGGCGGGGTGGCCATCCTGCTTTCCAAACACTTCAGAGGTTCCATGGTGGGATCTGTGGTAGAGATCAAGGGGCGTCTCCTCGCACTGAGGCTACGCATTGGGCCACCAACATCACAATAGCCTCCATCTACTCCCCAAATGAGCACCAAGAGAAATTCTTGATGGACGCTTGGGCAGAGGTCCTTCATACACCCGACTCCCTGGTGGTGGTGGGTGGTGACTTAAATTTGGTTATGGATGCAGGGGTGGATCGTTCCTGTCCGAGGACAGGCGGAGCAGGAGCTATATCGGAGACCAGTAGGGTTTGGCTGGATGACTGTGGGATCAGGGATGCATGGTGCAGCTTACACCCCGATGAAAGAGATTATTCCTACTACTCGGCAGCACACAAGACCTACGCCCGCTAGGACCACTTTCTCGTCACCTCAGATGCATGGGCATGTACCAAAGCCTCCACTATCGAGGCCCGATCCCTCTCGGACCATGCACACATAACTCTGACACTGTGTCTGCCGCCCACGCAATCGTCCCCACCACATTGGTGCCTGAGGGACTCCCTGCTATGGTCCCCGCAGGTGGTGGAGGACCTTCGACGTACACCGATTTGTTATCTAGCACTTAACGACGACGGTTCCACGTCTCTGGCCTCCATCTGGGAGGCTCTTAAATTGGTCGCGAGAGGGGCCCTAATTGCCAAAGCGGCTTATGACAACAAAACCAGGCAGGCTAAATGAGAGGACCTCGAAGCTAAAGTTAAGGTACTTGAGGCGATCCGCAAACGCAAGGGTGCCCCTCGAATCTGGCGCCAGTTGGAGAAGGAGCGGCTTCAACTGAAGCGTTTGGACCTCGACAGGGCCGAATACGCGGTGCTTAGATTGAAGCATAAATATTATGTTGGCTCTAACAAGGGCAATCGCATGCTGGCACACTGCCTCCGCAGTCAACGGAAGGCCCAGGCAATTAAAGCAGTGCTGGGGGAGCGAGGTTCTGAGGTGACGGACGATCTCAGCATAGCGGCGGCTTTTCGGTCTTTTTATGCGAATCTATACTCCGCTGAGTCCCCTCACTTTGCGGACCCTCGTGAGTACTTGCGTGGTGCAGCGGTCACTCCTCTTCCGCCTAGCGAAGCAGAAGTGCTGGAGGCTCCCATACGGATAGAAGAGGTAATTTCTGCTATCGCCCGCCTGAAGCCCCTAAAGCGCCGGGCCCGGACGGCTTCAGTGCTCTTTTTTATAAGACTTACTGTGTGCAGCTGGCTCCACTGCTCACTCGCTTATTCAATTCCTTTGCGGACACAGGCACCTTCAAAGCTTCTATGCTGCAGGCGACAATCTTGGTCATCCCCAAACCGGGGAAGGACCTGGCGTTCTGCAGCTCATACCGGCCGATTTCCCTGCTAAATATCGACACGAAACTGTTCTCTAGTATTTTGGCCCATAGATTAAACCCTCTCATGCCCGGCTTGATTGATCCGGATCAATCAGGCTTCATCCCGAATAGGCAGGGCGGGGACAAAACCAAAAGGATTTGCCACTTAATTGACAAGGTACACCGCTCTAAGGAGGAGGCTTTACTGCTGGCAGTCGATGCCGAGAAAGCCTTTGACCGCGTGCATTGGCCGTATTTGTTTGCCACTCTGGAGCGCTTTGGCCTGGGAGTCAAGTTCCGCAGTTGGTGGGCAAGCATCTACAGTACCGCAACTGCTGCGGTCAGGGTAAATGGCATACTATCGAGCGACTTCGTGGTGGGGAGGGGCACCAGACAAGGCTGCCCTCTCTCCCCCCTGCTTTTCACCCTGTATATGGAGCCCTTTGCCCAAAGGCTCCGGGACAACCCCCAGGCGCAGGGTGTCCCATTTGGGGCTGACCGCCACTTAATTAGCCTCTACGCTGACGACGTCATATTCTCGTTGGCGCGCCCCCTGACCTCTATGCCGGCCACTGTGGCAGACCTGCAGGTCTTTAGTCAGGTTTCTGGATTTAAAATAAATCTGCAGAAATCGCAAGTACTGAACCTCACGGCAACGCACACTACAGTGGATGCATTGCGTGACCAATTTGACTTTGATTGAGGGACGGACGGTATTACATATTTAGGGCTGGTCCTACACAACAGTCTGGACAAGACAGTGGAAGTAAACTATGCTACTCTGCTCTCTCGCATCCGTAAGGATCTTGCCCAATGGCGGCGTCTGCCCCTGTCGTGGCTGGGGAGACTGGCCGCTGTTAAAATGAATGTCTTACCCCGGGCCTTATACCTTTTCCAAACTCTTCCTTTACTGCCCCCGCCGAATTCGCTCTCGCACATACAACCCGAGATTGAGCGTTTCATTTGGGGCCCGGTCTCTCCCAGACTGCAGAAGACTCTGCTGCGGCGTCCTAAGAAGGAGGGCGGCCTGGCCTTGCCAAACATCACCCACTATTTTCAGGCATTGCTGCTGCGCTACCTCGTGGAATGGAACCATCCTATGACGGAGAAACACTGGGTATTTATGGACCAGACGGTGGCTGGCCATCATATCTGGAGAGAGGCCTGGCTTCCTCGGTCGTCGCGTTCCTGGGGGCTATACTCTTCACCAGTTACTCGCCCCACTATGCTAGTTTGGGACAGGGTGTCCAAGCGGGCTAATCTTACAACATTCCCATCTCCCATGTCTCCAATCTTTTTAAACCCTGATTTCCCGCCCGGGATGGATAAAGGGGTAGGCACAAGGTGGTTGGAGGGAGGGTGTAAGCGTCTAGGGCATTTGTTCGACCTCCAGGGTCATATCCCCTTTGAGCAGCTTCAGACGGACTATGGCCTTGCAGGCTCGGACCTCTTCCTACATCTGCAAATGCTGCACTGGGTGACTGGTCCCCTAATACGACCCTTGGTTAGCAGGCCAATGCTACAGTTTGAGAAGTGGCTTTTCCTGAAAAAAGATGACTGCAGACTCATTTCCGAAATTAACACGTTCCTCACCCAGGGCACTAAGGGAGCTCGTACCGCAGGACAGAGACGGTGGGAGGCGGAAATAGGTCGCACCCTTTCGGACAAAGAATGGGAGGATATTTTTTACAGGACCCACCATACCGCACACTCCATGGGCCATACGGAGACTGCATTTAAAATTGTATCTTACTGGTATTACACCCCGGCTCGCTTAACCAAGTGGAATTCCCAGTGCGACGGCCTCTGCTGGCGTGGCTGCGGGAGTCCAGGTACCCTCCTTCATTTGCTTTGGAACTGCCCGAAGCTCACGAGATACTGGGACAAGATCCTCGATGAAATCGATAAGGCATTTGACACTACCATCCCTAGATTCCCTGATTATACTATCTTAGGACTGCCCAATGCACTAACCTTCCCATTGCGCTCTACCAAAGGTAGGCAGATTGCCCTGGCACTGAATGCCTCGCACCGGGTACTTCTAACGGGTTGGAGGACAGACAGGATCCCAGACCATACACAATGGCTACACCAATTATGGTCCCTTTTGGGCATGGAGAGATTGTCTATGGCCACTCTAGGGGATAAATCCGAATACACCAAGATCTTGGCCCCCTTTACCTCAATTCTTTCCACAGAGTTTCAGGAATTATCATGCCTCGCCTATCTTCGGATTTTGAAACTGATCCCTGAGAGTCAAGAGGGTGGCTAGCGTATACAGTTCCGGTCCGATTTCTTGGGCCCCGTAGAATCAGCAGCCATAACAACGGACCATACCTGTATGTACAAAAGGTATCTTTAGGCTCACCGGAGGAGAGGAGGGGTGGGGGTAGAGGGTGGTAAATGGCCTTTTTTATTTTTTCTTTAGTTTTGACTTTGTTACTGTCTTGTTTGCAATTTCCTTTTTTCTTAAAAGGCAGACTTTATCGCCTCAAGTTGGCCATAACGAGTCCTTGGCTCAGTGCCGAATGCATGCACATAGTGCTATGGATCTTCTTCTTCTTCACATCTCACAGAGTCAGGACTGTTTAATGTTTCCTCTTATCAAACGCGGCCGGCCCAGGTTGGGTTGTAGGCGGCATGCTGTGTCAACTAGTTAAACAGATGTCCTATGAACCGCAGGCCCCACCTTTCTTTTCTGATTGTGATATAGCTGGCCCGCTGGGTTCTAGGCAACAATACACTGTATTTCCATGCTAAGTGTTCTGCTAATAAAACTGATTTAATTCTAATTAAAGATGGCTGCCTGATTTGCAAATTGTGAAGCCCAAACTAAAATGGTCACCAGAATTCAATATCAGTCAGGAAGCATTCCCAATACTTTAAAATGGCAGCCGACCGTGACGTCTGCTATATTAAGCATGCACACAAGTTCTCATGCTATAAAATGGCCACCGAGCATGATGTCTACTGGATGAACGGCACTCAGCTCGACGGCACTCAGCTCAGCATGGAGATTGCAATGTCAGCATGGAGATAGCAATGTCAGAGGCACCCAACCTTGGAAGGCTGGACCGGACTGCCGTCGGGTCTGTAGATGTTGACCCCCGGTGCACCTGGCTCATCACCACATGCAAAGAAGTACAACTGGTAAGGGTGCCAAAGTTGCTTTATTTATGACTTGCCACACCAGACTCCATGCAGCATCTGCTGTCCTGTAACCCAGCAACTAACATTCCATTTTCCCCTAAGATTCCGACCACGACATTCCAAACCTAACTCCAAACCCCATGACAATATTTAAAACCAACAGAAGCGCAAGCTAAAGCATGCAATGTGTTGAAGATCAAACTAAGCACCACATGTCCAGACATCACAGTAAAATGTCTTTTTTGCATCGAAATGGAATGCTGGCATTAGCTGGCAATGTAGAATGATTAAAAGAAGAGAATAGAGATACAGAGGCACTGCTGCAGGCACCTCATGTGATGCATGCAACGTACAACACTACAGAGGTGAGATAACAAGTTCCAATGGCATATGTTGTGGGATGATAATCTTTAGGTGTTCCATGGAAATTACATCATCAAAAGTGGTCCAATGTAATTTGATTGTGAAAAGTATCCATACTGTGAATGCACATATATGAAGGCAGTGCTCACACAGTTCATGCTGCATTAATCAATATGTGCTATCCATATGTGAAAGGAAGTGCAAACAGTCTATTTTTTCATTAATCCACCAAAGGCTAGCATGTAAGATATTGGATGTATTGGCCCATGACAGCCTTATGATTCTCTTTCAAATTGGGTAATGCTCTGTGGGCATTACAATCAGTTTAGTACTGTCAATTTGACAGCTGTTACAGGGTATTCTACATGCATCTTTTACCGAACTTAAGGGTACATGTGTCAATAGAGGTGGGTATGAAGGAATTTATAACGAAAATTAGAAATCCCGCTTTTCTAGGCTATGTATTGTGTTCATTTAGCACAATAGGTGCATTAGCACTTATTATAAGAGGTCTTTAATTACCAATGGGACGATAATTATGTTTCTTGCCCAGCAGAAATTATAAGGTCTGCAAACATTTCTGGGACCTGTCATGTGTGCCCAGCATTTTTAGCAGCTTAAAGGAGCTGAAATATGAGGGGGAAACTGTGAGTGAGAAAAAAGGGAATTACCTGGGGAAATGGACAGAGAATTCCAATTATCCTCGTCATTCTCACAAATTAGGGGTCCTTGGGGTTCAATCCTTAATCCATGTTAAATCAGAATCAGTGGAGTTAACAGGACCCAAGTAATGCTGACTTTGAGAGTGAGAAACTAACACCTGCTGCTCAAGAGCACTCAAATTGAGGCCCTCGGTGCCTATACACCCATGTTACATTCATCATTTTTCTACTTGTAAATCTGCTAGTATCATAGTAAAATACTACATGCTGCTGGTTTCAATGCAGACTTATAGGCAGACAGTTAGATCTGAGGTTGAATGCCAACAAAACAGAGATTTTCTTGTTTGGGAAACACTCTCAAAAATGGTGAAATACATGGTGGCTGAGTGAGTTAGGGTCTCCCTTAAGCCCAAATCTATTTTTAAAAATCTGGGCATTTTGCTTGATGACTTGTTATCTTTCAAGCCACAACTCAAAATGTTGTCCTCTGTTTGTTTTGGCACTCTTAGAAGCCTTAAAAC